>JANHMN010000017.1:57576854-57645514 GCA_030674055.1 Rhabdomys pumilio
GCAAGAACCAGCTGGTGCCTTTGCCCTGGATGCAGCAGGAGGAAGCCACAGATGGAGTGTGAGTACCTGATGGATGGGTGCTGGAAAGATTAGAGTCCCTGGGATAGCCCAGAGGAGAGGGATACGTTCATTCTGCACACTCGTGTTCCTGGACTGTGGTAAGCGTTACGGAACATTTGTTGAATGAATGCAGGATAAGTGGGTAGATAAAGTGAGGTGTTTCTAGCAGGTGATGTTGGAGGAGTCACGCTCTAACCTGCTGCTGGCTTGATGTCCCTGGGGCTTCAGAGGCCAGCACTGAATTCCATGTGGATGGCTCTTGCAGGTCACGGATGGATCTGCCTGGCTCACCCTCACGCCAGGCCTGCTCCTCACAACCAGCTCAGATGCTGTCAGTGGACACAGGCCATGCTGACAGGCAGGCCAGCGGCCGCATGGACGTGTCAGCCTCTGTGGAGCAGGAGGCCCTGAGCAACGCCTTCCGCTCAGTGCCGTTGGCTGAGGAGGAAGACTTTGACAGTAAGGAGTGGGTCATTATTGACAAGGAGACAGAGCTCAAGGACTTCCCTCCTGGGGCTGAGCCTAGCACCTCAGGCACCACTGACGAAGAGCCTGAGGAGTTGAGACCTTTGCCTGAGGAGGGCGAGGAAAGGAGGCGTCTGGGGACAGAGCCCACTGTCAGGCCGCGTGGACGTGGTATGCAGACGCTGGCAGAGGAGGGCCCACGGCAGATGCTGCCCCAGCCTGCACCACCTCAGTTGAGCCAGGCTGATGGCCGGTCAGAGACATCACAGCCACCTACGCCTGGCAGCCCCTCCCATTCACCCCTGCACTCGGGACCCCGCCCTCGACGGAGAGAGTCGGATCCCACAGGCCCTCAGAGACAGGTAAGACTGGGTTTGTGTATTACTTCCCTATCCAGAGATCCCTAGAGTTTGACAAGCATTCCTGGTGTGGTCCACATTGAGGTGGGCGCCTCTGGCCTAGGAACCCAGCAGTGACAGCGTCATGTTGGAGACAGACAGGTGTAAAGGCCCCACACTGTATGCGGGGATAGATGAGACCTAAGCTGTGAGTTAGGTCTTGTATTGTGAGCAGTGCAGCTAGCTGACAAGGGGGAGAAAGGCCTTTTGGGCCCTGGGGACAGTGTGTAAAAAGCCTGATGGTGACAGTCTTCAGCATGGTATTGATTTAAGAAGATGAGGCTGTGAAGCGGGTCCTGGGGCTGTCACAGACTTGATCCTGATGGCTTGGTAACCCACCGATGGCTTTTAAGTAGGAGTATGGCACTGTGGTGGCTTCGAGACCTTTGGCCGGTCCCTTGGGCTGCTTGGTAGACAATGTATTGAAAGAATAAAACTTGAGAAGCAGGAAGGCCTCATATGAGGCATCAGCGGGAGCACCCTGGTGGCCTGGGCCAGGAAGTAGACTGTGACCTGAGGTGAGGTGGATGGAGGACAGGACTGTGATGGAGGGCGGGCTGGGGGTGGCCAGGATCTTAGTAGATGCCTGGGGCTCTAGATGGCAGCGATACTTTAGCTGAGTGTCTTTGCAGCCTTGTGCATGGATTCAGACTGGACATAATGACCCCTTGATATCTGAGGGATGACCATGTTGTATTTATCCACTGCTCTGGAGAGAGATCTCACCTGAACTCGTAGGAACCATGGCAGTGGGTGGTATCACTCAGGAGAACCGTGCAGGGTGGGGAGACTCAAGAGTCAGGGCAGAAGCTAGAAAAAGCTGCAGAGGCTGAGAGGAAAGGGGTCCCTCATCCTGACCCAGGAGGGATCAGAGCATGGGAGAGGCTCTAGAGAGGAGTGAACAAACTCAGGGAGAGACAAGGCTGATGGTCATCCCACCATGCCCAGTCAGGGAAAGCTCTGGGGAGGAAAGTGTGCACAGAGCCCTGGGTTCCATTCCTAGTACCTCGTAAAACTAGACGTGTTGGTGCACATGCCTGCAATTCCTGTACTTAGGACATAGGTGCAGGAAGACTGGAAGTTTAAGGTCTGAGTTCAGGCCTATTGGGAGCCCTGTCTGGCTTCAGTGGTATCGTTTTCTTCCTCCTCTTCCTCTTCCTCATCTTCCTCCTCCTTCTTTTTCCTCCTTTTCTTCCTCTTCCCCCTCCTCTTGGTCCTTCTCCTTTTCTTCTTCATCCTCTCCTCCTCCTCCCCTTCTTGGTGTTCTGAGACAGGGCCCCACTGTGTAGCTCGGACTGGCTTCTAATCCCTTTGACTCAGCCTTCAGCGGGAGTGAGATTACAGACCTGCTCCTCTCTACCTGGTTTAGGAGAACGGACATTTGTATTAAGATCTAAGAATCGTTTTCAAAAACAGGGAGGAGGGAGATGAAGAATGGAGTGGAAATGCTGGTCTGAGGATCTGAAGAATGTCTTCATGAGGAGGGGAGGAGGGGGAGGAGGTGTTGTTGTTGTTGTTGTTGTTGTTGTTGGTGGTGGTGGTGGTGTGTGTGTGTGTGTGTGTGTGTGTGAGAGAGAGAGAGAGAGAGAGAGCATCAATGTATGTGAGTGAGTGTGTATGTGAGTGAGGTGAGTGAGCACTTGTTTCCTGTCAAGGACAACTTTGTCAGACTAGGTTTGTGAGCCACTGCTCTGGCCAAGCCTCTCTATATGAGACAGCAGCTGACCTCTGACTGGGAAGTGAGCATCAGCTCAGCTCTTGCACTGTGTGCTGAACTGAGTCTGAAGGGACTGGGGGTCTGTGGAGTGCTCTGCTTGATGGTCTTACGCTGGGGCTCTGTGTGGTGTGGGTCTCAGGTACGAATCTAGGAGCCAGCTCTGCCACTCCATCAGGTTGGGAAGCCTGGCCTGGGACGACATGGGTACCTCGACAGGGCAGTTCTGGGGAAGGGTGTAGTGGTTTCTTCATGCTTTCTGGAGGTGGCGCTGTGGTCCACAGTCCTGGAGAACATTTAAGTGGTCTTACCTTATACTCTGGAAATACTAATGAAAAACTGGGGGCCATGAGTCCCTATCAGAGAGGCCCTGGCTAGCCTGGTGTGGAGGCTTCTTCTGGCAGGGTGTGAGCTGATATGCTTAGGCTTGACCCAGTCACTGTCCCCACAAATGGCTCTAGGGACAGGGGGACAAACAAGATGTTCTCAGGACTTCTTACTCCCTGTTCTTCTTCATCAGCAACAGAGCATTTGTTATCTGCCTGGTGACAGATAACGGAGGGACTGGACAAGGGGTGGGTCCCCAGGAAATGTGGAGTCATGGCGGGGGTAGACACAGACAGTGGCACTGGAGTGGAGAAACTCAGATGAAGGTTGCTTCTCTGTTCTGTTGTTCCTTTCTGGTCACTGTGAGCCAGCCACCGTCCCATGCTGGGTTTCAGAACAAGAGAGCCAGGCTCTCTGTGTGCATCGGAAGTGTCATGCTAACACCGGGGAGCTCTTTCCAGACCAGGGAAAGGCCTACTGTGCAGTAGTGGTGTAGGACATGGGCAGGAAGGGGGCTTTGTCTGTGAGGTAAAGTGCACATGCTCATGTGTGTGGGTGTTTGCCAGACTCAGTTTCCCCACACTGTGCATAATTGAGGCTGTTTAAATTCTACAATTTCTTGTGTGCTTTTCTGAGCCCACTGTTGTTGAGTGCATCCATGCGTGGACGTGGACGCCTGTGCACACCCCATCGCATCTGTGTGGGGTGTGGGTCATGTCTGGGAACTTGTAGGGGAGCCAGACCAGACAGAATAATGAATGATGGGAAAGCTAACAGTGATGGCTGCTGACAGGGGATACTGGAAGACACACTTGCAGAGAGATGCATGTGACCTACCGGGCCTAAGTAGCAACACTATAGGCAAGCACCATTGACTTACAAGGTGGAGAAACAACATCAAGTGGTAACAACCTAAGATAAATAAGCAAGCTTTCTGGCTGGAGCTGCTGATTGGCAGAGCTGAGGCTTGAAACCAGGCAGCTGGGTCAGGGTCTCTCTGGGAACCACAGATCTAAGGCGTGTGTGCTGAGCACAGGAGCAGCCAGTCTGCGCAGGCTCGGAGAGTCTAGAGCGGTCACATGTGTGTGTACATGCATGTGCCTACCACACCAGCTGGCTGGCCCTCACTGCCGGACGTGCCTGATGGCGTGTCAGTGTGCACGGTGGTCTGGGGGTGCCCATGGGCGAAACAGAAGGGACAGGACATGTTCTGTATTCAGGATGAGGCAAGACCGTAGTTCTCCAAGGCAGAGAAACTGTGAAAGTCTTCTCCACTCGTGGATGACTAGAAAGAAGCGCCCCTCCCCCATTCTCCACCACCTTTCTTAGAGGAATCCCTCCTAGACCTGGTGTGGCAAGCTGAATCTGATGTGTGAACGGCTTAGGAACGGGTGTGGGGCTAGGCACTGGGTTGTTCCCTGGTGTGCAACGTGTGCATATGTGGAAACCTGGCTCTTCTCAGGGTGCTTCAGGTGCAAATTAGCAGGAGCCAAGGAGACAGCTCAGCTCGGGCAAAAGGAACACAGGCAGGGTGTGTGATTTAGTGATGGCTGCAGTCTTTGTAGGCTCTCGCAAGTCAATAGGACAACGGGTAAGCATTCCTTGAACACAGACATTTGCTGGAAAGCCACCAAACACTGGCTTATTACAGGCTGGACAGTGTGCTGGGCCTGAGGGGGACAAAGATGAGCAAGGCTTCATTCTGTCCCAGCTCAGAGCACACAGGATCTGAGTGGACTGGGAGTAAAAGGGTCTGGACGATGGGCACTTACCAGTAGGGCTGGCAGGAGAACTGAATCACTTATATCTGCTCTAGGGACTTATGGGGGAGACTGGAATGTCTGTACAAAGGTGACTTCATACTGGGTATTGAGGACAAGTTGGTCACAAATGCTGCCTGGCCTGTCAGGCATGGGGGCAGGAATATGCCAGGATCCAAATTCAGCCTCTAAGACCTCCCTGATGGAGAGCAAAATTGGTGTTGAATTCAAGGCCCCCACATGTGCTGTGCAAGGGGCCTTTGGGTACATTGGTCCTTCTGGGTGTGCCTTAGTCCCCATCCCTCTTGCAACTAGAATCAACTAGGGAATAAGGAGCCGAAACTTGGCCCCAAGAGAAGCTGACAGAAAACCTGTGGTGGGTTGGGGGAGATGAAGGTGTGAGGATGTTCTCCCTGCTCCCCCTGAAGGAGGTCTCTCGTGACCCCCCCATCTGACACCAGCAAGGCATGCTAGAGTTCGATGGCTCCAGTCCCCTTCGAATACCCCTAGAGCTGGCTCAGCCAGTCCTCAGGGCCACACTGTGAGCTAAACTGGCCTCCAGCTAGAGATAAGGATAGGCAAAGTCTTCAGACACCAGACCACCAGGCCATGCCATCCCCATGTGCTCTGCAAATGTTCTCCGTCCCTTTGGGGACGGGAGGGAACAAAGACAGGATTCTTATGGCTACCACTAGCTTTGTAGCTGCCCACCCCGACCCCCAGCAACCCTTTGGGCCCATCTTCCTTCTGTTAAAAGGGCTCCTGAACACACAGCCCCCCAGTGCTGTAAGAGCTCCCCACATCTAGTCCTCTAACTCTAGGAGGAGGGATCCACTTTTACCCACTTTACAGGGGAAGAACTTGAGGTGCAGAGAACTGAGGCCAAGGGTCACTGGCAGTTAGGGATAAAGGCGTCTTTGGGCTGGCATTGGGAGTGATGCCTCATGCCTGTAATGCAGGGCTTGGAAGGCAGGCCGGAGGATTGCCAAGAATTAGAGGCCAGCCTGGGCTACATAGTGAGTTTTAGGACAGTGTGAACTACTGAGTGAGGCTCTTTCTCAACAAAACCAAAGTCTAGCAGCGCAGGCCCAGACCCGCAAAGCAAATGGTTAAACATCGATCTCTTGACTTCTTGCAAATAAAATGTGAGTATTTGGACTTTAGAGTCCAATCACTGTCCCTGACATCCTGATGCCTCCCGTGAGGAGGCAGAGGGTGCTCATGAGGAGGACGGGCAGGGGGGAGGTGCGGGGGAGGGGGGAGTGTTCACCACTCATCAACAAAACACTTGCTTAATCAGCAGGAGATCCCGGATTTTTGAGCTCCAGCACGGCAAATATGTTTTAAAAAATGATCTGGAGGAGCGTGGAAATGTGTCTGGGTTAGTAAGGGGCGGCACTTGGCTAGGAGCAACAACAGAGGGGCCTTCCTGACAGGAAGGCTTCAGCCCAGAGGGAACCCCCGTCCCCCACGTGCTAGGTGGGGCTAAGCCCGGAAGGCTTCCCGATCGAGGTGAGTGACCAAGGTCTCTCGCTCAGAGGACGTGCAGTGAGAGGAGGAGGCAGGCATGGCGCTGGAGGTTCCGAGGCTGGACCTTGGGTGGGCAGCTTGTAGCCCCCTCCTCGTGCGCCATCCACCCCCTGCCAGGGACGCCGGTGCCGCAGGGGCTGTGAGCGGTGGGTGGCCCCCGAGAAGAGCTGTCCAGTCTGTGCCTGACGCCTCTTTTTCCTCCACTCTCTTGGTCTCTTTCAGTTGGAGGAGGACAGACTCTCGGGGCACTCCCTCCCGCGGTACAGCCCCCTGCGACGACTGGCGTCCTCCGTGTTCTCCTCCTCCACGCTGGAGACGGAGCACTACCCTCACCCCGGCGGCGGCGGTTCCTCGGGCTCCTCCGGTTCCCTCATTCAGCGCAGCCGCTCGGCTGAGAGCAGCCCCGTGCGTGCGCCCCACCGGCGCCACGCGCCCCTGGCCGCCGGCAACCACAGACTCGTCCCCTCGGTGCTCCGCATCTCGCGGTCCCAGCTGCAGCAGGTGTGGGCACGGTTCACCCACAAGACCTAGGCTGGGCTCCCCCCCCTCCTGGAGGGGGCAGGTGGGGGGGGCTGGGGAGCAGACAGACCGGTTCCTTCCCAGGACGCAATAATCACAGGCCACACAGCCCACCCCACCCACGTGCAATACGCCCCCCTAGAAGGTTGGCCCGCGATGATACTGTAAAACTCCCACCCCACTAGAGCCTCTGTCCTCAGGGGCTCCATCTCGGGTGGGCTCCATTGCTAGGGGCCAGCCATACTGGTGCAGGGAGGGGTGGTGCGCTGACGCAGTTGGATAGGACAGGGGCCCTGAGCTGGAGCTACCAGGGGCTCCAGAATCCAGGGGGAAAGCAAGGTGTAGAGGAACGGAGGTGTCTGGGGCAGTCTGGCTTGGGGTCAGGTTCTGTTTACTTTGTGATGTCTTGCCGGGTCAGGGTCTGATCCACCCCTGTAGGGTTGGGTTGATGGGACAGTCGGACCTTCTCCGCAGGTGTGCGTCTGTCCAGCTAGTTGGCCTGGGTAGGAATGTGATGGCAGCTGTTCAAACTCGGCTTGAGTGTGATGCGAGAGTGTCTATATTCAATGACGGGGAGTGGGCAGCCCTGTGACCCAGTGAACATTTCCCATGCCACCACCACCGAGGTCAGAGTCCCTTCCCTGCCACATCTTACCTCGCTGTCCACGGTCACTCACACCATCCCCAAGACTCCCATGTCCACTCACTGAGAGGTTTGACTCTGCTGAAGGCCTTCGGGAGCTGGGTATGAATAGAGGGGTTCTCCAGGACCCAGCCTGCAGCCAATATGCAGAATGATAAAGGAAGTGGGACCTACCAGATCCCGGGCACAGGGACATTTTATTTCCGAACGAGTCCCAGACAGACTGCTCAGATCTGCCAGTCTCAGGGGACTCCTCCTGGAGGTACCCTGGGTTTGGTATAGACAAAACACAAGGTAGGCAAGTCAAGAGAGGATCCAGAGATTAGTGGGCAGATACCTGACTGCCCCCACCTCTTCTGACCACCTCAGCTTCCCAACCTGTCACTGCAGGGATCCCACTTTTCCTCTCTTCATTCCTACCCATGCCAACCAGCAGGGCTTGGGGAGTGGTGGGAGGAGGTTACCAGAAATGGTAGTGCCCGACTGGGGAGCGGGAGAACTAGAGTCTGCAAACTGTATGTTTTGGTGAGCTTGCAGGCATCCATGTGAGAATGAGTGTGCTTATCCCATGGCTGTGCACAGCAGGGCTGTCAGGGGTGGAGGCTCAGACTCTGTCGTGCACAAATCCGGAGAACACCATTTACACAGACCCTGGTATGACCAGCACCTACTGAAGTTAAATGGTGCTGCAGCTGTGGGTGCATGTGTGTGTGTGTGTGTGTGTGTGTGTGTGCGTGTGCGTGTGCGTGTGCGTGTGCGTGTGTGTGTGTGTGTGCTGTCTTTGGTAGTTTCCTGGTCTTCTTCTGCTCTTACGCATTTTTGCTCTGACCTCTGTTTCCTCTTAACCCTGTGGCCCATCAACTTCCCCAAATACCCTGGTTTTAGGAGAGGTCTTAGGGCTCCTGGACCAATATGGGGGTGCTCACACCTAGTAGGCAGTGCCCAGGAGCCGAACTATCCATGTATGCACACGGCCAACCTTGGGATGTGGCCCAGCAGTTTTGCAAGTCAGTTCCCACAGTCACCGCTTACTTCTGTTGTTTCTAACATGAACGCTGGGCTAAGAGCATCTTTTCCATGTAGCGACCAAAGCCAGACCCACTCTCGAATCCTATGCCCTTCTCAAGCCTGGCTGCTCACGTTTAAAAGGGTCCTCAATCCCAGGTCTCTCTTGCCCTCTGAACTGTTATGGATGGCTCTGCCTGGGTGGGAGTTGGGGGAGGGGGGTCCAGGGAGACTCCTTGAGAAAGAACAGAAACACAAAGCACAAAGGTGAGGGATGGGGATCCCAGCAGCCCCTCCCTGCTTTCAGCACTGCCCCGTGCCCCTATGCCTCTATGCGATGGCAGGGCTTCTTGTTCATCTATTCCATAAGTCAGCAGCACTGGGGTTCCAGTACTCTGCTATCTGGCATTCCTTTCCAGAAGGTAACACCATCAGACCTGAGCAGAGTCCTGCTACAGTTGTCCCTGAGCTATTCTGAGATCCCCAAGTGCCTTAAGACTTATCAAAGATAAGGGCACTGGCCTGAGTCGGCTTTAGCATTGTATACGTATTGCTGTTTCTCAGGCTGTTAGGAATGGGAGCTCTGCACCCCCACCTCTCAGTCACAAAGGAAAACCCCGTGGGAAGGTAGGAGTCCTTGAAAACAAGGTCACCACTCAAAATGTTTGGCTCTCTGGAAGGCATCCCTTTGCAAAGCCTCTTTGGGGAGGAGTTTGTAAGCCAGTAAGGGCAACCGGAGGTCATCTTGACAGAGCTGCATCTTTGGGGAGGGGCCATGTTGACTTTTGCTTCAGTCTCCACCACCAGCTTGTGGAACTGGGTGGAGCTCTGCATGGCTTAGGGCCGAATCTCTGATTCCCAGGTGTGGTAGGGCTGTCCACAAGCCTGCACTGCGGGCAAAACCCTTTCCTTTGTTGTTTCCCAGAGAGCAGACCAAAGTGTGTGGAGAAGTGAGTGTCTCTGCCTGGGGAGAAGTACATGGCTTCTTTAGAGTCAGCTTTGCCAGTAGGCAGCATTCTTGGCCACGCCTAAAGCATGGTGGCTTGGAGCTTGGCACACACACACACACACACACACACACACACACACACACACACACGCTGCACACAGGGGGTCTTCAGGTACCTGTAGTATAATCTCACAGTTGGCACACAGTGCTTCCTGTGAACCACGATCTGAGCACTTGACAAAATTAACTCACTTGAAACCCATACTAACCTATGAGAGAGATTCTAATGCTACTGCATTTGATGGATTAATCAGATATTCCCTTTACAAAAACATAAGTTGGCAGAAAAGCTGTCCGATGCCGAGGAACTGTGGTCTTGTTCCATAGGAGTCTTTAAATGTTTTGTTGTGGGCGTAGTTTTTCTGCTGGTCCCTTCTTGGAAGAGAAGGGTTGTCTCTGGAGCATCCTTTTTCTCCCACCCACCTTGTCATATGACTGTAGCCAGATATGAGGCACCCCAGAGAACTGGGGTCAGCTAAGTTGGCTGGACTCTGACCACCCCTTTGATCTCACAGGGCCCCGAGTGTCATACAGCAGAATGGAGATAAAGTGGGCTGACCAGGATACCGTAGACGGCAGGTGCTTGGGCTCCTGACTTTGGTCCCACTGGAGGGTCCTAAGGTTCAGGCTCACAGACAGCAGAGATTACTTGCTGAGCACTGACAGGGGACTTTGTGAGGGTGTCACCAACTCACACAGAGATCAAACAGTGACAGTACATTTCCTGTAAGGGAAGCCCACTCCAGTCTCCCCAAAACAGTCGTTGCTACTGTCTTCTAATTTTTTTTAATGTGAACTTTCCAAATTGTTAATTGTTGGACACACACACACACACACACACACACACACACACACAGAGAGAGAGAGAGAGCAATTTTTGGGAAGCGCTGGTGACCTAACCCTGAGAACTCCTCCTCACTGCATCACCTGTCCAGGCTCAAAGCAAGGCAGTTCTTCAGCAGGGATACAGCTGGGCAGCTGCTCAGGATGCTAGTGTGGTGTGGTGGCTGTGTGTGTGTGTGTGTGTGTGTGTGTGTGTGTGTTAGTATGCATGTTGATGTGGTGAGCCCAGATGTGGAGCCATTGGAGTTTTTCCTTGTGAGTGGAGAAGGGCTGTCTAAATAGGGGCAGTATTTCCTTAGAGGGAGAGGGGTGTGTCCTGAGGACTCTAGATCAGTGGGAAAATGCTGTATTAAATTATTCATAATTAATACCCACCCCATACACTCAAGGCAGCTTGGGTCATAGCAATAACCACTAAGAATTCATCCCAACCACTAACCCTGAGCCGAATTTCTAGTTTGAGGGAAAACAACCCTTCCCAGTGGGTTGTGGGGTGGCACCTCTGGGCCAGGCCGGTCCTGGTTCCCTCCTTCCTACCTCTGTCCTCTGCCCTGCCTTGGTCTCTTTCTTTGGGACAGGGCGGTGCTGTCTGTTCAGGCAGGGATTGGAGGAGCCCCGGGCCACTGTGGAGGACAGCAGGAACTGTGTCACTGTTAATGGGTGGTTTTGGGAGGAACCATGGTTGAGGAGGACATGGCTCCCATTGGAGGTTGGGTGCTCTCTTGGGCTGGGGACACAGATGATGTATTCGCTGCTGTCCTTGAGTAGATGTGACAGTTGGGGAGGAGCAAGTCTAGACATCTAAGAGTCTGTAACATTTGCCTATCCCAATCTCTACTTAGATATGGGTCACTCCTAACCAGAGAGGCAGGAGCCGTGCCCACCCCATAGCGTCTGACTTTTAAGGCATCCTTCTCCCTAAGGGAGAGGCCCCCAGGCTGAGGATCACCTCCCTCAGATAACCCCGCACATACTCGGTGGACTTCCCAGCCTGGGAGGCCCCTGAGCCCACCCAAAAAGAGGTGGGGAAGGAACTAGGAAACCTTCCTTAGCCCTCTCCTTTCCCTGGGGTTTCCCAGCACTCACCACTTGCCCTCGGATCCTGCACAGGCTGTGGGTTGGGGGAATGACTACCCACGCACACGCACGCGCACACTTCGCAGCCTCACGCACACTTCATCCAGTCTCCGGACCGCAAACTTAGCAGCCCAAACCGGGAGCGCACTCGAGACCCTGTCGCAGGTTTCTAACTGTTAGGGACCCCTGTAGCCCACTTCAGCCCTGTCCCCGCCCCAGGGCCCGTCCTCCCACTATCCCATCCCTGCAGCCGTCACACCACGAATGTACGTTCGGTCTTTTTAACCAGCTGCTACTTGGCGTGCCCCTGGTACCGCCGGCCTCGGAGTCCCCGCCCTGCCCCGTGCCCGCCCAGCCGGGACCCCAGCCCTGGTCCCCGCCCCGCCAAGCTGCCTGCTGCTAAAGTTCTTCTTTTGGGTTAGCGCCCCCGCCGCCCGCCTTCGCGCTCAGTTTTGTTTGTTTTTCCCTTCTGCCGGCTCGCGGCCGCTGAGTGCCTGGCCTGGAGGCCGGGGACGAGTGGGTGACTCGCCCTTCAGTGCTTCCAGGGTTAGGGTGCAGACCAAGGGCGGGGGGACGTGGGAGGAGCTGGCTCCAAGAGCCCGATCCCCGCCTCCCGATTTCGGTTACCTCACCGCCCATAGGGCTGCCCCCACCCTTGGCCTTGCAGTTGGATGCCAAAGAGCCCAGAGTTGAGGGGGAGCCAAACTTTGAGCCTAGGTCTCTCAGAGCCACCCAACCCCACTCCCTTTTGTCCGTGCTCCGATCCGCGTTCCTTGTCCCATCCCATCCGCCACTAAGGGCCCTGGGGGGCTCCTCAAACATGCCCCCACTTCCAACTCTTTCCCCACCCCCATCCCCGAAAATAAAACTCAGGGACCAACATCTGCTTCCTTTGCACTTGCTCCGTCGACCCCTCCCCAAGGTGGAGGGGCTTTCGTGGGGGGAGGGGCGGGTTCCAGGGCCCCTTGAGTTGACAGTATTGCCGCAGAGAGGGGCTGGCCCTCGCCCCCTAAAAGGTGGGACTGGTCGTGTGGGGAAACTCAGCCCCAGGACCTAATTGAGCTCCCTCCCTACAGAACCCCCCCCCCAGGGGATGGGATGGTGAGATGGGAGAGTGGTTGGCAAGACCTCCCGGAGGTCTCCAGTCCCAGCCAGTTTATTCCTGAGCCCCCCTCCATCCCAAGTCTTTCCTCAACCCCCTTTTGTATTGCAATAATACTGTATTATACGCTTGCACTATTCCCTTACCCAGCCAGCTTAAGCATGCACGAGAAACTCAAAAACACACACACACACACACACACACACACGAAGACGGGACGCTTTTCTTTTCCCTTTTTTTTCTTTCCTCTCTTTTTCTATTTATTTATCTATTTATTTATTTCATCTCCTTCCCGGCCCCGGTTGTCTTCCTGTTTCTCTCCGGGCTGCGTCCTCCTTAGTGTATATAGCGGCGTCAGGGCCCCCGGACTCGGGTAGAAAAGCATGCACTGAGCCCCCCCACCCCAGACTGCGAGTACTGTACAAATCCAACACTTGAAACCGACACGCACACGCGCGGCGCCGCCACAGGGGTGGGACACGGACACGCACCCACGCGCACACGGCCGTGCACTGGCGGGGGTGGGGGCACCCCGCCGTCAGGCGTCGCTGTGCGAGGGATCTTGTGCCTTTTAAAGTCCCTGTATGTTCATGCAGACAATCCGGAGAGCTTGTGTATTACCAAATCCTGATTAAAGACGCCTTCTAGGAATCTTCGCCTTGGCCTGCTTTCTTCACCACCCCACCCTGGACCTGAAGGACCTCAGCTGGGGGGCGGGGGAGGGGCGCTGGGCAGAGGGCAAGGGACTGGGACGGCAGCTGACTGAGGGGCGGGCGTGCTGATCAGCTGGCCTGTCGCCACTGGCTGTCTTCTTTCATGGGAGAAGGTGATCTGTGGACTCTGGTGTCTGGGATCCAACTCCAGTTGCAAATGAACAGAGAGGAATGCAATAACGAAGGTTAGGCCCATGGACAAATGTGGCAGAGGGAGGTCGGAACGCCTCCTGTGGGACACGATCGGTCGGCTACTGTCCTTCTGCTCCACTGCCTGAGGGAGCAGGTGGGCGTTGAAGGGAATGCACGCAAGCAGATTTAGCTCAGGGTATGGAGGCAGTACGAGCTGGGACCTTAAGGTGACAACGACAGAAGCAGGGTGAACAGGCTGGAGACCGCCCCTCTGTTACCATGCCTCTCTTTTGTCCCCCACCCTGGCTGGGCAGAAGGCAGAAGCTACAATACGGGTGACTCAGGAACGGACGGGGACAGGTTCTGGTTAGTGGATAAAGTTTCTCCAGATGCGGAAGAGGAAGCCGCCTTTTCCTTAGGGCCAGACAGCCACAGTTCCTACTGCCCAGGGAGTCGAGAAGCCCCTCCCCCACATACTCGCTAGCTGGGGTGGGGGTGGGGGTGGGGCAGATGAAGGGAGCATTGTGAGAAGAGAGACACTGCAATCTGGGAAATCATTCCTATGTGTGATGTTTGGGTAGACTGCTTGATAGCCATGTCCCCACCTTCCTCTTTCCTAGCCAGAGTAAAGTGGGGGAGCGGGCAGCGGGGCCGGGTATTTCGCCTTTGGGCAGCAGTGGTGGAGTAGCAGGTGGTCTCTTGGCTGGACAGAAACACTGAGGGAGAGCTGGTAGACGGGGAATAAGGCAGCTGATGAGGTTGACAAGCTGCCAGGGGTCACTTGGTTCCAATGACCTCTTTCCTCTCAGGACTAGCATGGCTGCACGGCTGGCGGGGGGGGGGGGGGGGGGGGAATGTA
The DNA here is from genome assembly GCA_030674055.1 of Rhabdomys pumilio. NCBI lineage: Eukaryota > Metazoa > Chordata > Mammalia > Rodentia > Muridae > Rhabdomys > Rhabdomys pumilio. The sequence goes on from JANHMN010000017.1 coordinate 57,591,011, forward strand.
GGGCATTAGGCAGTCCGGATAGGCACACACCCCTCCCCTGGTCACTGAGGCAGTCAACTAACCTGTTTGCTCTGTCACTCAGCCCATCCCCCATACCCTTGGGACTTTGAATTGGAGTGCAGGTCCAAGTACTAGGTTTGGCGGGGAACCAGGCAAGGGTGTCACCTCCTGCATCCTGTGTGGGCCCTAGGGTGAGGTAGAATGGCCAGGTCTTCAGCATCATTGTCACAGGTACTCCCTGAGAGGACAGCTCGGTGAGCTGCAAGGGGAGTCTAGGGTCTGGGCCGTTTCTCTCCCTCTGCATGTGGCACTGAGGGAGTGGACATTGACTTCAGCTGGGGTTTGAAGCTTAGAGCGACTCAGGCCTCTGGGATCAGAGTACAGACACCCAGGGTTTTGCTCTCCCTGAGGTCCTCAGCTGGAGCTGCCTCTTGCCCTAGAGTCATAAAGCATCTGCTGAGCTTCCAAATCAACAAGGAAATGTTTTTGGTTTTTTGTTTTGTTTTGTCATTTTTTTTTTTTTATAAACAGTCTCATTCTGGAACTTACTATGTAGACCAGGCTGGCCCTTCACTCACAGAGGCCCCTGGCTTCTGAGTGCTGGGATTACAGCAACCAGGGACCTTCAAAATAAGTGGGGTTTCTCAGCTGTGTCACCCGCAGATTGAGGGGCAGGAATTCAGAGCTGGACTTTTATAAAACATCTAGGTGAGCCATGCCAAGGCAGGCCTGGGAGCCAAAGCCAACAAGGGAGCCTCATAAAGGTCACTGCCCTGGGGAAGGTGTGGTCTCCTCCAGGCCAGCCACCCTCTGCCACTCCACACAGCTGGGATGGGGGCTGGGCACTCTGCTGTGCCTCCTACACTTTCCCTCAGGGTTCTGGGACCAAGCACACAGAAAGTGTCCTGGAAACACCATCAGACTGGAGACTGGAGACACCATCAGACTGAGTAAAGACAAGATTAAGAGAGCAAATAGCTCAGTGGGTATCCCTGAGAGGCAGAGAGAGGATTCTGCTCCCATCCAAGGAAGAGAAAACCTCCTTAGGAAAACAGTAGCTGAGAGGGGGGCCAGGGAGATTCAAACGGAAAGCCCAACATATCCAGGTTTCTGTGAGTGGCTCTGTTAGCAGAGCCCTGGGATTTACACCCCCTCCCCAAAGGCAGAGGCTCTTTTATTCTCCTGTGAGGGCAACAGTGAGGGGCTATCGAATTCCGGGCCTTGGTGACCCTGGTCAACATATTTTCCAATCTGGGCCAGTGCTTGTTCAGTGCTGCCTCATTGGTCTGGTTGGTTTTCAGTTCTGCCCCTTCCCAGACAGCTAGGGGAGAGGGCCTTAGGTGGAGGGAGAGGTCGTTTTGTTTGTGATTTTCCCGCTGGTGGAAAGAGTTGGGTCTCATGCTTTGAGTGGGCAGAGGATCCAGGACTTGGCCCGGTGTGCAGCAAGGACAAGTCGGTAGAGAGAGGCTGAGGTGGGCCCAGGGGCTGTGCTGAGTGGGCGTTTCTGGTGCTGGCTGAGAAGGTGTGAGCAGAGCTCCCGAAGTGTCTTCCTGTCCTTGATCGTCATTGGCCATGGTCCCATCACCACTTAGAGTCGCCTTTTCCACTTGCCAGCTATTTCCTACAGCTACAACACTGGCAAGGCACTCCCAAAGTGGTCCAGCACACAGTGGTCCAGCACACAGTGGTCCAGCACACAGTGGTCCAGCACACAGTCAGTACCTTAAGGTTTGCTGAGTGAATGGTTGAAGAAAAGTGAAAACACAGAAGAAAGAAAGAGAGAAAGAAAGAAAGAAAGAAAGAAAGAAAGGAAAAGAAAGTGGCTACTAGGGACTTTGGTGGGATGCAGAGCTTCTAAGGAAGCTTCCAGACCATCAGAACTTCCTGTGGGGGCCACATGTCTCTGCGTGTGTGTTTGTGTTTGTATAACAGTGTGCGCGTGACTGTGGAGACCAGAGGTCATTCCAGCATCTTCTATTGCTTTCCACTCCACTTTTCAAATAAAGAAAAAGCTGATTGCTTTCTTTTATGAGTGTATTTGCCTGTATATGTGTAAGTGTGTGTCACACGTGTGCCTGAGGCCCACAGAGGTCAGAAGAGGGCATCAGAGACCCTGGAACTGGAGTTATGGCGGCTGGGATCCACCACATGAGTGCTGGGAACCAAACCTGGGTCCTCTGCTGGACATCTCTCTACACCCTTCACCTTATTTTGATACAGGGTCACTGTCTGAATCTAAGTGCATCAGTTTGTTAGACTGGTTGGCCAGCAAGCCAGGGAAGTTTTCCTGTGTCAGCTCCCCAGATGTGTGCCCCGCTACCTGCTGGTCTTTAATTTGGGTGCTAGTGAGCTGAAGTAGGGTTCTCATCCAGCACATTCATTCCCACTGAAATCAGCTCCAACCCTCTACCCCTCTACCGCAGCTTTTCTTCTGTCTTCTTGAGACAGTCTTACTATAGAGCCCTGGCTACCCTTGAATTCCCTGTTTAGCCCAGCTTGAGCAAAGACCCATGACAATCGTCCTGCCTTTGTCTCCTTGCTGTTAGGGTTACAGGCTTGTACCAGGACCTCAGCTCTATGCCATCCTTCCTGCCATTACTCCCACTCCCACACTGAGTCTCTAGTGGGGATGGTGGATGTTGCAGAGGGGAAGTCGGGAAGTCTCCAGTTTGACGAATGTGCAGCCTTGGAGATTCTGGTCTCACTCTCTACCAGTCTCAGAGCTGTGTGCAGGAAAGCTGCTCACCTCCTTACCACATCCCGAAAGGCATGGTGCTGTCCAGGCTCCCAGGCTGGGCAAGCAGTGAGCAGAGCCGGGGGAGGGAGCAAACACTCCGAGCACTCTCCAGACCTGTTTCTTATGTGACCCATCTCCTTTTCTGCCTAGGACCTCTGTGGAGTGAGCGCCAGTTCTTTCCCTTATGTAGAGTGCCTTGCTCCACTCAAATAAATGCATGACTGCCTTATTAAATTCCTGACCCGTAGATTTTTATTGTATAGCATAGCAACCAGAAACCTTTGTGTGTGTGTAAGCCAGAGAACAACCTCAGTTAGCTTTCCTGAACTTTGGGTTCTGTTGTTTGTTCTTCAAGACAGGTTTCTCTGTGTAGCCCTGGCTGTCCTGGAATTCATTCTGTAGACCAGGCTGGCCTCAAACTCACATGGATCCGCCTGCCTCTGCCTCCTGAGTGCTGGGATTAAAGGCGTGCCCCATGCTCTGCTTTGTTCCTTTAGACAGAGTTTCTCACTGGGGTCTGGGGCTTGCAGGTTAGGCTAGGCTGGCTGACCAGTTAGCTCCAGAAACCTACCTATCTCCACTTCCTCAGCACACAGCCGGCTGGAACTCAGGTGGCAAACACTTTCCCAACTGAACCACCACCCAAGTCCCTGCTCATTAAAAGGAATAATTAAAATATAAGTATATCATTTCCCCTTTCTTTCCCCACCCCATCAATTTCTCCTATATCCCCCCTCATTCTCTGAAACTGATGGCCTAGATTCTTTGATTATTGTTGTTATATACCACAGACATATGCACATACACACAAATATGTAAACACAACCTGCTGAGTTCATCTACCATTTCCTGTATGTATATGCGTTCAGAGCTGACTGCTTTGTATGCATTAGATAGGCAACTGGGGGGCTGAGCCCCTCCCTCTCAGCAGTCCTTAGATAACTGTAGTTCTTAGTTTAGGGGTGTATCTCCATGACGTGAGCTTTTTAAAAACAGTCTTATATAACTCTGTTTCCCAAGAGCTAGGATTACAAGTATGTGTCACCACAGGTAGTCAAGGACCTCTTAGATGGATGGATGGATGGATGGATGGATGGATGGATGGATGGATGGATAGAAGGATGGATGGATGGATGGATGGATGGATGGATGGATGGTTGGATGGATGGTTGGATGGATAGAAGGATGGATGGATGGATGGATGGATGGATGGATGGATGGATGGATGGTTGGATGGATGGATGGATGGATGGATGGATAGAAGGATGGATGGATGGATGGAAGGATGGTTGGTTGGATGGATGGATGGATGGATGGATGGATGGATGGATGGTTGGATGGATGGATGGATGGATAGAAGGATGGATGGATGGATGGATAGAAGGATGGATGGATGGATGGATGGAAGGATGGTTGGATGGATGGATGGATGGATGGATGGATGAGAAACAACCCTCCAGGGACTTCTTTTACAAAAGTGACAGAGAGCAAGAGTGAGCGAGTAAGGGGGCAAAAGGGGAGAAAGAGAGAAGGAGAGAGAGGGAGAGAGAGCTCCATATAAACACAGAAGGATCAGATAAACAGGTAGAAAAGGAAGCTGGTGAAGCCTCTACTTGGTAAGTGAACGGAAAAGCTTTGCAGAAGAAGTGTTGAAAGGCAACAGGGATTTATTCTGTGGATCCTGTCAGGGCTCCATGTGTGAGATGCAGGACACACTCAGGAGATGCTGAGGCAGGGAGGGAGAGGATGAGAAGTGGGGTGGGGGTGAGAGACTGTTAGATGCCAAGCCAAGGATGGGTTCTGTGACATGTTCGCTGAGACAACCACTGCAGAGAGAGACAGAGTGGCATCTGAGCTTCAGGATGTGCCGTGTAAGAAGGATGGTTGGCAGGGCAAGCACTGAGGCAGCAGTCTGGGGGCTGTGGAAGACTAGGCTGGCAGAGTACAGTTCATGTGGCCCTAGGGGAACAGACACTGAGATGGTAACATAGGACTGTGGTGCTGGAGGTGCCAGATGATTTCCATTTTGGAGCTTCTGGTCTGGATACCATGTTGGTTCAGAAAGGCAACGATGTGTTCATAAGCCTAAGAAAGTGCTGGACACTGAGCATGGCCCCTCACCATGGAACAAGCCGATTGGCTTGATGTAGTGCTGAGGATGTCTGTAGAGTGGATTGAGGCACAGAGAACAGACCAAGAAGTGTAGGAGACCACCAGTTCTGCCTCGGGCCTTTCTAGTCTAGAAGAGTAGAGACGGAGAGGAGGAGAGGATGTAGAAGTCTCACAGCAGGAAAAGGTTCAGCCGTGATGGGACTGCCAAGAGCTCCACACACAGCTTCAAAGCGGGAAGCTTAACTGAGTTCCAGAGAGAGAGAGAGAGAGAGAGAGAGAGAGACAGACAGACAGACAGACAGACAGACAGGAAGGAAAAAAAGCTGGCGCTCCACTGGCCAGGCTTGTGCTCTAGTTGTAAAAGGATGCCCCTAACAGGGTCCTGTGATTCTGGGCAGCAGCTACAGAGGACCTGCACCCTGCTAAAGGGATTAACGTAGGTAATGTCTAACCGGGATCTGTCCATATCTCATCTCAGTAAAAGACTCAGCCCCTCCTGCCTGGTCACCTACAAAAGAAGGTTGTTTTTTTTTTTTTGAAATCCTGCTGCTTTCTGGTTCTTTCTTGTTACTGGTCATTCTCTGAAGTTGGCTTTGTCTGGTGAGGGGAGGCGAGGGCAGGGAGACAGCAGAGCCTAGGACCTAGGTCTGTCCCTAGGACAAGGATTCCCTGAGCCTTACTAGATACTGGGGAGCATTCTGGGACCTGAGGAGGACACGGTAAGACCAAGATAGACCCGTGGTTAACCTCTGACAGATGTTTCTGGGGAGGTGGGAGTCTCCTAGCTTAGGGTGTAGGTGAGGCCTCCTGAGGTTCAGGAAGGTGGGTGACCTCAATGGGTCCCTGTGTATGCCCCTTACAGGTATTCTCTGTGGCGCCCCCATTTGAGGTGAATGGCCTTCCACGAGCTGTGCCTCTGGGCTTGCCCTACCAGGACTTCAAGAGAGACCTCTCTGATTATCGAGAACGGGCCCGGCTGCTCAACAGAGTGCGGAGGGTGGGCTTCTCACACATGCTGCTCACCACCCCCCAGGTCCCATTGGCTCCCTTTCAGCCTCAGGCCAATGGGAAAGAGGAAGAAGAGGAAGAGGAGGAGGAGGAAGAAGAGGAAGAAGAGGAGGAAGAGGAGGAAGAGGAGGATGAAGATGATGAGGAGGATGAAGATGAGGAGGAGGCAGGGGCTCTTGGGGAGGTGCTGGGGCCTCGAAGTGGCTCTGGCAGTGAGGGCAGTGAGGGCACTGAGCGGAGCCAGGAGGGCGCTCCATCCACACTGCTGGCTGACGACCAGAAAGAGGCCAGAGGCCGGGCTTCCATGGCTGATGGGGACCTGGAGCCAGAGGAGGGCTCCAAAACGCTGGTGCTCGTCTCCCCCGGTGACATGAAGAAGTCACCAGTCACTGCCGAACTGGCCCCTGACCCTGATCTGGGCACCTTGGCTGCACTCACCCCTCAGCATGAGCGGCCTCAGCCCACTGGAAGCCAGCTGGATGTATCCGAACCTGGCACCCTGTCCTCCATCCTCAAGTCTGAACCCAAGCCCTCAGGACCTGGAGCAGGGATTGGGGTTGGCCTGGTGGCTCCTGGGGCTGGGGTCACAGCAGTGACATCACCCTTCACCAAAGTCGAAAGGACCTTTGTTCACATTGCAGAGAAATCCCACCTCAATGTCATGTCTTCCGGAGGACAGGCCTCCAGGCCTGAGGAGTTGAGCACTGGGGGCGAGTTGGGCCTGGAGATGCTCTCTGAGGGGGGCACAGCAGAGGAGGGGGCCCCAGCACCTCTGGAGGATGGCATGGCTTTGGCAGGGCTGGATGGGACTGAGATGGAAAGCTGTGCCCTGTCTGGCCCTCCCGGGGAAACACCCTCAGAGGTAGTCACAGACTCGCTGCCCAACGGCCCAGCCCTTGTTGATGGACCAGCTCCAGCATCCCCACAAGAGCCAATAACCAAGAAGGGGACCACCATCTCCCCCAGCCGCCATGCTATGCCAGGATCTCGGCCCAGGAGCCGTATTCCTGTCTTGTTGTCTGAAGAGGATACAGGCTCAGAGCCTTCGGGCTCACTGTCGGCCAAAGAACGATGGAGCAAGAGGGCTCGGCCACAGCAGGACCTGGCTCGGCTGGTGATGGAGAAGAGGCAGGGCAGGCTGTTGCTGCGGCTGGCCTCAGGAGCCTCCTCCTCCTCTAGTGAGGAGCAGCGCCGTGCCTCTGAGACACTCTCAGGCACCGGCTCTGAGGAGGACACACCTGCCTCAGAGCCCACAACAGCCTTGCCTAGGAAGGCTGGGCGGGCAGCGACCACCCGGAGCCGGATTCCCCGCCCCATCAGTGTGTCCATGCCTGCAGAAGGCCCGCAGCTTCCTGGAAGATCCCATGGTGCGGCCTCAGTGACCGACTCGGCCATCACCAGCAGGTGAGAGACCCTTGCCAGCCTTGGTTGTGGGCAGAGTGATCACAGGTCCTCCAGGGACTTCTCAGAGCCAGTGTTAGGAGCTCTGATGCCCTCAGATACCTCTCTGGTCTACCAGTGCCAAGCTGGGCACTGTGTCACTTGTGGTTTAGTGACTGTTGCTGGGCTCAAGGGAACAAGAACAGCATAGTTAGAGGGGACATGGTGAGGTGTCCCCGGGGGAAGCTGATTGTATGCCATGGGACATTTGAAGCCAAAAGGTAAAGCATCCAGTAACGTATGACACCGTATTTTGTATTAATTTATCATAAGTACATTCTAGATTAGAATGCAAACTCCAAGGGAATTTTAAAAATGCATATGGCCCTTAAGGATAATCTGTAGCTGACTCCTGTCAAAATGCAGGATGGAACACCAGGCCTTGGTTTCCTCCTGTGTGCCTGGCCTCTTCCATCTTACCCAGCTCTAAGAATGCGGATCTCTAGGACTCAGTGCTCAAATGCATTCTGAAACCGTCCCTCCTGTCGTCTCCCCCGCCTCCCTTCCCCGTTCCCTTTCTCTTGTCCCCTGTCCCTCCGCAGGCTCCAGCTGCAGAAGCCCTCAGGGTTGGCCCCTGCTGCTGACCTCCGTCCCAAACAGTCCGCGAGCCGCGGTCCCGGCCCAGGTCGCGCCCAAGTCTCCAAGCCCGCAGCACCCCGCAGTCCCGGCCTCCCCGCCTCCACCGCGCGCCACTCCAGCGGGTCCCCGCGGAGCCAGTCCCTGCCCCGCAAGGAGAGCTCCTCCCCTTCGCATCAAGCCCGGCCTGGCGTCCCTCCATCCCGGGGGGTCCTCCAAGTCAGATCTCAGCCGGAGGCCTCCCCGGGGGCCCCCAAGAAAGGACCCAGGGGAAAACAACTGCAAACTCAGCGCGCAGCAACCAAAGGCCGGGCGGCGGTTTCAGAGGGTCGGCCCGGGACCAGATAATGACACCCGCCTGCGGCTCTCTGCGGCACTCCCTACCCTCCCCCTGGTCCCCACCCGCAGCCGGCCACACTGGAGCAGCTTCCAGCACAGCCTTACGCGCCCGCGCGCCACCGCGGCCCCAGCTTCCCGCCTGCACCCACCAGGACGCACGTGAGCACATGTTGTGCCCAGCAGCCCAGCCAGCCCACTGACCCAGGAGGGGGCATCTGTCTGTCTCTGCGTCCCGCCTCCTTCCTGCCGCCCCTCTTGCAGGGACAGGCTCACAACAGATCCTCTGCCCCGGGAAGGCTCAGCCACTTATCGCTCCGAAGACTCCGCTTCCGGAGCCGGTCCCCTTCACACACCGGGTCTTGGCTGATCTCTAGCCTCCACCAAGGAGCTTACACATGCTTACACTTCCTGCGACCCACCGTGTCCTCTTAACCCCCACCTTCTTGTAGCCAGCCCCCAAACCTACCCAACAGGAGAAACAGCCTCAAACTCCCTAAGTGCGCAGGCTCTGGCCTGCCCAGTCTCCTAGGAGCCATGGTGACCATAGAAGGCCAAGCTGGGATCTGAGAAGTGGGACCCAGGGGTCATTGACCTATTTAGACTTAAGGGGACACCTCCGGCCTTGCTAAAGTCAGCTCTATGAAAGGCTGTGTGATTCTTCGCTCCCTCCAGTCTTTGGGGAGCAGATATCCCTTTCCTGAATAGGAATAAATGGGGCCTCTGGAAGTGAGCACCTGCCCTCCTAGGCAAGTGTTTCCCAGAGGGAATTTGGAATGGGGCTTTTAAAAGGTTACTCACTTCTCTGGTCCTCTGGTCCAGTACTCAGGACCCCTTACCATCAGGAAGTCCTTCCTGCTGTCTAACCTCAATCCTGCGTACTGCAGTTTCAGCCAGCTCTCCTCTCTCAAGTTCCACACCGGTGGAGAGTGGCTGGCTATCACCTTCTGTGTGTTGGTCATGGGGGTGGGGGGGCTGGGGACTCTCTTCTGGCTCTCATCCTTCTTCCTGATGTCTCTGCTGTGGGAATAGGCTGGCTCAGGCACCATCCTCCTAAGTGGGCTGAGGTAGACTGGCTCCTCCGGGAGGCAGAAGGGCCTTCTCACTTTAAAGAGTGTGTGTGATGTAGTTTGTGCCCACCCCCACTCCCACCCCCACCCAGGTCACCCTGGGCCCTTCTTGCTCTGAGCCAGCCCATACCTGAGCTGCTCTGTGTCTGACATGGGGCCTCCTCCTGCATTTTGGCTTCTGCATAGCTCGCCCATCTCATCAGGAGCCTCAGCTGCTAACATCTGTAGCAAACAGGCAACCTGTCCTGTCTGGGACAGGGACTCCCTGCGGGCCTCCTAGAAAGCACTCACAGCCTCACAGCCTCCACCCTCTGTTCTGGCCCCTGTGTCCTTCCCTGAGCCACAGAGAGCAAGCCAAGACATTCTGGCGAAGGAAGGCCTCAGTATGCCACCGGCCTGGCCACATCTACACCCGTGATGACTGGCTGGGAGCAGCTCGTGCCAGCTGAACTCCTCATGTAGGGTCAGCAGGTCTGGGCAGCTTCCATGCCAGAAGGCAGCTCTACAGACCAGCCAGGGGAGGACACCAGGGTGGATAGTCTTTGAGATCCATCCATGCTGACGCAGAAGCTCCCAGAACACTCAGGAAACCTCTCTGGATATAGTTATCTTTGTCAGCCCAAGGCCCTCTAACTGTCCTCTAGTCCAGTGAAGGGGCAGAGGGTTCACTCCTTCCCACCCAGAGCTTTTATGAATGACAATCAGCTCATGCCAGGTGGGGACCAGGGCATGACCCCAGTGCCCAGGCCCTGGGCCTGCCCCTTGCCACCAACCGAACTGTGAATGTAGGTCCCCCACTCAGTCTCATTTCTGCCGTAGGATCAACACCACCCAGGTTTGGAGATTGGAAGAAGGGAAGGCCTAGGAAAGCCCCAGGCTCACCCCACCCCCAACCACAGCCAATGCTCCAGCTGGTACAGATCAGATGCAAAGGCCAGCCTAACTCTTGGGATTCCAGACCTACAGAGGGCTCCATCTGACCTCAGGCTTCCGAGTCAGTGATGTCATCGGGCTGGGAGGAAGGAGGGACAGAGGACCAGCAGAGGTGGGTGCTGAGGGGGCTCAGTGGTTCCTCTCCCCAGGAAGGAACCAGGGCAGAGGAAACCACATCTCCCCATGCCCCGTACCCGAGCTGCTGCCCTTTCCTTGAGGATCATCCGTCCCCTGCACTAGGCCCTTCAGGTTCCTTTTCCTCCTCTCTGAGAGTGGCACAGCACCACCACCGTCTCTATGACCCCCATCCTGACTGCCTGTGTCGCTGGCTCAGATGTGGGGTACGCTCACCTTAATGCGCCTTCCCTCCACAGCCGTACCATGTGCAGAGGGTGCAGGAGAAGGGCCCTGCCCCAGGCACATGACTCTCTGGCTTCTCGGCTCCTCCCCAGGGGCCTGGCTTGCTCAGTCTTCTGAGCCCCCTGGGCAGGTGTTGGGGGACAGGGAGTTGTCCTCCCCATCCCTAGGAAGCAACAGAAGAATGTTTACATGCCATACAGAATGTAACAGCCCTTGCCCACCCCTCCCAGTCACTGCATGGCCTCTGCCCGCCCTGTGCCTGCCCACTCCCCTGACACCAACACCTTGCAAGTCGCTGTCACAACTAGATCGGGTCTCAGAAGGGAAGTAGCCATCACACCATTAAAAAGCCTGTGGACCTTTCTGTTGGCCTGGACTCTTTTTCCCTTTAGGGAGGGCAGGGCAAAACTCAGCCCCTGAGGGTGGGGAGTGGGCGGGAGACAAGATACCGGATGGTGTTAAGTGGGCAGAGATGTCTTCTCCACAGAGGAGGAGAAGGAAGTTCAGGTCTGGCATAGGTGATTTGTTCAGGGTCTCGCAGAAGGGATTTCCATCCTAGCAAAAGCCCCCACTGAGCTCCCTAGTTGTCTCTGGTGAGGGCCGTAGAGTCTCTGTTTGGCTCGGCACAGAGAGGAAAGAAGCAAAAGTGTTTCCTTGAAGGAAGCAGATAAAATCAAGTGTTTCTGTGAGCAGCCAGCATGGCAGCTCACAGGCAATGCCATTGCAAAGTTCACCCTGCCCACACACCTGTGGCACGGCCTTTGCACTTGCACAAGTGTAGTCTGTGGATACACTTGTGAGGCACCAGAGCCTTGGCTATGAATCTGAAACACAAGAAGTCCTGAAATCAGTGAGAATCTTCCTTAGATGGGTACATGGTCATTTGGTATCGAAGCCCAAAGGGAAAACTAGGCTTGGTGGCCTCATGCCTGTGATCCCAGCACCCATAGAACCCAAAGCAGAGGGATTTGGAGAGCTCAAGGCCAGCCTGGACTACATAGTAAGTTCAAGTCCAGCCTAGGCTAAATATTAGACCATCTCAAAAAAGAAAAAAGAAAGAAAGGGAGAAAGAAAGAAAGAAAGAAAGAAAGAAAGAAGAAAAAGGAAAAGCCATGGGAAGCTGTTTATAGCACTAATTTCACTTACATATGTTTTCAGAGGAATGAAAAAAATTTTTGAGACAAGATCTTTCCAGGTAGCCCAGGCTAGCTGCAAATGTGCCATTTTCCTGCCTCAGACTCCCAAGTGCTGGGATAACGGGAGTGCACCACTATGCTTAGTTAGACGGAAATGTTCATGGCGTGGATTATGAGACAACACCGCTCTTGACTACTGTTTATAATATATGGACTATGCATGGAATTACTTTCCTTCCTTAAAAAAAAAGTATTTCATCTCTCGATCTTCTGTGATGTCAATGGTTTTGGTAAGAGATTGTGGACTGGAAAAAGAAATGGCTCGAGAGCAATCCTGACGGCCATTGGTTGGGACAGGTCAGCAGGGCAAGGTCCATACGTGTGACGAGGACTCCACTACCCCAAAACAGAGGAAGTGGCTCTTTGGGGTTCTTATGGGCCAGTCTCCACAACTAAGAAGCCACATGTGAGGAACAGGGAAGCAGCTGGATGCCAAGTGTCCGTGGCCCAGAGGGGGTGGGCTGGATGAAGGGAGACTGCTGTGGAGAGGAACAGGAAGTACCCTTTGGATTTTGAATCCCAAACTCACTAGAAGTGAATCTTTTCACTTAGCAGACACAAGAACAGTTTTCTCCCCCAGACCTGGCTCTGGGCCACACTGGGGTGGGAAGCGAGAGCACCTGGGTTTGAAAGCCCATCCCTTCCTGGGGTGCTACCCTTGGATATCCAGAACCTCAGCCTCCTGGGACCCCTTCCTCTCACTTGAATGCCAGTGGGCTTCGGCATTCAAGTGGGGCCCAGTGTACCATCAGTTTCATCCCGTTTAACATGTCCAGAGCAGGACATACTTGTAGTAAATGCTAAAAGCATATCAAATAAAAGACAACCCCCGTGCATGACGCCGACCATCGGGAGATGACTTGTGATTGCTTGGTGTGTACCATCACAGACCTTTTTTATGTTTATAATAATGCCTCTCTCTCTTTCTCTCTGTCCATATATATTTCTTATAAATAAAAGAGGAGCATATTATATCTACTGTTCAGAAGTGTGGCTTTTGTTTTTCTTCAGTTTTTCAAGACAGGATTTCTCTGTGTAACCGCCCTGGCTGTCTTGAACCTCTCTTTGTAGACCAGGCTGGCCTAGAACTCACAGAGATCCACCTCCCCCTGCCTCCCTAGTGCTAGGATTAAAGATGTGTGCTACCACTGCCCGGCTCAGAGATGTGACTTTTATTCCCAACAACATGCACTGAAATACAGGGTCCATGCCGTCCTGAGAGGCGGGGATCAGACCCAGAGTCTGGTGCATCCCAGACATATGCCCTCCTCCTGAGCAGTCTCCAGCTCCCCTCCATCTCAAAACTGTTGATATTAATCTATAAAATATATAAATGCACGTATTTATATATTAATTATTCAGTATATAAACGTATGTATGTCATGTATAACTTTCAGAAGCCAGTTCTCTCCTTCTACCACATGGGTCCTGAGAATTTATAACCTCGGGGTGCATGCTCTGCAGCAAGCGTCTGTACCTTCTGCGCCATCTTCCCCACCCCTCCTCCACCTTTTAAAGGCTATTTTGTTGTTCTATAATTTATGCGATTGTTATATAATTTATATAATTTCCAGTCAGTTGTAGAGCAAACGTTCCCATCCTCCAGAGACACCGCTCTCCACTAGTTACCAGTTACCCTTCACTCGTTTTGGTTGTCAGCCTCACAACCTTAGGCCGTCGCTAATCTACTTTCCATGGATAGATCCAACAGTCTGGGGCCCTGGGAATGTAACTCTGGGTAGAATTCTTGACTCAAGGCCATGGGTTTGAATCCTGACACTGCATAAATCGTGTATGTTGGCAGAAGTCTGCAATCCCAACACTCAGCGGGCAGAGGCAGGAGGACTAGGAGTCATCCCCAGACAGTGAGTTCCAGGCTGGACTGGGTACATGAAACTGTCTCAAACCAGCAACAAACCTCCAACTGCCTACGTTATACATTTTATATACATTTTATAGATACATATATAGGCTGGCTTTGTGACCTTTTGATTACACAGTTTCTTTCCCTTAATAATTAACAAACAATATGCTACTGACACAGTGTTTGGACACACAGCAATTTACTTATCCACCCATAAACTAAATATTTTGATTATTCCAAATACTACTATGTACAAGTTTTTTAGTATGTTTCATTACTTCTCTCTGTGTATACATGTGTGTATATGTGTAGATGCATGTGTGTATGCATGTGTGTATACGTGTGTACTGAATTACTATGTCATTGGATAATGCCATGTTTAACATTTTGAGGAATCATCAAATGTCCATTTTTTTCCCATCTGTCCCCGCATTGACAATGACCACCCCCCGCCCCCGTGTTCTTTTTGTGACTACATAATGTTGCCCACACCAATGTGTGGCTTCTCATTATACTACTGCTCGCTGTTCCAGTCATGCTGTAGTCAGCACCATGGCTCTGGCACCCCCCTCACTCCTGTAAATGATAATCTAGAATTCCCAGAATAAATAGACATATGAAAAGTGGCAATTTATTCTACTTTTAAATTGTGCTTTTTTTTTCTACTTTTAAATTATTCTACTTTTTAAATTGAGATTAAATGAGAGAATGTGCAGATTATCAGTTAATTATGTCGGCATCCACTCCATAAATCATCTCCTCAACCCATTTCTCCTTTGAGAAGGGTTTTGTGTGGCCCAGGGCAGTCTCAAACTCACTATGTAGCTCAAGGCAATATTTGAATTTCTGATCTTCCTGCCTCCACCCACTGAGTGCTGGGGCTATTGCTCTCCTCCTGTTTCTTCAATAAACTTTCTTGGCCATTTCTGGGCTGCACCTCTCTCAGAGGCCACGTTAGGCACCAAGCCTTTTCAGACTCACAGGAACAAGTGCTGTGTTCTCAAACAAGTGGTTGGGAATCATTTCCGATGTCTATGTGAACTGACACATGTAACTCACGACTGGGAGCATTAAGAAAGATTCCTTGTCAGGTGTGCCTCTTTTAAAAAAAAGTTAAGCTATTATTTTTCATGTTTAAAAGTTTTCAAGGCAGCAGGTATGTTGGCACACACCTTTAATCCCTGCACCTGGGAGCCAGGGGCAGGCGGGTCTCTGTGAGTTCAAGTATTACCTATATTGTCCAGTCTATGTAGAGTTCCAGGAAAACCAGGTCTATAAAGAGAGACCCTGTTCCAAAAACAAAACAAAACAAAACAAAACTTTTTTTTTCTTTTCTTTTCGAGACAGGGTTTCTCTTTATAGCCCTGGCTGTCCTGGAGGCTGGTGGCTTGCGCCACCACTGCCTGGCAAAACAAAACTTTTCAAGGGACTGGAGATATGGCTCGGCAGCTAAGAGCACTGGCTGTTCTTCCAGAGGACCTGGGTTTGATTTCCAGGATCCACATGGCAACTCACAACTGTCTGTAACACCAACTCTAGGGGGAATGCAAGGCCCCTTTGTGGCCTCTGCAGGCACTAGACACACACATGATGCAAAGACGCATGCAGGCAAAACATCTCTAACACAGAAAGGCTTCATAAATAAAAAGCTTCCGTGCTGCTGTGGAGTTGGGTAGAATGGTCACCACTAAAGCATGAGGGCCTCAGTCAGATCCTCAGAACACTACTGAGCGACTGCAATCTCAGCTCTCCTGCATGGACATCGGGCTAGCTAGCCTGACATATGCAGTGGCGGACAACAGGAGCACCCCATCTCTATCAGGGCGGAATGTGAGGACCAGTGTCTGAGGTTCCTCTCTGAATTCCTCACATGTACCTGAACTCATACACAACGCCATGTTTAACGTTCTGAGGAATCACCGAATGATCCCCGTGTTCTCTTTAAGACTAGATAATGTCGCATGCACAGGCCCCTTCCTCCCGAGGCGTGCTGGCTCCACCTGGTCCTTCTGTGAGGTCAAAGATTACCCCCCTTGCTCCTCATCCTGCGACCACGCAGTGTGTTCTTTCCTCATTCCAGGAAGGCAGGCGAGGGCGGCTGAGGAGGACAGGCGTTGCCAGCTGAAGGAGTGGTAGGCAATGTGCAGAGACGTGCAAGTGAGTGTAGCTCATTGGTCACAGGTAAAATCCAGGGAGAACAAAATGGGAAACAGGGACTGGAGCAGGCCCAGGCCCTGGAAGGGAGGGCTATGTATGCCGTGTAAGACAGCTAAGGGGATTGCAGCGACCCGCTGCTCAGCCTCTTCCCTGGGAGCCTGAGACTCACCAAACTCACCTGCTCAAGTGTAGCTCAGTTGTAGGGATTCTCTGATGTTCACAGAAAAGAATCTGCTCAGCACAGCTGGCAGTGGTGGTGCACATTGTTAAATCCCAGCACTCGGCCTGGTCTACAGAGAGAGTTTCAGGACAGCCTGGGCTACACAGACACAGACAAACCCTGTCTTGAGATAAATAAATAAATATCTGTTTATTGTGGCCTGGTCTATAGAGTGAGTTTTAGGACAATCCCAGCTATACAGAGAAACCCCGTCTCAAAGAACAAACAACAACTATGCAAGAAAAAAGAATAAAGGATGCGTTCACTCCCTTGGCAATCTCCTACTTTCTGTTTACAAGAAAGCTTTCGCTTTTCTGTTCTGTGGTCGAAGACAAGAATGAGACAGAGACCCAGAGAAGGAAGAGGCTTAATTAAGCAAGGTCATTTAGTCAGAGTCTAGATGGGGGCTAGAGACAAAGAACAGTATGAGGGGTTTTAAAAAAGGATTGTTGTATTTTACATGTGTGGATATTAATGCCTGCGTGTATATAGGTGCGTGATGTACACGCAGTACCTGTAGAGGCCTGTAGAGGGCAGAAGAGGGCACTGGATCCCCTAGAAGTTACACCTAGAGTTACAGGTGGTTGTAAACTACCCTGTGTGGGAACCGAACCCAGATCCTCTGTAAGAACAGCAGTTGCTCTTAGCCACTGAGCCATCTCTCCATCCCCAGAAGAGCTCCTGTCAAGTGGAGAAAAAAACCTGATGTCTCCAGTCATCTGCCATCCGATGCAGGGCCTGCTGAGATTTTTTCCATTGACTTCCATGATCATGGCCAGGGATGCTCACACCTATAACCCCAGTACTCAGGAGCTGAGCAGGGAGACTCTCCCTGAGTTCAAGGGCAGCCTGGGCTACAGAGTGAAGTGCTATCTCAAAATGAGGAAGGGAGGAACAAAGGAAGGTAGGAAGGGAGGGAGGAAGGGAGGGAGGGAGGGAGGAAAGAAGAGGAGGAAGGACAGCCAAGACTAACCAACCCATGGCTAAAGGAGGGTCAGGGTGCCCCTTTAATGTCTCAGCAGTACTGAGTCAGACATTGCACACAGTGATCAGAAGAGTATTCAAGGCTCTAAGTACTCAGCCATGGCTGAGGGAAACAGTCCACATTCAGCCGCTCCAGTTAGCATCTTCCGTCCAGCGCCCCGCTGCCCCCCCCACTGCCGCCCGCTCCTCACTGTGCTCCATTAAACTCACAGAGATGCAACACCGTGACCCATCCCAACCTCCTCACCACTCGCCTCTGCCGTTCAGGTCACACTAGTCTCTCAAACTGTCACCATCCACAACACCAGGCTTTAGTGACCGCGGTGAACAGAGACGAGGTCTTTGCTCTCTCTCTCTCTCTCTCTCTCTCTCTCTCTCTCTCTCTCGCTCTCGTCTGTTGCATATGAAAGCCACTATGAGCTGTGGTTGGATTTCCCTTGGCTGCATAGTGGGATGTTTGGAAATTTGGTGGGAACTGGAAATAACTCAGCAGCACGCTTACTGACCATCTTGGACAGTGTTCTATTGCTGTACAGAGACACCATGGCCAAGACAGCTTATAGAAGAGTTTATGTGGGGCTTACAGTCTCAGAGGGTGAGTCCATGACCACCATGGCTGTAGGCATGGTAGCAGACTGCTGTCTTGAGCTCACACAGTAGCTGAGAGCTCACATCTTGATTCATACACAGCAGGAGGCACAGAGAGACACTGGGACAGCAGCAGTCTTTTGAAACCTTGAAGTCTGCCCCCCCCCCACCGCCGTGGCATGTATTCACCCCAAATCCCTCCCAAACAGTTCCATAGTTGGGAGGTCAGGCCTACGGGGCCACTCCCACTCAAACCACCACCCCACCCTAGCATGGTAACCTGAGTGTGACGCTCAGAGTCCCAGGTCAGGCTGCAGTGGTTTACTTAGAGTGCTGTGGCTGCTCTTCTTGCACAGGACCTGACACTCACGTGGTGGCTCACAACCATCCCTAACTCCGCATCCAGGGCATCTGATGCCCTCTTCTGGCTTCCAAGGTCACAAGGCACACATATAGTACACATATATCCATGCAGGCAAAGTCCTTATGGAATAAAGTAAATCTAAGACAATTGAAAAAAAAAAGCCAGATGTCATACATATTTGTAGTCCTAGCACTAGGGAAGCAGACAGGTACCTAACTAAGGCTTGTTGTCCAGACAGCATAGCCAAGTCTGAGAGTCTCAGGTCCTAGTGAGAGACCCTGTCTCAAAAACCAAGGTGAACAGCTCCTGAGTTGATCTTTGGCCTCCACACGCACATAAACACACAAGAAAACACACCTATACACATACATACACCCACACACATTCACACACCTACACACACTCACTCAAACCTACAAACACATACACTCACACAACTACAAGTCTCACACATACCCACACACATTCACACACAAACACACACACCTAATACACACACTCAAACACCTAAACACACACACACACACACATGCACACACACACACACACACACACACACACACACACTCCAATAAAAGCTAGTTCATTTAGAGTTAATTTTGAATTAATTCGCACTCTGTCAGACTCAGTATTTTATGCCTTCATCCATATTGTCACCTGTCTCTAAACACCATGATCTTTGCCACCGACATTCTCAATGACATCAGAGAAGGCCGCTGCCATGTGGAGTGGGGTCAGGGAAGATGAAGCCAAGGTACAAATTCCCACCACATTTCTCTCTGAACAAAAGGCCTACAGGGTTAGACTTGAAGAAAATCCAAGGTAAAGAGAGAGAGAAAGAGAGAGAGAGAGAGAGAGAGAGAGAGAGAGAGAGATGATCACTTATTATCTATATAATAAAATGCTATAATAATAATAATAATAATAATAATAATAATAATAATAATAATAGATCAAACCGAATAAAGCATCAGAGCTAGGCATTGCAGTTCATGCCTGGAATACTAGTACCTGAGATGTAGAGACAAGATTATGAGTTCAAGGTTATCCTCAGTAACATAGTGAGTTTAAGGCCAACCTGAGCTACACCAGATCCTGTCGCAAAACAAAAACAAAACAAAAATAAATAAAGAAAACCCCAACGAAAGGATCATATTTCTGTTTAAAACGCTTCCACTAGCTCCCATTGCTGGGGGGTAGAGGGGAGTCCCGATCCTTAACTGAGCCTCTTAGACCTCCCAAGACCAGCTCCTCCCCCAGCCCACTCGTGACTCCTCAGCACATGTGCACACCCACTTTACCCCTTCACTCCAGGTTTGTACAACCTATCTGGACCTTCCTGTGGGCTGCCCAAGGGTAGGAGCTGTGTCCAAGGCATCTCTGTGAGAGCGAATGCCCAGCTGCTTTAGAACAGAGACGCTCACCACATGCTTGTCAGCACACACAAAATGACCTGGCCCTCACCATGTGCCCTTCGGCACACACCGAGCACTGCAGACAGTCCTTCCTCTGAGCTTTCCCTGGAAGTGTCTGGGGCATCCAGGAGCTGACTGGAATATATCCGGTCAGCAGCTTGGGCCTGTGTGTCTGGGTTCCTGGTGTTTTCTCGACCCTGCGGCTCAGTCTCTGTACAGCCACAGTATGTCCCCACCCTGTGCTTGCTTTCTTCCTCTATTTAAAGTGGGAGGGAGATTAAATCAGCACTTTTCAACGTTTTAAAAAGTATCATAGGCCTTTTCTCAAAGAAGACCTAATGGAACTTTGGCATTTGGGGAATCAGCTTAGAGAATGTTAGTTAGCGCTTGTGGCTTCTGCCCTGCTGTTACTTCAGGGCGAGTGCCTTGAGTGTCTATTGCTGCAATGAAATACCATGACCAAAAGTAACCTGGGAAGGAAAGGATGTATTCCATGTACACTTCCACATCACCGTTCATCACTGAAGGAAATCAGGAAAGGAACACAACAGGGAAGGCACCTGGAAGCAGGAGCTGATGCAGAGACCATGGAGGGCGCTGCTTACTTGCTTTCTCTTCATGGCTTTCTGACAGAACCCAGAAGCACTAGTCCAGGGGTGACTCCTCCCACAGTGGACTGGGGCTGGGCCCTACCCCATAGATCATTCATTAAGAAAATGCCCTACCGACTTTCCTGCCTACAGCTAACTGTGGGTCATTTTTTCGATTGACTCTAACTTGTGTCAAGTTGATAGAAAACTAGCTGCCCCACAGTCTGAGAGGCAACAGGCATCAGAAGGAACACACCCTTCTTCCAGGTACTTCTTGGCCACCCTGGGGAACCAGCACTCCAAGGAGTCATCCAGGATGTTCTTGAGCAAGCAGACTGGACTGCGGACGAAAGTTCCTGAGACCCCACACAGGGCCAGCACAGTCCCAGGAGGGACTTAGGTCAGGGCATCCACTCAGGACATGGGCAAGGGCTCTGACGAAAACTTGGCGTTTATCAGAGGACTCCCTTACCCAAGGAGAGTCCAGCCTTCATCCTGAGTCCTGGGCTGTAGGCCAAGCTGTGCCATGCCTGCAAATAGACAAAACTGACCTAGGGCTTTACAGGACAAAGGCCATCCGGGACTGCAGGCACTGTGCCCAGAGGACCTGTTCCTCTTACAAAGCTTTGAAGGTCTAATAAGTAGCTTGGCCTCACTGCTTCTCTCACACCCGGCTGCCCTCCTATGCCAACCCTTGGCTCCCCTACCTGGTCTCTGAGCTCCAAAGGATAAAGGCCAGAGCCATAAACACCGTGACCTCTGAGGGATGGTGGCCTTCCCTTAGGAATTAGGCTAGCTAGGAAGGATGTGGGTGATGGGGGAGGGCCCAGGCCTGGACCAACCCCTGAGGGGCTGGATTCTGGCTACAGACTCTCCAGTACTGTACTCAGCAGTACAGCCATTTCTACCTCCGGGTCCAAGGGTTCATATGGCAGGCAGGTTGACCTGTCCTAGGGACTACAGAGGGACACCTGGTGGGTGGGGAGCATGGGCTTTGAAGAGCTGCTGTGCAAGGTGGGTGGCTTTGGGCCCTTCCAACTGCGGAATCTGGTCCTGCTGGCCCTGCCCCGAGTGCTGCTCCCTATGCATTTTCTCCTGCCCGTCTTCATGGCTGCTGTGCCTGCCCACCATTGTGCTCTGCCTGGTGCCCCTGCTAACCTCAGTCACCGGGACTTGTGGCTGGAAGTCCATCTACCCCGGGAGGCTGACGGCAGCTTTAGCTCCTGTCTCCGCTTTGCCTATCCTCTGGCTCCCCGCAATGTCACCTTGGGGACAGAGGTGTACAACTCTGGGGAGTCTGCGGGTGAGCCCCTCACAGTGCCCTGCTCTCAGGGCTGGGAGTACGACCACTCAGAATTCTCCTCCACCATTGCAACTGAGGTACCTGAGCCCAGAGGGTGAGGGATGTGTGAGTGGGTTGGGCCTGCCATTACCTTGGGGGCAATGAGGGCCGGAGATGACCTTTCTGTGCTCTGAGAGTCTGCAACTTTAAGGCTAGATTCAGTTCATTGCTGTAATTCATGAGGGCTAAGGCTGTAGTAAGAGACAAAGAAACTGCCGAGGGCTTCACTTCTCCCTGCTTCCTCATTTCTGTCCCAGGTCTGAGATTTCCCTGGTTCATCCAGAGAGGAAGGGTGGGTAGAGTCTCTCTGAGGAGAGACAGACAACAGGATTCCTTGGTGGTGGTGATGGACCTCTATGGGGAAAAGCTGAGCATTGGAACTTGGAAGAGCAAAAAAAAAAAAAAAGGGAGGGGGTGTCTTCTGGAATGTCAGAGTTGCCTGGGAGCCTAGAGAGGAGGGACTGGTGCTGCTGGCTGGAGAGGGGCTCATCCACGTAGGAGGCCTTCCCTGCTTGTCTCTGCAGTGGGATCTGGTGTGTCAGCAGAGAGGCCTGAACAAAATCACCTCTACCTGCTTCTTCATCGGTGTGCTGGTGGGGGCTCTGGTGTATGGACACTTGTCTGACAGGTGAAATAGGGGACCAGTGTGGGGACCGGCTTCATCATCTGTATCTGGGAAGCCCCATAGGGACCTGACCTTGCATGAACCTTGGCAGGTTTGGCCGGCGCCAGCTTCTGCTGGTGGCCTACGTGAGCTCCCTGGTGCTGGGCCTGGCATCTGCCGCCTCGGTCAACTATGTCATGTTTGTCATCACTCGAATGCTCACTGGCTCAGCCCTGGCTGGTTTCACCATCATTGTGCTACCACTGGGTGAGGCAGACAAACATGGGCAAGGCCTGGAGGGGGGTTGCCAGGGTGAGATGGGCCCACCCCCTCCCCCCACCTCTCCATCACCCCACCCCTCCCCCCACCCCACTCCCCACCCCCGCTAACTGTCTCTGTCTCAGAGTTGGAATGGCTGGATGTGGAGCACCGTACTGTGGCTGGGGCCATCAGCACCATCTTCTGGACAGGAGGTGTTTTTCTGCTGACCCTGGTCGGGTACCTGATACGGAGCTGGCGGTGGCTTCTGCTAGCTGCCACCCTGCCATGTGTCCCAGGCATCATGAGCATCTGGTGAGGATGGCGAGCAGCTGGAGTGGGAGACACATACAACCAAGGCACAATTAGTTAGAGATTCAAAAATGGGACTGGAGAGATGGCTCAGCTGTTAGCACATACTGGTCTTCTGGAGGGCCCATATCAGACGGAATGTAAGTCCAGCTCCCGGAGACC
Source organism: Rhabdomys pumilio (assembly GCA_030674055.1). NCBI lineage: Eukaryota > Metazoa > Chordata > Mammalia > Rodentia > Muridae > Rhabdomys > Rhabdomys pumilio. The sequence goes on from JANHMN010000017.1 coordinate 57,613,639, forward strand.
AGACACCTCTGGCCTCTGTGGGCTACACATACACACACATACACTCAAAGACACACACACACAAACACAGATACATACACACACATACACACTCAGCTAAAAATAATTAAACAAACAAACAAATAAACAAAAAAAGAAGACCGAGAGACAGGCTGGGGATTGGCTCAGTTGGTAAAGTGCTTGCCCACCACACATAAAACCCTGGGTTTATCTCCAGTACTGAATAAACCAGTCACGAAGGTGTATGCCTCTATTCACAACACTTACGAGGTAGAGGCATGAGAATCAGAAGTTCACGGTCATGCTCTAATCTCTTGGGAGGTAGAGATAGGAGGATCTCGGGCTTGCTGGCCAGCCAATCTACCTGGATAGGCACGTTCCTGGCTCAGTGAGAAACCCTGTCTCAAACATCTAAGGTAGAGAGCGACAGAGAAGACACATGATATCACCTGATCCCCTATGTACATGTGTGCACATATACAAACATGTACATTCATAACACACACAGAGAGGGTGGAAGGAGGAGAGAAAGGAAGAGGGAGAGAGAAAGAGAGAGGGAGAGAGAGGGAGAAGGAAGAAAGAGGTCTAAGAGAAGTCAGAAAAATGGAAACCAATAGAAAGAAGACAGCATAAGACATGGAAGCAGAGAACAGATGTGAAGAGACAGACTGACCAGAGAGAGGCAGTGACAGAGATGAGAATCCAAAGTGTCCGGTGGGAACACAGAGATAGTGATGGAGAATCAGACGTTGTCAGATGGAGGCTAGGGTTTGCCTTCAAGGGACAGGGATAGAACACAGCTAGCATAGTGGTGGCAGCTAAGGCAGGAGAACGGAGGGCCTGGCAAGGTAGGTACTCCATTCCCTCCTAATGGTGAACTGCATGTCAATATGTCTGTCCAGCCTTCATCCATCGTTGTCCTGCCAGAAGTGTTGTCTAGTGCTGGGAGCTAAGGTTTTGAGGGTAAGACCAATTCAGCTGAGTAAGGAAGAACTTGGCGGGGGGTGGGTGTGGGGTGGGATCTAGACCTGAACCAAGCTATAAGGGAAGAGGCAGCTTTTGAACTGGGCCTGAACAAGACAGCATGGGGCTGGACAGTAGGAGACTTGGGAGAGGGATGTCTTTTCGGGCTGAGGGGGCAGCATAACTGAGAGCCTGGAGTGGACAGCCTGGGATCCCAGGAGGCAGAGCTGGCCTGCAAGGCTGGCTTCTGGCTGCATGTCCTCTGGCTTCTCCCCTAGGTGGGTACCTGAGTCTGCACGGTGGCTTCTAACCCAGGGTCGTGTGGAGGAGGCAAAAAAGTACTTGTTTGCCTGTGCCAAGCTCAATGGGCGCTCTGTGGGTGAGGACAGCTTGAGCCAGGAGGTGAGAGTGTCGACATGTAAGACAGAGCACACAGGGGTGGGTGGAAAGTTTGTGTCTGAGTACCCCTCCTCCTAGGCCCACCATACATGAGCAGCTCTCAAGTGGAGAGCTCCAAGCTTCAGAATACCCTGCCTAACTCTGGTGGGCCCTATGCTTTACTCCCGGCTCTCCATGTGTACTTCCAACCCAGTACTGCCAAGGAGACAGAGAAGCAGAGAGAGCCCACTGGCTCCTGAGACAAGCTCGAAGGTCGAAATCTTGCTTTCTCTCCCAACCAGGATCTGAACAAGGTGGTCACCATGGAAAGGGTGTTGCAAAGACCCTCATACTTAGACCTGTTCCGGACATCGCAGCTCCGACGTATCTCACTGTGCTGTGCGGTGATGTGGTAAGAGGGAGTTAAGAGCTGTGTGGTGGACTGAGGGTGTGGAAGGGAGGGGCTGAGTGTGAGAAGGGTGAGGGCCAAGAGTGTAACTGGGGAGGGTAGGAAGATTATCTTGGGGCCGGGAAGGGGAACCTGACGACTACAGGTTCAGAGGAGTAGGCAGCAGAGACATGTGGTTCAACTTTAGGCTCTGTGACTTCCTTACTGTGTGACCCTGGACAACTGTCTAACCACTCTGATCCTTAACATCTGTTTTTGTGAAACGAAAGGGTTGCTGTTAGTTCCCGTGTCACAGGGTTGCTACTAAGATTGGGGTAAAGGCACTTTGGCTACTGGTATCTACTTGGGGATTATGGGTAGCTGGGGGCGGAGGGGGTGATCCTAGGCTGCAGTCTCTGAAGAGCCAAGTGGCAGGAGAGGCTGGGCAGAAAAGGGCTCTTGAGGGACTCTGCAATTCTGTTCAGGTTTGGAGTGAACTTTTCCTACTATGCCTTGACTCTGGACGTGTCCAGTCTGGGGCTGAACATGTACCAGACGCAGCTGCTGTTTGGGGCTGTGGAGCTGCCCTCCAAAATTTCGGTCTACTTCCTTGTGCGTCACGTGGGACGCCGTCTCACGGAGTCTGGAATGCTGCTGGGTGCTGCTCTGACCTTCGGCATCAGCCTGCTGGTATCCTCAGGTAAGCCAGGTCTGGCCGTTAGGCTCTGCCCTCTGTGGGGGTTCGGCCCTGCCCTCCATGAGGGTTCAGACCTGCCCTCCGTGGGGACTCTGCCTCACATCCAGGGGGCTCCTGGCATCACCCCTTCACTGAGGAATGCCTTTTCCTCCAGATAACAAGTCCTGGATCACTGCTCTGGTGGTGATAGGGAAAGCTTTTTCTGAAGCTGCCTTTACTACAGCTTACCTGTTCACGTCCGAGTTGTACCCTACCGTGCTCAGGTAAGTTGAAGACCCAGGCCACTAGGTGTCTTAACCTAGTGTCTTAACCCAGGTGTCTGCATTCACATACTGCCCACCCATTCTTTAGCTACAGCCAGATACATCGAGGTTGTTTGCTCAAATCTTGGAGAGCACCGGGATTTTTATCTTCTGTACTGGGAAGCCAGTATCAGGGGTTGCCCTCGCAAGAGGGGAGCCTTGTGATGCATGGGCCCTTTATCCTTTTCTGAACAGACAGACAGGATTGGGACTCACTGCGCTTATGGGCCGGCTAGGAGCCTCTCTGGCCCCACTGGCAGGTTTGCTGGACAGAGTATGGCTGTTGCTGCCCAAACTTGCTTATGGGGGGATTGCCCTGCTGGCTGCCTGCACTGTACTCCTGCTGCCTGAGACGATGTCGGCACAGCTGCCAGAGACCATCCAGGATGTGGAAAGAAAGAGGTGTGTGTGTGTGTGTGTGTGTGTGTGTGTGTGTGTGTGTGTGTGTTGTATTTGTGGATTTAGATGCCCAAGTCCTTGACACTTAGGATGCAAAGGGGAAGACAGTTACAGAAGTACACTTGGTACCTGTACATATGTGCATAGGTGAATGTTTTGGGATGAATACCCTGGTATGTATACAATGTTTATATAAAATCATACATGAGCCTGTATATACCTTTATGTGTTCACAAATGTCCGGAGAGAGATGCCCATGTGCACACTGAGCTATGCCTATACACCAAGAGTATGTCCAGACACGTGACTTATTTCTGGGAGTATGTGTACTTATATTTGAGGAGCTGGGACAGCTGAGCCAAATCTTGTAGGCTCCAGGACTAACCCCCGACCGTGTTCCTGACACCTTCTTTATTGTCCTGTCCAGTACTCGGGAGGAAGATATACAGGTCCAGGACTGAGCTGGCCTAGGGACAGCTCTCCACAGGAGCTGGAAACAGAAGGCGAGCTCTTGTGACTGGGACATCAAATTCCTCTGCCTAAGGATGGAGCTGCTACTGGTACCATCTGCCTGAGTTCATCCAGACTCGACAGGACAGCCTCCTGCAGCACTGGGCTGCTGGGGGTTCTGGGCACCCCTCTCAAAGTGGGAGGCTCCTGTAAATAAAAATAGATGCTCCTGGGTTGGAGCAGCAGTGAGGTTGGGGAAGTCCGTAGATGGGAGCCATTGACTTGATCCTCAGCTCTGATTCCAGCTCTGCCACTGTTCATCCCCCAAGTGGATCGTGAAACCTAGTAGACAGGACTTGCTGTCATGCTCAAACTGAACAATGTGATCCCAGGAATGCTGCTAAGGACAGTCCTATGGTTATGTCTAGTATCCATGAGGCTGGTGGGTGTGGTGGGTGTGCTGTCTACAGTGCAAGGCTAGGATCTGCCCAATTCTAGACAGGGGAAGTAGATATTTTCTTGTTGCCAGGACTACCTCTGAAGAAGCAGACTTGTACCCCCAAATCACTGTCTAGGCTTCATACTCAAAGAAGGTGAGCTAGTGGGTGGTGGTGCACACCTTTAATTCCAGCACTCGGGAGGCAGAGGCATGCAGACCTGTGAGTCTGAGCCTAGGCTCAGTCTACAAAGCTAGTTCCAGGACAGTCAGGGCTGCACAAAGAGACCTGTCTAGAAAAACAAACAAAACAAAGAGTCAAAACAAAACAAAAAAGAATTGAAGGCATGGGAGTCAACATTTTATTAGAGAAGCCAAAGAACTTGCTGACCTTTATAAATACACTGAAGCTCAGACACTGCTGGGAGAAGGAGCTGGGAACCCAGGCAGCCACCACTGTATGTGTATGTGTGTGTGTATGTGTATGTGTGTGTGTGTGTGTGTGTGTGTGTGTGTGTGTGTGTGTGTGTGTGGCGGGGCGTTACCCAGATAGGAATGGGGAAACAAAGAATTGGCAGAGACAGTCTAGCTTCAGGTCTACCACAGAGCCTAGGCCCAGGCCCCCAGGACTTCACCTTCTTCCTCCCCAAAGGTCTAGAGAGTTCCAGAGCTTCAGTGGGCTGTGGAAGAGACTGAGGGAAGCCACTCACTCCTGTGAATGGCTCATTTGGATCTTACGTCCACTGGGTCATAGATGTAGCAGCCCACATCGCCAATGTTCACACCTGAAGGAGAAAGCCCTGTCACCAAGGGCTTTGGTGGAAAGGGAGTTGAGTCGAGGACCGAAGGGAGAGGAGAGGGTCCTAGACGTCTGATCACAAGGGAAGTTGTCCACACATTCTCATAGGCCATAACACTTTAGGCCCAGTGTCTGGGGTCAGGTTGCCCACCTTTGGGGCCAAACAGGTATCCATAGCAGGGAATGTGGCAGTAAGGCATGCCATCATGCTGGAACATAGAAAAAGAATCTTCTCAGCCTCTCTTCCTGCTTCTAGATTCCTTCCTCCATAACCTCCTTTCCTGCCCTGCTCACCTCCGCGTGACTCCCAGCAGTCAGAGTCTTCCTGCAACGCTGGCACCTCAGGCAAGGTCGGTGCCAATTTCTGCCCAAAGACATCACCGTCTCAGCTGTTGGTGGAGAACAGTGGCAGCTCTTCCAGTCTAGGGGCAAGGGCAGGGACAACCGCCTTGTTCCTGTTTCCAAGTTCCCCAAGCTTTCTGTTGTCACTTACCAAAATAGACAGGATCCCCACATCCAGGGCACAGTGAAGTCTCCCCAGTGAATGTCTTCAGGTAGGGAGGGCCTTTAATGGGAAGAGGCTCAGATGGGGCTGTGGTGGGGGCCAGGCCCTCTAGTCCCTGCCTGTATACAACACTGTCTCATCCCCGCCCCCACCTCCCACCAGGCGGCACATAGTCCTTTCTGACTCATTCCACCCAATTCATCATCTTCATTAGGGATCCCTGCTCCCTCCTCCTCCTCCCAGGGCCTCAGGAGCCCACCAGCTCAATGGCTCGGTGCTGGCAGTAACTCAAGCATTGGGAAACCTGAGCTGATACAGGAGCTGGCCAGGGCAGCGGTGTCAGGTGTTGAGCAGCATGGTGTCACTGCCCACTACGGGAGTATGAGGAAGGGACAGGCACTAGAGAAGATTCTGAGGACTTGGCCCCATCCTAAGTAGCCATCACTTTAGGTCTTTCCTTCTATGCCCTGGCTGGGGGAAGGGGCCCAACTTCTAGTCCAGCCTTGCTTCTGATTAGTGGTCATCTGGCTTCTCTGGGCATCTCTTGTAAAATGGGGTGATCATGCTATCTGTTCAATTTACCTTTTAAACGCAACTCACACGAGAGCAGAAAAACAGGGCTAGCAACAGGACTGCCAAGAGCAGTTAGTGTCTGCTGCAGCCTGAGGAAGAGTCAGGAGGAACGGAACAACTGACTCCTGCCTTCACTTACTTTTCTTGGCCCGGGGGAGGCCAGTCCTTGGCCTGGGGGGGCTAAAGTTGCTGGGGCTGAGGGAAATGCTGCTGGCAGGAAGGGGAGTTGGAGGATTGTAGAGATAGCAGCCTACACCACCAATGTTGACCCCTGCAGAGAGAAGACCCAATAATGGAGGTCAGGCTCTAGGTTCCTAGCCACAGGGAAAGTTTGTGGCCCCTGGCCCCTTCTAGACTGGAACTTACCTCTAGGTCCAAAGAGAGCCCCATAGCAAGGCTTGTGGCAGTATGGCCTCCCGTTGTGCTGGGCACAAGCACAGGCAGAGGGAAGGATCACTCAAGGCCAAAGGGGCATGCCTGTACAGGCCTTTTCAATACAGGCTGTCAGGTACATATGTGCACTGCAACTAGGCTGATGGATCTGGTAAGGTGGATGATAGGCTAGCAAGTCACAATTGCCACTGTGGTCTAGGGGTTGAGGGCATAGGTGGGAGACAGAGCAGCTGCTTACCCTCCCTCAAAACCAAGGCTCAGCAGCCTCACTGGGCCTGCCAAATTCCGGCTTAGACAAAGCTCAATGGGTGGGCTGCCCTGAACCTGATCGCTGAGGGTGCCTTTGGCAGGTCTCCAAGGAGGAAATTGGGGTCTATAGGGGTAGGGGTGTGACAGAGGGCCGTCACCCTGGTCAGGCCTCACCTCTGCATGCCCGCCAGGGGACAAGATGCTGTGACAGCGCTCACATTTCAGGCAGAAACGGTGCCAGTTCTTGCCTAAGGAGCTCACTTTCTCAGCTGTGGGGAACAAGGTGGATCCAGGCTGCAAGAAGTCCAACCCAGCGCCAGACACCCCCCTTTTTGACCTTTCAGCCTTGTGGGAAAACCCGCCCTGACAGCCTTGCTCCCTAGAGACAATGTCTCCAGGAAGATGCTCCATCCCACCTCATGCCTCTTGCCTTGGGCTCTTGGAGGTGTGGCAGGCACCACGTATTCAAGCAAACACACAAACACACAGTCAAAGATTCAGGGGCCCCAGGGGCTCACGCTTGTCTTTACTCCTCCTCGGTCCCAGCCTCACCAAAGTAAACCGGTTGCTGGCAACGCGGACAAGTCCAGCTCATGGTTCTTCATGAGACAGTTTAGCCCAAGCAGCAACTATAGGCGCCTGCAGGTATGTCCCGCCCCTCCACCAGCCCCGCCCACTATTCAGCTTTGAGCCCATGAGTTGTGGCTGCTCATTGGGCACCGAAAACTTAGAACGGAGGGACCTAAGCAACTGATCAATTTACTTTACAGGACTTCAAAGCGGGATACAGACTTGAGGGGGAAGGAGCCCTGAGTTTAATAGCGTTTCTGGGTCAGCGAGAGGCAAGCAAGGCATAGGCAGGCATTCTTTAAGTGGTTTAATTCCTCCTTAATGGAGCAGGGCCAAGAGCAAGGAAATGTGAAGTGCATCTTTGCTAAACCATATATTTTTGTTTGTACCAGAAGTAGTGACACGGTAACAGTCTCCATGGCACAGGGTTATAATGAGAACTGGAACTCATAACCCAGTCTGAAAGTCCCAAAATGTGTCAGTCTATGGCCTGCTCATAAGATGATCATATTTGTTAAATTTGAAGGTTAAACACCAGCCACATATTTCTAACTTAGTTAAGAGTTTAAAATGTTGTGGCATCACTGATGGCCACACCAGAATGTGACGGACAGTTCCAGCCCAATGTTCACATAGATGGCTTTGGTCAAACTAAATGGGTCACAGAACAAAACCCAAACTTGAAAATGATGAACCTTGGAAGGGACTGGTAGGTAGCCAGGTGATGGTGCTGAGAAAGAGACAAGAGACAGTGTGTAGGATGGCAGAAATCAGACTACATTACAGACTACATGTGTGAAACTGACAAATAACCAACTAATAAAAATGAAAACTCCCTTAGAAACCGCTGACCCCAAATCACTGACAGAATAAATTTAAGTTGTAGAATGTGTTTTAACTTTAAAGCAGACTTTATTATAAATATTAATTTTTTTTACCAGTTATGCAGTTATTCAGATGAGATTTTTTAAAGGATGTCTTACAAATGTCAGTGGTGTAGGTGTTCTGCTTGCATGTATACTGGTGCACCGCGTGCATGCAGTGCACACTGAGACCAGAAGGAAGTGTGGGATACCCTGCAAATGGAGCCACAAATGTTTGTAATATCAGCTCTTACCTGCTGAGTCTTCTCTCCAGCCCCAATCAGATAGGGGAAAAAAAGATTCATAAAAGTAGTATAAATAAAAACACAGGCAGCTAAAGGCTGGCAAGTAGTCTCACTTAATAAAATGCCTACTATGCAATCTCGAGAACCTGAATTTGGATCTCTAGAACCCAGATGCTATGGCACACACCTGAAACCCCCTTGTAGAGGCAGGCACCCTAAAGATCCCTTAGGTTTACTGGCCAGCAAGTCAGTGAGCTCTGGGTTCAGTGAGTGGTTCCTTTCCTTTCCTCCCTCCCTCCCTCCCTCCCTTTCTTTTCTGGTTCTCTGAGGCAGTGTTTCTTTGCATTAACAGTCCTGGCTAGCCTGGAACTTGCTGTGTAAACCAGGCTGGCTTCAGATCACAGAGATCCATGAGCCTCTGCCTCCTGAGCACAGGCAGTAAAGGCCTGCACCACTTCACTTGGTCTGTGACCACATTTCAAAATCAAAGGAGAAGCACTGAGGAGACACTGACCGTCCCCCTCCATCCCCAAAACACACAGCCCCAAACCAGATGTGGTGATGCATTTGTATAATCACAGACTTTGGAAGGTAGAAGCAGGATTGGGAGTTCTAGGCCATCTCCCACTACAGATGAGTCCAAGGCTAGCCTGAGCTATATGAGATCCTGTCTCAAAAAAACAAACAAAACTGCAGCAACCAAAAGCAAAGCAGTGCAGTAGTATTTAAAGAGCACTGCAAAGTTCTTCATTCACCATCATTAGTCATTAGGGAAATGTAAGTCAGGACCATGATGCTTTAAAACCCACTACTTGGATGGATGTGTTGTGTTGGCAAAGATATGGCTAAACTGGATCCTTATACCCTGTTGGTGATGGTGTAAAATGGTGAAACCACGCCTGAAAACAGTTTCTCAACAAGGTAAAAAGTGTTACTATTATCAGTGCCTAATTCCATTGTAGCTATAACAAAAGAAAAATGAAACACATGTTCAAGGAATGGAGAGATGACTCATGGTTAAGAGCACCGACTTTCTCTCCAGGACTTCGGTTTGATTCCCAGCACACAAGGTTAACCAACTGCTAACTCCAGTTCCAAGGGACCCAAGAGCAGCAGCAGCCTACAAAAGGTGCAGACATATCTGCAGGCAAAACATGCATAGACGCTTTATAAGTCCTAAAAAAGAAAATATACCTGCCACCGAAACTATTTTTTGTTTTCATTTTTGTAGCTGAGAAGCACATAGAAATATGTTTGACAGAGGAAGTCTAAAGTCAGCATGCAGCTCCCAGCTCTCTCTTACCAGATGCAAGTTCACTGAGTTGTGTAGTCTTTGTTCTGGTGGGCTTTGCTGTTTATTTTTGGTAACTTTTAAAATAATAAAAATTTAGATATTTTAGAAAAAATTATGTTCACATAAAAACTTATATTTTAATGTTCATACCCAAACTAGTTATAACAGGTGAGTGATGGGAAAACTCTAAAGTCTATCAACTGATAAATGGATCAATGGCATGTGGTATTTATATGTACTAGCTAGTTTTTGTCAACTTGACACAAAACTAGGATCACCTGGGGAGACGGAAGTTCAGCTGGAACTGCCTCCATTAGAGTATCTTGTAGGCATGCCGATGATCGACACAGGAGGCCTAGCCCACCTTGGGTGGTGGCATCCTTGGCAGGGCAGGTGTCCTGGAGGAATAAGAAAGCAGGCTGAGAAGCTGTAGAGAACAAACCACCTAGTAGCATTCTGTGGATCTGCTTCAGTTCCTGCCTCCAGGTTCCTGCCTGAGTTCCTTCCCTGATTTCCCTTCATGAAGGACTGTAAGTTTGAGGATGAAATAAACCTTTTCCTCCTCTGTTAGTTTTGGTCATGGTGTTTATCATAGCAATAGAAAGCAACTAGAGCAACATCAATAGTGTAGACCCTTAGTCAGTGGTCAAAAGGAATGCAGGACTCATGCATGCATGCTACAGCATGGCGAACCACAGACACACACAGAGGAAGCAAGCTCTATTTGTACCTCCCTACCAGTTCCTGCCTGACCTCAGCTCCCCTCCATGGATCCAATGCCAGGCTATGAATACTAGGGACTCTCCTATAGCACCACTGTCTACTGGAGGGTAGATAGAGCCCTACGCCAAACAGCTGCACCTGAATGATTAAAAACTAAAAGGCAAATGGAGCCTTATGCATCATCTTTATCAGAAGTTACATTCTATTCCAGAAGTAAAACAGGCCTGCCAACTTCCTGTTCACATCCCTCCACACAACCAAAGTTAAGCTGTCCATTTCCTCGGTCAGTGAACTTCACCGTGTAAGGACCAGAACAGCGTCTCCAGTGCCCTGCCCGCTCAAGGTCTTGCACCTAATGCCCAATAAATAATGTATGTCAGTAAATGAAAGTGGAAAACTATACACAAGTTCCCGTGGGTGTGAATGCTGGTACTACTGGAAGAGATATGGAGAAAAGAGGGGACCAGGAGGACTCATGACAAGAAAGGCTGCGGAGCAAGGGAAGCTCAGCTGCCTAACTGCAAGTCCTTTTGTTTCTGTTTCTGTTCCTTTTTTCCCTTTTTGGAAGCACTTAGGAGTGAATTCGGGAATTGAACATGCTTGGCAAGTGTCCTCCCACTGACTTATGTTCCCAACTAGGCAGCTAATTTCTTACAACACACGATTATCAATATGTTAAGATATAAGACAATGTGAGTAAACTAAACCCGATTACAATATCAAGTAACTACACTAGACTGTGGTAGCACACACCTTTTTTTGGTTTGGTTTGGTTTGGTTTGGTTTGGTTTTGTAGACAGTTTCTCTGTGTAACAGAACCCTGGCTGTCCTGTACTTGCTTATGTAGAACAAGCTGGCCTTGGACTCACAGAGATCTGCCTGCCTCTGCCTCCTGAGTGCTGGGATTAAAGACATGTGCTACAACACAATTTTAATTTCAGCACACTTGGAAGGCACATCTCTGAGTTTGAGGCCAGCCTGGTTTACAGAGCAAGTTCCACAAAGAGGATCCATGTCTTGAAAAACAAAATAAAAAACCAACCAAACAAAATAATCAGGTAACTAATTTAAACAAAACCAAACAAACCTGAAAATTTGCTTTGGCAGTAAACCATTCCTACTATTTACAGTCATTCACAAGACAAACTAATTAAGATTAATTAGCTTTGTAGCACAAATTATGTGTCTCATTAGCTATGTAGCCAACGAGAGAATGTGGGGAAGTGTGGTGCAAAGTATAAAAACTACGAAGCTGCATGCGGTGTCACTGTTCTTAGGTGTTTGGCCACCTTTGCAGGCAGTTTGATTACAATTATAAACGACTAACTTTATGTCTCTCTGAACTTGCTCCTGTAGACCATATGCTTGTGACTTCTACAGCAATGCCTAGAACTTTGAGCTAGACATGTGGCAAGTGTCTATAATCCCCTCACTCAAAAGGCTCATCAGGCAGAAGACTGGCAAACAGAGGTCAGTCTGGGCTATACAGGAGATCCTGTCCCAAAGGTAACAGCAAAAACAACACGCCAACAAACTTTGTTCTAGGTAACTTTATAAAACTTTAATGATTAGAGATCTAGCAATGACTCAGTGGTTGAGGACACTTGTTCTTGTAGACTCAGGGGTTCAATCCCAGCATCCACATGGTAGCTCAAAACCATCCATCTCTTGTTCCAGGGTACCCAATGCCCTCTTTTGACTTTTGCAGGCACACATGTGGTACACAGACATACATGCAAGCAAAGCACTCATATTCATGGATAGTCAATAAATTAAAAAACAATTGACTAGAAAACTTTTGAAAAGTTTTCTTTCCCTCAGTTCTAATAAGTTAATGAAAAATCACCTTTTTTAAAACTCTTATTGCCAATATAACTTGTGTTTTCTCACTGTATTAGCTCTTAAACTAGAGATCTCTACTTTTTGTAGTTTATATTCCTTAATAAAAAAAAAAAAGAAGAGGCCAGGCGGTGGTGGCGCACGCCTTTAATCCCAGTACTTGGGAGGCAGAGGCAGGTGGATTTCTGAGTTTGAGGCCAGCCTGGTCTACAGAGTGAGTTCCAGGACAGCCAGAGCTACACAGAGAAACCCTGTCTCGAAAAACAAAACAAAACAACAACAACAACAAAAAAAGAGGAGTAGAGAATGTCACTTAGTAATATGATTCATGCCTAATGTGCACAAGGTGCTGTGCTCAGTCCTCAGCCTCGCACCATTTACCACACACACAGAGACACACAGACACACATACCACACAGACACACACACACCACACACACACCACAAACACACACAGACACACATGCATGAGGTTAATTCATATTCATTCATATTCTCTCTCTCTCTCTCTCTCTCTCTCCTTACTATGTAGCTCTAGCTGGCCTAGAACTCACTCTATAGAGCAGGGTAGCCTCTCCTCCTGAGTGCTGGGATTAAAGGAATGTCCCAGCATACCCAGCCTAGCAATTGTAACCACCCTCTTTGTGACTGTCCCTTCTGCTTGAGCCTCCTCTGGCCATTTGTGCCCCATTTCCCTATGACCACACCCAATTTTACCTTTATTCTTACATGAACTAGACAAGGAGGCTAGAATCAAGGCGGATTCCACCTGAAGACACTGGGACTCATAGTCCAGAGAGAATAGGGAAGCCTGCAGTCGTAAAGTTAGAAAACATGCTGTAGGGACCGGCTCTGTCTTCCCACTGTGTGGGCTCCCAGGATCAAAGTCAGGCATCAGGTTTGGCAGGAAGTGTCTTTACTGACTAAGACATCTTACTAGTTCCCACAATTTTAGCATCAGAGGTGGAGTTTAGTAATTTATTCAATGCTAGATAAGATGTCTCTTCTTAACTTTTTCTTACTCTCTATAGGGACCTAACACACATATTTATTCACCTAATCACTGGTTCCTGGTAGCTAAAATGAAAGAGCTTTCTCCACATAGCTGCGAACAGCCAGACCTACCTTCTGGAAGTCAGACCTAAGGAGGACTGTCTACTCGCCGTAGGAGCGCACATGGTCTCCGTCATGTCTGTGGCTTCTATCCCTGCATTCCTGTGACAGAAATGTCTGCCTCAGTCCTTCCATTTGAAAATGTGAAGACTTCCAGGACTGTCCCTGGAAAGAAAAGAAGATAGGTCAGTGAAAAGCAGCAACAATATGATCGTGATTATTGTAATGTAGGTAGGTTACAGGAAAGAATAAAATCTTAGCAGAGAGAGAATCAGAGGAAAAATGCAATATGCTTCAACATGGTTTTTTTTATGGTTTTGCTTTCTCCATTCTTTAGATTTATTTTATGTATATGAGTACACTGTAGCTGTCTTCAGACACACCAGAAGAGGACATCAGATCCCATTACAGATGGTTGTGAGCCACCACGTGGTTGCTGAAAATTGAACTCAGGACCTTTGGAAGAGCAGTCAGTGCTCTTAACTGGCGAGCCACCTCCCCAGCCTATATTTAAAGAATTTGTAAACACTGGTTTTGTGTGCGTGCGTGCGTGCGTGTGTGTGTGTGTGTGTGTGTGTGTGTGTGTGTGTGCGCGCGTGTGTGTGTGTGTGTGTGTATGTGTGTGTGTGTGTGTAGGGGGTGGGGAACATGAGTGAGGATGCCCAGAGAAACCACAGAGGGCATCAAGTCTCCTGAAGCAAGAGTCACAAGTGTCCATGAGCCTCCTGATATGCATGCTGGGAAGTAACCAGTGCACAGTCTTATCCTCTGAACTGTCTCCAACCCTTCCTTATATTCACTGTCTTTTGTTCTTTCACTATATGATTGCTTCCACTTCTCCCTACTCATTCACTTACCTTAAACATACTTATTTTTTGCAAAACTCAATGTTGTGTGTGGGGTGTGGTATGGGGTATGTATATAGATACAAACATGTAGAAGTCAGAGGACAACTTACAGGAGTCAGTTCTTTTCTTCTACCATATAGGTGGGATTGAACTCGGGTCATCAGACTTGGCAGTGAGTACCTTTACCTGCTGTGTCATCAACCCCAAACCTTTATGTACGTATTTATTTATTGGCCTGGATCATTCATGAATGGGAGTAACAAAAGCTTAAAGCTTTAAGTCATTACATGTAGATATATATGTATTATCTTCCATTCTATTGTCTGTAGCAACAGACTATATATATCTGTCGTGGATCTGCATTAAAGTAAGCTTTCTGAAGACAAATGTCTTGATTTATAACATTTAATGTCCAAGTGTTTGTACATAAATAGAATAAAAAAACGGTTGGAGATTCTTGAAGAAGGTATATTGCTCTGAGAACGGTAGCAGTAATTTATTAAGTCTTGAGGGGGAAAAATCAGGACCTATTTGTAGTGTTAGAGAGAAAACATGGCAGAGGTTAAACTCAGTAATGTACTACATCATAGGAAAGACACAGCTTTGAAAAAAAAGCTTTTTAGCACACAGAAGGATTTAAAAAACAAAACCAAATCTGGACATATAATTTTTTAGTACCAGACAACTCTAACATAAACTTGTCTTGTGTGTGTAAATATATACATGTATAGAATATTTTTATATTAAAATGTATTTTCATTGTCAGAAGGTTGAAACACAACAGACATTACAAAAAAAATAAAGTTATCCTTTTTCCTCCTGAAATATATATAATCTTTTATGTTTTTGTTTCTACCCATAGACGAAAGTTTTAGTTTTGCTGAAATGTCAAGATGATGTTAGGACATAAAACACGAATTACTCCTTCAGCTAAATAACAGGAACTCTGGAGTCTGACTAGCTGACGTCAGCGGCTTATTTGGCTGGAAGGAAAGAAGAGGCCAGTTGAAATAAGAGTTTTCTTTCTTTCTTTCTTTCTTTCTTTTTTTAAATGTCTCCAGCCTTTTCTTAGCGGCTGTTAGTCAGTTTACCTTCCTAACATCTTGGACTCCTTTCTAGGAGGTGTAAGGCATCGGTCCCCACCTAACCTGGTACCACTGCTTCAGAATGTTATTGAGGAGGGGACTACCTGTGTACTTGGGTCACATTAACTGCCACAGAGCTCTGCACACAAAGAACCAGGACAGGAAACAAAAAGACAGTTGGCTTCTTTCAGAATGCTAAGTGCCCAGAAGACACAGGCGGCAATTGGGTTTTAATCCATATACAAATTGCTAAGTATTAACAATCAGTTAAGGAAAATAGCTATTATCACACTAATTTTTTTCCAGCAACATTTTTATTGAGATTTTCTATTTTCTAGGCAATTGTGCACTGTGAATACAAACGGGGAAAAGCACAGTAAGCAAGCATGACTTCTCTTATAGTGCAGTTAGTGGGCATATATTAGCCAAAGAGACACATAGAGATAAAATTATAGCCATGTTAAATGCTTCAAAATAAGCATACACATTTATGGGTATTTTCTTCCAAGTGTATATATGGATCAGGATATCTGGATACTGGTTATTTTTTATGATTATAAACTCTAAAAATTGTACTATCCATGAGACTATTACTGTATACAGAATTAAAATTATATAAGCAAGCCAGATATGTTGGCATATGCCTGTAATCCTGACCCTTGGGAGGTAAAGGCAGGAAAACTTTTAAAAATTTAGGTCTAGCCTTTTCTGCACAATTAATTCTAGGCCGGTCTAGGCTAATGTAAAAAGCTGTCTTTAAAAAAAAAAACAACACATCACACCAGACCAAAATGAAATTAAATAAACATAATTGCAAAATACAAGCTCTACCTAGTCCCAACGGATCAATGGCTAGATCTACAAAATACTCCTACACCTAAAGCTCAGGGAACATGCGAAGAGGGAGCAGAAAACCAGAGGCCCAGAGGGTGTGCTGTGAGTGTGTTTCCTAGAATGCCAGGAGGTACCCCATAAAGTATCACCATCAGACTGCCTAAACATCAGCTGACCAAAAAAGACACCAACACACATACTTCTGAGGCTTCGACCTACACAAGGAACTACAGGAATGCAAAGAAACAGTCTTCTCCAGAGAAAAGCACATCAACTGATTATCCAATATAAGTTGTTAGCCCTGAAAATATACATACAAGTGACAACATTGTATTGATTGAACAGGTTATAGTTAGACATATATATGCATGTAATAGCAATTAATGAAAAAGTGGGGCTGGAGAGATGGCTCAGTGGTTAAGAGCACCGACTGCTCTTCCAGAGGTCCTGAGTTCAATTCCCAGCAAGCACATGGTGGCTCACAACCATCTGTAATGGGATCTGATGCCCTCTTCTGGTGTGTCTGAAGAGAGCAATGGTGTACTCACACACATAAATAAATCTTAAAAAAAAAAAAAAAAAAAGAAAGAAAGAAAGTGGGCCTTGAATTTGAAACAGAGCAAGGAGGGGTATATAGGAGGGTTTGGAATGAGAAAGGGGAAGGGAGAAATGTTCTAACTATAATCTTGAAAAGAAAGAGAAAAAGAAATTCTCTGAAAGAACCACATAGGTATTCATGCTACTGAGCTAAACAGTCACTAATTATACAAATATATAAAAAATGCAAACTCTAAATAAAGACAAATGTACTTACAATCCCATGCTACCTCTATATTTCTACATTTTTACCTAAACTATCAATAAATGAGGACTTGAATTCTTACTGGATCTAGTACATAAGCCTTAGTGAGGAGATCCAGTTCTTTGAAATACATAAAAATGAAATCACCTCTCTTAACTGCTCCATACTACCCTCTCCAAGCATCCGTCCATTTACCCTCCCCACCCCCACACTGTAACTGTATCTTGTGTGTCTGATTTCTTCAGTCCCAGAACTAACAATCAGATAAGACATATTTTTGCATGCTTTGTTCTCAAAACCTTTTTTTTTTTCCTTTCTCATTTTTGAGAGACGAAGCAGAATGGTTAGGTCAGAGTACTTTACTGATCAGTAGTGTTAGCAGAAAGATCACTAGAGTATTACAGGCTCTGTGAGACCAGTTATAAATAGGGAAAAGATGGCAAATATGGAAGAAAAAAAAACCATTCACAAAGCATAGGGGACTTTCAGGGAATACCTTAAAGGAACTGGGTAAAAGTAGGCACTTGTCCATATTTAAACACTACTCTTAATTTCTCACTACTGAAATCATTCAGTAAAAAATTGTTTAGGGGAGGGGAGAACTAAAGAGACGGCTCCGTGGTTAAGAGCTCTGGCTGCTATTCCAGAGTACCTGGGTTCAATTCCCAGCACCCACATGGCAGCTCACACCTGTCTGTAATCCCAGGTCTGGAGCTTCTGACACAGTCACACAGACATACATGCAGGCAAAACACCAATGAACATAAAAATAAATGAAGAAAAAAACTGCTCTTGACTTAAACATAATTCTATTGCCACAAAGCCTGTGTAAAAGACCAGTGCCCCTTCCTAACCTCCAAGGTCAAACTTTTCTAAAAATCTTATTTTTTTTAAAGATTTATTTTATATATATGAGTACACTGAAGCTGCCTCCAGACACACCAGAAGAGGGCATCAGATCTCATTACAGATGGTTGTAAACCACCATTCGGGTGCTGGGTATTGAACTGGAGACCTCACTGCTGAGCCATCTCTCCAGCGCCATAATCAAACTTTTAGTATTGTGATAAGATAAACCTTTAAAATGTCTAAGTGCCAGCTACCGGACTAGAGTTCTGCACTTACGTTCACTTGGCTTTTCTGGATGGCTCCAAAGCTAGATGCCATTTATCAAAGGGCGATGGCAGCACTTCCTGAAAAGTGTCCTAAAAGCTGTTCCCTATACTGGTTTAGGGTAGAGTTGAAGAATGCCATTCCTTCAACCCCTAGAAGGGACTATTCTAGAGGAAATCCTAGATGTATAGACAACTTCGGAATAAGCCCTGAAGCCATTCTGAAACTGTAAGGCAAAGTTAAGGCTCAATGCTTTCTGTGTAGGTTTAGGCTCTAGCTGCCTATGGTGGTCTGCCCTCCTTAGATACCGCCTTGTCTCTTCCTACTCCTCTCGAGTAGTCCCTCCCCACCTAGAGGTTGATTTCTCACTCTGAAAGGGAGTGAAGTTAAATCTAGATATGATTCATCTCTCTCACCAAAAGAGAAGTAGAACTGTGGCCTGAAAGTCAATACAAACTGTCATTTAAATTTATTTTTCCTCAAATTCCCGTAAATACCCTCCTACAAGAAGGGAGTCCTCTCAGGAAGTGATCTCTTTTGGAACGCACTGGAGCTTAAGCTTTTCTAAGAGCAGTATCTGAATCACTCTATGGTTTCCAGACCAAGAGTACACTCCACTCCGACTTTAAGACAACCCAAGGAACAGTATGTCGACACGCATCGCACTCCAGTCTGATGACCGGAGTCCAGTTCCCAGAATCCACTCCACAGAGCTGTCTTCTGACACGCACGTGCACTCATTCTCACACTCACATATTTGATTCTGAGATGAATTGTTCTTTAAAGGACTAAAGATAACATGCCAACTAGAACACAATGATGTAAAGCAACTCATCCAAAACCATGGCAAAGCAAATGGCCGAGACACAGTCAGGGTCTCGGTCTCTCCTACTCATGCCCTTTCACAACAGAGGCCAGGACTTCTAAGTTGGAATTAATTAAGACTCTAGAAAAACTAAATATTCTCACCAAACTCAATCTAGGGGTTCTGTAGATAAGGAGAAGGGGCAGGAATTCTACAGAAAGGACTTGAAGGAATACTGAGGAGCAGGTGGAGGCTGGTCCTGCTCAAGCTTCCGTTGAGCCAGGTTACACACATCTGACAAAGGTACAGCAGAAGGAAATTGGAACAGTGTAGAAACCCTGAGGCCTGAGCTCTCTGACGCTCAAAGGCAGCCCACCAAGCACCTGAATGTCCTTCTGGAGTTCCACTTCCAGAAGTGCCTAGGGGGAAGCCAACGTTCCTTTACACTCAGGCAGCACAGGGTAGACTGTACAATCACTGATTCTGATGAGAAGGAAGTGGCTCTGGAGAAGGACAGCTGCAGGCCAGGGTGGACAGCAGGGCAGCAGTTTACTATTCCAGTTTCTTTTGAAGCTCAAATTTGTGTGGTGTCAAGACAAACATACAGAAAGAAGTAGGAGATGAATACATTTATTCCAAAAAAATTAACACATTAAAAATGGATTTAAACTTGTCCAAGCCAACTATTAAATTCTTTAATCTTTATTAAACAAAATGTACAACCCAAAACATCACACTGTGGCGGTAGTAACTTGGGTAAGGAGAGGTAGAGGGTTACATCTATGTTTGTGGAACAGAGAGTGAGTCCAATCCCAATCTCAGATCTTCTAGAGTTCACAACAGAAATGGCTCATCAACAATTTAACATAAAATGTACTGGACCACAATATAATGAGCAAAGGCCATTTCAAAACTAGAAGTGACCTTGGAAACACAAATGTTCCTGGTACCGAGCCAGGAGTAAGCCTTACCGGTTTGTCGTCTTCCAAAACTGAGCCTGCCAGTTTTTCTTTCATTTACTGAGGCCATTTCCAAACAAGGCTGTAGGTGACTAGAACCGTTTGAAGCAAAGGCAGCACAGTAAGGAGCTAACATGTCAGTGAGGAAAGTTGACACAGCAAGAAGGGCACTCACGTTGTGTTCCTAACAATGGTAAGGCAGGCCCATCAGAATGAATGCAAACCTCAGGGAGGAACAAGTCTTTCTTCAAAAGCTTTCTGGTGTTTCTTCCGGAGACCTGTCAGCTGCCCGAGAAGTAGGTATACACCATAGCAACTGAAGCCAGCTGTTTCCCACCCCTCACATTCCAGAAATGGCAGCCTCAAAGCCAAAATCAAAGAACACTTTGTGGTTAGCCAGATAGACAGTTGACTTTAATGACAAAGAGAAAATAATTTGGCCAAAATTTTTAAAAAATTAACAGAAAATACTTCTTTTTACAGATATGTAGAGAAGTTGTTAAAACTTATTTTGTCTAATATTTTAAAGGGAAAGAGGTCGGGGAGACAGAATTTTTTAAGCTCCAATGAACATGTACTGTGATGATTCCAGATGAGATTGCCAACTAGTCCTGTGATCCAATTTCTAAAATCCAGTGATTCATCCACTCAAGTGGTCCTGACTGCTATAGTCATAAACACTGGATCTTGTGTGGTCTGGGATGACATCAACTGCAGCTTCTTGTTCAGGCGTTTCCTGAGGGCTCACATTGCCTCCAACTACCTCATCCCTGGATGGGGAGCCTGAGGCTGGAGTTTTTACCAAATTCCAAGCACTGTCACTGTCTTCACTTCCTTGAGAAGCTGCTACCTCTGAGACAGACACACTTAGAATTTCTGGAGGTGGTGATCCAAGCTCCAAGGAACTACGCTGAAGAAAGTCACCTGGCTCAGAAAGTGGAGAACATGGTTTCTCTTTTGGAACTCCAGGTGTCCGTGTGACAAAATCAACAAGGTCTGGAAGGCAAGGAGATGGTCCAAGGCCTGAAGGACTGACTGTTGTTGATTCCATTCTGAGTAAATCTTTCTGTAGTGGTGAAGTTTCTTTTACTTCCTCAGACAACATTCCTCCAGCCAAGAGGTCAAGGGCCTGGTGTGCTCTCTCACCTCCTAAGTCATGGTCAACATTTTCCATAGGGTGTCCAGTTTCCAAAGAGTTAGAGGTGATTCTCCCATTTCTAGAATTAGATGAGCTATGTGCACCCTCTGTTTCAAAATTAAGCACCAAAGTTTTGGGAGATTCTAATGGAAATCCAGAAAAAGATGGTACTGGTTCAATGTCACTGGGACTGGAAGGATTACACACTACAGATGACACAGACTTTTCTTCACACGTTTTCTGTGACAGGGCAGTTGGTGATGTCCGTGTTTGTTCTATCTGACTACTGCAGAAATCGGCATGCATATCCCCCAGATTCCTCAGAGCTGCAAATCCCTCTACCTCTAAATGTGCAGCATCTAAGTTTTCCAAAACTTTGCTTTCTATTGTCACAGTTAGTTCTGGACGGGTACCTTGTAGCTCCACATCTTCCACTCCTGGTTCCTCTGGTCTCTCCCAAGACTCTTGTCTCTTTAAACACATACCTGATCCAGCTGGGGACAGCAGAAGTTCAGGCATGCCTTTTGGATTCTGGAGCAATGACGGAACTGAATCTACTTTTGTCCTTTTGGAAGGGAGAGACTGACTCAATTCAATTACTGCTTTACTTGTGTTTTCGTGCTCTGCCATCAGTTTGCTAGACTGTTCTGCTTCTTCGTCGACTGCTGACAACTTGGGTTGTCCTACTTCTCCTTCCCATGTACTTCTGTTGCCATAGTTTGACTTACAATCTTCTATGCTGTTGGCACCTTCTTCTTCCGCTGCTACCTTTCCTTTCAGTTGAGTGTCTCTCTTCACTTCACTTTCTCTGCAATCCTCTGATTGGTGCACCTCGTGGTTCTTGTTTTGGTTATCTATGAGGTTCATTTCTACCAACTTCTGAGTTCCATTGGTTTGACGGTGTCTATCTGACAGATTAGAAGTTGAGTCTGTACCAGGTGGCCCTGGCTCTCTCAGATCAAATTTGATTTTCCCCTCTGGAGGTCTATTCTTATCAGTGTCATTCTGGAAAGAACCAGAAGTCCATACGACCAAAGTGTCTGTCTTTGAGGAAACCATTTCATAAGGCCTGTTTTGGTATAATCTTGTCAGAGGCTGTAAGAAGCTATAGGTACTGTCTCTGGTTTTAGAGTCTATTTGATCTACAACTGACCATTTCCCTATGGACTCTAGACTTTTTGAAACAGGATTTTCAAGATTGCTGATTTCAGTAGCAGTGACCATAGCACTACCTTGAGGCAGGTCCTCTGGGGATACACTACTGTTCAAAGCAGAAGCGGAGGAGATATTTGAACTTTCTGTTCTAGAAAGGCTGTTGCTTTCCCCATTGGCCAATGAACTACTACTCAGCTTAGTCTCATGGGCCCCCTTTCCACCACTACTGTAGAATATGTCATACAGGTCCTTAGCATTGGCCGTGGCTAAGCACGAATTTCGCTTTTCTAATTTTTTGGCCTGTTCACTGAATACACTTGAGAGGGGTGGTGGAGGCCGTACCAACATAGAGATTAGGGTCTGGTCCCGGTCACTCTCACTCACCCCAGGAGCTATCTCATCAGAAGGAATTGCAGTTGGTTGTTCTGAGGCCATGAAGGCCACAGGCAACCCTGGGTTCAAAATGTTAGGACCTTGGAACCCAAGACTGAAGGTCTGAGATACCACTGAATTAGATTTTACCGGAGTTAAGACAACATTTGCTTGAGCAGGAGATGGGGCAGATAGTTGAGGTACAACAAGGGGTGGTGGAGGTGGGGGTGGAGGTGGTGGAGGTGGAGGTGGTGGCAGTGGAAGCAGAGCCAGCATTTGCTCAGGTACTGGGGATGGCTCATTCTTTTCAGTCAGTTCCACTTTTTCCTCTGGAGACCCTTTTAGAACCACCTCTTCTCCTCCAAAAGCTTTGGAGATGATATCTGGAGGCAAGAGAAGGTCTGATGAAGACTCTTTAACCACTGGCAGAGGCTTGGTGGAGGTTCCAGAGGACTTAATAGACAGGAAGGTATTAAGAGGAGCAGGCTTGCTCACTGTGGCTGAACCTGACTTGCGGAGTACTGTGGATGGGATGGGCAAGTTGGGTCGGATCTTAGTCTGTGTTGAAGTTGTAACGACAGGTGTCCAGGGACTGGTATGTGCAACGACAGTTTTTCCAGAGAGCTTGATTTTGATGGGCTTTGCCTTTCCGACTTCAGCTTTGCCTTCATCTCTGTCTTTACTGGTTTCCACAGTGTCTTCCTTAGGGGCAACTGGGGTCACCACTGAACTTTTTTCTTCTTCTTTTTCTGGCTTCTTCCAACTGAACTTTCCAAAAGAAAATGCTATTGACGATTCCTTCTTTACCTCTTCTTTTACTTGGGGTTTGAGGTTAGCATTCTTTTTAATTTCACCTTTCTCAGGGGAATTCCCACCCTCAGTGAGCTGGTCCTCTAGTTCTCCAGAGGCTTTGTCATCTTTCTTTGCTTCTTTTACAATTTTTGCCTTTTTTTCTATCCTCTCCTCCTTTGGTTTCTTATTAAGTTTGCGTTTCAGCTCATTTTGTCTTCGTCGCTCTGTCTCTAGGACAACAGCCAAGCCAGCTTGGCGGTCCAGATTTCTTCGTTCTTCATACAGTGGATTTTCTTCCACATATTTCTGGAAAGAGAAAATATAAAGGCTTAATAAGTTATCAAACTGATATATAAGTGAAAATCTTGGCCCTTGCCACAGCTACAACTCATTTAAGAATAAATCACTGGAAAAGTCTCTTCAAGAATCAGGACTGAGAACTTCCTTGTGTTAGACGGGATGTGAAATGTTGGCTGCTAACTCTGATACTGACATGGCCAAAAGGAGTTAGTATAGAAAAGTAGGGAGTTCTACAGGGACGAGACCAACCTTGTAGTTTTCATTGTGCTGGTGACCCTTGACATGCTGCTCTCCAGAAATTGGATCCCCCAAAAATTCCTCACAAAGTTCGCAGTAAAACCCAGTGATAGGAATCAGAAACTCAGAGCCTAAAAGAAATAAAAAAAGGAAAAGCAAGCCGTTTCCATCAAGGATGACAGGAACCAGAGGCAAATCCCATCACTATTTTGCAGTAAGATGACCATGCCCACTTTAGAGTCAGAAGTGGCGTGTAGATGAATCCCTAAGGTTTTACCTGTATGCAACTATTCATTTTACCACTTGGGAACACTGCCTCTCCTGGTTAAAACAGTAGCACCCTATGCCAGATCCATTCCTTAAGGTCTAACAGGAACCAAGCATCGTAGAAGAGATTTAGAAACCGTACTCCTCAATAGTGAACTCACCTCCTTCCATGAGGAGAGTGCTCATGTAGGTGCTAAGTGTGCACTCAGGGGTCATCTCTACATGGAGCCCTGACTACTTGTAAACAAAACTGTAAAGATATTCAACTTCTCAACTTCTTAATAAAAACACTTAAAATATGTCTTAGCTGAATACATTTTAGTTGGGAAAGCAGGGAGGGAGGACACCTACCTTTTGCAGGAACGGTTATCTTGTCAGTTCGCTTCACAGTGTCTGGCTTAGCCTCACTCTGGGTCTTTGAAGCCCAAGGTCTGTTGTAGGGATCCAGTGTCTATTTGCAAGAGGCAGAGGCGCTCACACAACAGCACTAAAATCTCAATGACCCACTTTTCTCTCTTTTTCTTCCCCTAAATATCAGACCAGGGAACCAGCAGTTCTTAGCTACCCACCCCCACCCACCAACTCTGCCAACTGTTTAAACGGAATCACCTGTGGAAAAGGTAAAAACATGTTAGCTCAAGTACTAAAAATGGATAAATAAAAATTCAGGTACTCAAGGAATCAAAAGAGAGAGAAGCCTCACTTACACTTGTGTGGTGTTTAGTTACGGTAGGTCCCCTGAACGGAGCCCTGGAGATGGTATCTCCTTTGTTGTTAACTCTTGGCTCTTCAGAATGGGCTCCTGCCCTTTTGAGAATGTTTCATTTTCCAGCTTTGTAATGCAGATGGGAGCATAGAGGTTGGAGGGAAATGAGGGTGATAACAGAAACAACAGTGGTCAGGATACCTACCTGTGTGTGCTTCTTATTGTGCATATGGGTGAAGAAGTCAAACATGGTCCCACAGATGGCATTGCAGTCTTTGCACCAGTGATTGCCAGCATCATAATATTCATAAGCAGCAACAGACTGATCAGACTGCTTGGCAGTCGATGGCAGGCTTTCAGTAGAACTAGGGCTCTTAACACAGGACTTTTCATTTACTTTTGAGTCCTAGAGAGAAAAACTATACTTATAAAAAATTCAAGGCAGTCCAGATTTATCTACTCTCAAAAAAGCAGGTGGTCACAATC
Organism: Rhabdomys pumilio; assembly: GCA_030674055.1. Lineage (NCBI taxonomy): Eukaryota > Metazoa > Chordata > Mammalia > Rodentia > Muridae > Rhabdomys > Rhabdomys pumilio. The sequence continues at coordinate 57,638,717 of JANHMN010000017.1, forward strand.
ATAGGAATCATGGCCATATGTCTAGTTTGTAACATAAAAAGCTATATAAGATAGGGAGAATCTTAATAGAACCTATATTTAAAGACCAAGAAAATGAATTAGGCACTACAGTTCTTTCACATCAAGAATATAACTACTGGGGCTGGAGAGATGGCTTTTAAGAGCACTGGCTGCTCTTGTAGAGGACCAGGGATCAATTCCAGTAGCCACATGGTGGCTCACAACTGCTTGTAACTCCTCTTCTGGCCTCTGTGGACACTGTAAGCACATACACACATGCAAGCAAAACACCCATACACATAAAAAAAGAATTTTTAAATAAAAAATACATAGCTACTTACATATCCTTTAAATATACCTTTTAGAGAATTTTAGAGATATTTTAGAAAGATCTCTCTAAAAGAGTGTCAAGATCATATGAGGTCAGTGGGATGGTCTGACTAAGCTTAAGATGATGATCTGAGTTTAATTTCTAGAATCCGTGTAAAGAGCTAGGTTTGGTGTCATACATAATATGTAATCTCAACCCCCATAAGGTAAAATGGGAGGTAGAGAGAAGAGGCATGCCATGTTTCATGGGCACCAGGTAGCCTGTAAATCAAAACACAGCAGAAACATCAAGAGAGACCCTACCTAAAAAACAAAGTGGAAGGAGAGAAGAGACTCCTAAAACTGTCCTCTTAGCACCTCACATGTGCACTCGTTCTCTCTCTCTCTCTCTCACATACACACACACACCCGAAATAAATGTAACTATATATGTATATACACACACGTACATTACGTATGTACATATACATACATTATATACACATACCTAAAATATAATTATATATTTATGTATGTACATACACATAATATATGTATATACACATATACACACACTGAAATAAATGCAATTATATATAGGTACATAATATCTATTATATATATTATACACACACACATATAAAATGTTTTTAAAGAGGATACTCTGGACTGTGGAAAGATCTGACTGCCTCGGAGAAAAGGAGCTGGAGACCAACCATGGGGAGGAGACATTTCACTACACCTTTAGCAGATGCTGAGTGTACTACCTATGCCAACACTGTGTGAAGTTTAAATATCAAAGAATGACCAGAACAAGAAACATAATGTAAAAGACAGTCAGCAAACTAAGAATATGAAGAAGACAACAAGTAAGTCAAGTCCCTTTTCTTCTGAGTCCTGGAAAGCTGGTGCTGCACATGGGTAAAGCAGACAGTGATCCCCATGGAGTGATGGAAAGGAATAAGATCAAATATTCCTAAACTGCCTAAAAGTCACCAGGAGAAGTGAACATCTTTGAGCTAACAGTTCTATTGTTTTGGTGTATGTGTGCATGCAGGTTCATGTGTGCCATGGCATGTGTTTGGAGATCAGAGGACAACTGCTAGAGTCAGTTCTTGCCATCCACCTTAGTAAGGCAAGATCTCTTTTGTTTCTCGTTTTGATGCATATACAGACTGGGTGGCCCTCTAGCTTCTGGCTCATTCTTCTGTTTCTGCCCATCTCGTCTCAGAAGTGCTGGATTTATAGACTCATGACACTGAATCGTACTTTTTACAGGCTCTGAGAATTGAACTAAAGTTATCCAGCTTCTATGATAAGTTCTTCTACCTGCTGAGCCATCTCACCAGCCTGAATTCTCTTTTAAAATGTAACTCCCTGATAGTAAGCTATCAGTGATAAGTGCTTCTATTTATGTGAATTAGTCACTAGGTTGGGGAAAAGGCACTTAGGAAATAAGAATTTTGGTAGATGAACTGTAGTGAACAAGAGAGCAGAGAGGAATGCAGTGAGACCTAGGTAAGGGTGCACATATCACAATAACTAGCTGTGTGTGAAGAGAGGCCTGAGAATGTTGTAGCAGTGAGTGTGGTGGCACAAGCTTTAATCCCAGCACCCTAGAGCCAAAGGGATGTCTGTGAGTTCAGGGCTAGCATGGTCTACATAGTGAGTTCCAGGTCAGCCTGAGCTATTTAGTGAGTCCTTTTCCAAAAACATATGTGAAAATCTCAAAAACAAACAAACAAACAAACAAACAAACAAACAAACTAACTAACTAAAAAAACCCTCTACAGCAGTCCATAGAGGAAAAATAACCAGACAGTTGGTCATTACCTTGTTGTTAGAAGAGTTTGAGGGTGACAACTCTTTGTCCGGGCTCTTAGATTTTTCTTTTTCAGGCTTCTCTGTAGACTCTTTATTGTCATTTGATGATTTCAGGGATTTATCAAAGATGTCAATTCCCAAAATCTGAGCCACTTTGTCCAGTTCAGACTGCTTCTTTTCTGCTTCTTCTGTCTCTTTGTGTAGCTCTGCAATGTCCTTCATGATGCTGTCCTGAAGCCGACTCACCTCCGTCAGAAGTGGGTCTTTGTGACCGTCCTTCTCCCTTCGCTTCTTACGCAACATCTCCCCTGAATGGTCAAATGTTTACAAACAATCTAAGGAGTGACAGACTAAGAGAATCCATTTCTTAAACTTGTAAGTAGCAGTCTATAGAGCTGTATGGTTACAAAGTCATTTTTCACCAAAAACCCAAAAGCAAGTAATCTTCTCTTTCCATATGGAGTTAGCTTGGGAGAAGAGATCATATTGTCTTCTGTATAGTGACAATCAGGTAAGGCGCTATAGGTAGGACCTCAGGGGCTCTGCAAACTCTCCCAGGTGACATAGGCAGGTTTGCATGTATGTGTCTCCTAAAAAGATTATTTGACTTTATCTAACTTAAGAACATTTTACCAGTTTCTGTAATGAGTTTATGCCTGATGTTGTTTCTTTTTTCAAACTGATTCATGGATCAACCCTTATGGAACAAAATAAGTAAGCTTTTCATCTTAAGCAATACAGATTCAGACAGAAACAATTTTATTTTTCTGCACTCTACTCTTTCATACTATTACCCAGTTGCAATATTTAGAAGCAGTGTTTTTTTTTTCTTTCACTGCATATGCTAATTCTGAGAAGCACAGATGAAGAAACCGAAGAGATAGCAGCACTACCTGGAATTCCACCACTTGGGACAGGAGTATCAGGGTTACAAAATCCTCCTGAGCTACACAGTGAATGTGAGGCTAGTGTGGGTTACATGAGACCTTGTTTCGAAATACAAAAACTAAAAACAACAATGCCAGTCTGGTTTACAAATGGAGTTCCAGGACAGCCAGGGCTGTTACACAGAGAAACCCTGTCTCAAACAAAAAAAACAGGAAACAAAAACAAAAGGAGGAGAGGCGCGAGGGTAATAGCATAAAAGTAAGGACACTTAGAACACTGTAGACTGAACAGAGAGCTCTCAAAAGTGATGAGGGGACACAGAAAGGACATTACAGTCAACTCAGCGTGGTTCCCACCAGCTACATCTGAAAAAACCGGAGCAAGGAAATAAACAATGACAATGACAAATGATAGCCTACGATCACTGAATGAACAGCCACTCATACAAGTAACTACACAAATTGGGGCAGGGATTAGAATTCCTCATTGAAACAGAAACTCCACTACATAGAATGAATAACAAAAATGGAAAAATCACTCAACAACCATCAAAGCAAGTTTCTCAGGCTAGAAACATTAAAATGGTGGGAAGAATCTTCATGAGTGACTTTTACAACAGTCTCAAAGATTTCCCCTGAGAGACACTCCTATCATGAATCTGGTATTCCTTTTGTCATAGTCTTACCAAAAATGAGTAAGTTAAAGTCAATCATGAACATCAGATAAACTAAAATTAAGAGATAGATATTCTATAAAATACAAGACCTTTTCTAAAATATCAAACTATGACTAGAAAGGCTCAGAAACTATTGTTATTAAAAGGTAAAAAATTAAAAGACTGACAACTGAATGTGATAAATAACCCTTCAATTTCTTTTTTTAAAAAAGGACAGTTATAAAACAATTAGCAAAATATAAATAAGACTGGTAGACTAGATAGTACAATTAATTTCCTAATTTTAAAACTATTTTTGCAGCTGGGCATGCTCGTTGAATCCCACCACTTGGGAGACAGAGGCAGGAAGATCTCTGTGAGTTTGAGGTCATCCTGGTCTACAAAGAGAGTTCCAAGACAGCCAGGGCTGTTACATAGAGAAATCCTGTCTCAACAAATCAAATCAAAACAAAACAAAACAAAACAAAAACAAAACAAAAACTTAAACTTTTTACATGTGTGTGTATGTGTGTGCATTGTGCATATGTTCACATGAGTGGAGATCCAAGAGCAACCTTGGGTGTTAGCCCTCATCTTCCAGTTTGCTTGAGATAGGGCCTCATCTGCTGCATACACCAGGCTTCTGGGGATTCTCTTGTTTCTGCCTCCCATCTCGAGATAGAAATGCTGAGATTATACATGTATGCTACTGTATCTGACTTTCTGTGGGTTCTGAGAACCTAAACTCAGATCCTCATACTTGCTTTAGCCCTTAGCCCTAATTCTCTAGTTTTGATTAGTGTATTGAATACTTGAATTCTTATTTGGAAATACATACTAAAGTTCTCAAGGGTATCATATCTACAAACTTTTTATATGTGTGTATGTGTGTAAAAGAGTTCAGGAAAACTCTTATTCTAAAAGAGTTCAGGAAAAATTACACATTTAGTGCCAAGCATGGTATCTCAGCATTTGGGAGGCAGAAGCAGGAGACTCTCTAAGTTAGAAGACAGCCTGGTCTACAAAATGAGTTCCAGGACAGCCAGGGCTACACAGAGAAACCCAGTCTCAATAAATAAAAGCAACAACAACAAATTACATACTCAAATACAAAGAGAGGAAGAGAGGGGAAAAGAGAGAAAGAGTAAGAACAGAAAATATGGTAAAATTTTAATAATTTGAGAGGACTACCTGAGGATTCTTTGCATGATTAGTACTTTTCTCTAGGTTTCTGCCCAAATTCTTTTCACTGGTTCTAAGTACTAACACCTCTCCACTTGAATCTACTACTCAACAAAGCAGCCATACAAATGAGTTGTCTGATACCTTGTTGTTTATGGAGCCGCTCCAACTCAGTCCTGAGATAAAATATTTTCTTTTGCCGGGCTTCCTGTTCAGTTTTCAGTTTTTCTCTCTCTTCAATAACCTACAGAGTACAAAATGGAAGGAGTGTGATCTGAAGTTCCCAAAAAGGGCGAGAGGGTGAGGAGTAGGGGAAAGAGAGAGAGAAGCTATGCCTGCGTTAGACTGTAAGATCACGTGACTAAACATCAAGATCACAGTTAGAACGTTAAGACCAGAACTCTATCATTGTGAGCTAGTTTTACCCCCTTTGCAAATTAACTGCAGCCCACTCTTATGGGACCGTCTGATCGAATATCCTTGTGACTACCAAAACCATACAATGTATTCTTAGCAGACCAGAAGTTTTCACCAGTTCAGATGCTAAGAAGACAGCTAGTGGTGACACACACCTTTAATCCCAGCACTTGGGAAGAAGAGGCAGGTGGATCTCTGTGAGTTCCAGGCCAGCCTGGTCTATAAAGCATGTTCTAGGATAGTCAGGGCTGTTACAAGACAAATCAAAAGTAAAAATAAAACACACACACCTCATGTACCTGCATCCACAGTGTAACCTGGTACTTGTGTTCCTGGGCCATGGCACTCACTCTGGTTAAAAAACAAATTCTCCCCTTTGAAAACTGTGTTTTGTGTTGACAGGAGCCCTCAGCTTCCAATACCCTCCTGTTCTATCTATCTAGCACTTGTGCTTGAATCTTAAGACTTAAAGTGCAGTGTAGTGGCATTCTCCTCTAAATCCTAGCACTCAGGAGGCTTTTGCAAAAGGACTGCTGTAAGTTCAAGGCCAGCCTGGTCTATATAATACGTTCTAGAAAAGCTAGTGGCACAGAGTAAGACCTAGCCTCAAGACAAAACACCAAAGTTCAAATGCCTGCACAAAGAAGCTTTGTAGTCAAAGTGACATTTTATTCAAATACAAGTTCAAAACCAGAATTCAATCCTCTTCTTCAGAACTATACTACTGAAAAAGGTTTCAAGCAGAAAGTACCTACAGCCACTGACAGCACCACTGGATAGAGACTCTGAATCCAGGTGGAAACATAAAGAAAAGGACTGAAATGTGGATCTGAGTGGCTTGTACTAGCTGTATTATATATTTCATGTTATTTAAACTGCACAACATTTTCTCTATTTTACAGTAGAGAAGAAGTTCTCACCAGTTTCGATGCTCAGAAGCCAGCCAGCGGTGGCACACAACTGGCTGTCTTGGGGCTAGAGATACTCAGCAGTTACGAGCAGGTAACTGCTCTGGTAGAGGACCTGAGGTCATTTCCTGTGAGCACCCACATCAGGTGGCTCACAGCTGCCTGTAACTGTAGTTCCAGGGCATCTCACAGTCTCTTCTGGACTTGTTGGGTACCTGTCCACATGTGCACAAGTTCATATACAGACAGGAACGTATATACATACATAATTTATATACATACATAATTAAAAATAAGTGTTGGGGCTGGAGAGGTGACTCTGGTTAAAAACACTGACTGTTCTTCTAGGAAACCTGTGTTCTGTCTGTTCATAGCACCTACATAGTGGGTCACAACTGCTTATAACTCTTCAGTCCAGAGGATCTAAAGCCCTCTTCTGGTCTCTAAAATACCAGGCACTAATATAGTGAACAGACATACAGATAAACATACACATAAAATAAATAAATTCTTACTAAAAAGAATCTTTAAAAAAGCCAAGGTCACACAAGTCCGAGTAAATGTAAACTAGAGACACAGAATGTGAATGGTGGAAATGCTTCACAGAACTCAGGG
>JANHMN010000017.1:57645614-57705751 GCA_030674055.1 Rhabdomys pumilio
GGGGGGGGAGCAAATATGGCTTGTCTTTAATAGGCAAATGAGAAAAGCCATGTATTATCAGCCCTGACTTAGTATAAGGCTCTTAAAGAGAAAGTGCTCCCTGTTGGAGAGAGGGCTCAGTGGTTAAGAGCACTGGCTGCTCTTGGTGAGGTCCTGAGTTCAGTTCCCAGCACCACACGATGGCTCATGAGCATCTACAATGAGATCTGACGCCCTCTGCTGTGGGACACAAGCAACCATGCAGACAGAAATACGCATCTATGCATACATAAATAAATCCAAAGAAAAAGAATTTAGAGTGTTACCCTCACACTGATTTTTCAAGCCTACCTTTAATCCCAGCACTTGGGAAGCAGAGGCAGGCAGATCCTGTGAGTTCAAGGCCAGCCTGGTCTACAGAATAAGTTCCAGGACTAGGACTACACAGAGAAACCTTATGGGAGGACGGGGAAACACTCAGTCTCTAAACTTCTTTTTCCTTAAAGTTTTGTCTTCATTAAAACTTAAGACTGTCAATGAAACTTAAGGCTGAAGTTCAAAATATCTGAATACCAATGAAAGTTAAAATGTTTTTGTCTTCCAAGAATTAAATTTCTTTAAAATGGATAAGAGACTGTAAGGTACTTTAAGGTTCGAAGCTTCTACCATCAGTAGCTTCAGACCATTCATGACAGAAAAATAAACAAAAAGGCTAGCCATCACAGCAGGACCTAATGATGAGACTTGTTGTTTGGCTATGACAAAACATGAGGCGCTCACAGGAGCAATTACATACATTACTTAGATAACGATGTAAACCTCCAAAAAATAAATACCTTACAAATTTTCACCCCCCTCTTAAAAAAACAAAACAAAACAAAAAAAACAGGAACAAGCATGAGATGCCCAGAGCTGTTATTCACCTTCTGCTTCTGGGAGGCACGGTTCTTCTCATCAGAGATCTTCTTTGGATTGTATCTTATGAGTGATGGAATGGATACCCGAACAGGAATTCGCTTCACAGAAATCGAGCCTAGTACTGGTATTTCCTGTTTGGGCTTTGCAGGAGTCACAGTGGGGATCACCCGGAGATTGGGCCGACTACGAGTAGCTTGTTTGGTTGCTGGTATTAGCCTGTGTGGGTCAGATAAAGGGTGGCTTGGTGGTTGAGAGGCAGGATACATAGGCCACCTTGAGGCTGCATATGCCATGTAGTGTCTATAAGCATCAAAGGAGGCAGAGGGAATGACAGATCCCTGGTAATTTGGAGGTATCCGAGCCGCAGCAAACTGAGAGGCCCTTGGTATATGAAACTGAGATAAAGCAGCAGCGTGAGAAAGTCTAACTGGGGTGGATGGGGCTGATGGCAACATGCACCGAACAGCAACCGATGATTGAAACCCACTGCCAACTACCTCTGGTCCTGAAACATGACCCACTGGATGGTCAGACTTTAAGAATGGAGGGCTATTTTTTGTGCACAGGTAAGGATCCACTGGGGAAGCTGGGTGTGGATGAGATCCTTCTGGGGACTGAGTATTGTGATGTGCCTCCCTACTCTCTGGTCTGTGAGGGTCTGATGAGTGCCAATCAGTGGTGAAACTGTGGTCAACTGAGGAACAGCGGTCAGCAGACAAGTGTCGGTCAGCTGATGAACGTCGGTCAGCTGACGAACGTCGGTCAGCTAAGGGGCGTGATGATGGCTTCTTGCCATGAAGTCTCTCCTGGGTGCGTGCAGCCAATTTACCAATTTCTGCTACTCCAATATCCAGCCCTATGGTCTTAAGCAAGTCATGAATCTTGGCATATTCTGGATTGCTTTCTTCTAGTGATTCTAGCTTTACAGCTGGAGTTGAGGGCAGAGAGTTTGCCTTCTGTCTCGTACCTATACTCTTGGGCTCCTCCAGGGACTTAGGTGGAGATTCTGATTTTATATCCTCCTCTTCATCCCCATAGAGAAATTTCTCTTCATCCTCAATATCAGGGAAGCTACGTCTTCTTTTTTCCTGTGTACTGGTAGGATCAGCCAACATGCTCAGAATTCGAGAAAAGCCACTGCCATCCTGGCTAGCTCTCTCATGGGGCAGTAAGAAGTCTGTCTGTTGCTCAAGTCCCTCAGCCTTCAAATCCAATTTTTCCTTAAAGCACAGAAAACTGTCAAATTTTTCACTGTTGTCTTTAGGTATCTCACGGAGGGGACCCCACTGGTATAGGTTACTCTGGGGTTCCTTCAGGTCAGTCTCCACTGTAGTTCCCTTGTTTTCAATCTCTGAAGTAAAAGCAGCAATAGCACCACTCAGTGGAAGAGGTGAATGTTCAGAATAAAGAGGGCGACCCTCACTGGAGCTGGTACCACTAGAAAAGCTCTCAAGCTGCAAACACAAACATGCTGATTTAGCATTTAGAGAAATCACAGAGCACTAGCAACTGAGATAAACATTTTTTGAATCCGGGAGATATGTATAGATAAAAAGAGAAGTGATATTAGCTCAGTTCAAGAAATAAGTCCTCTCCCCAACGGTCTCTGTTAGAGAAGGAGAAAGAGGAACTCAGTAACTTAGTGGTCTTTACCCATGTGCTTTTTTCCTTATCAAGGAATTTGAATTCAAAAGGATTTTAGACATTTTCCCTAGCTTGGTTTCCTTTTATTTTTTGTTTTAAGAACTGCATTAATTATTATTGTTGTGATGGTTGTGGGAGTGAGAGGTGTCTGACTAAATGGGCACACAGCATGGTGTGTGCTGGGGAGGAATGTGAACACATGGGCACACAGGAGCACGGTGTGAGATGGGAGGGAAAGGTGTGTGAACACATGGGCACACAGGAGCACGGTGTGAGAAGGGAGGGAAAGGTGTGTGAACACATGGGCACACAGGAGCACGGTGTGAGATGGGAGGGAAAGGTGTGTGAACACATGGGCATACATGAGCATGGTGTCAGGGGGGAGGGGGAGGTGTGTGAATATATGGACACACATGACCAATGTATGTGGGTGAAGGGAGGGAAGGGAAAGTGAGGAGAGGGGAAGGGAGGGCAGGGGAGGGGAGAGGTAGTGAATATACAGACACATACATGAGCACTGTATATGTGTAAATTTTCAGGAATTAGGTTCTGGGAACCAAACTCAGGTCATCAGGTTTACCCCCAGCCCTGTTGCTGGGGGTCTAACTACGTAGCTCAGGCTGACCTATTAACTCTCAATGTGCTCTAACAGGCCTTGAATCCTCATGTATTAGTCTCTCAGTATATACCATCCCACCCAACTTGTTTTCCTATCAATTGATGACCAAAAGAAAAAACAGACAAGTCAGGCTACTCTGGAGACAGGAAACTCTCGAACTCTAACTACCGGTCTCCTTCTGCTTCTCTAAGTGCTTCAGTACTTGCTCAGAAGCCTTTAGTCAAATTAGTACTCTTGCCTGTCTTTTCATGGGAAGAAAAAACAATGTCAAGGCCAGGAATGTCACGATTTCTCTAACATGCACACAGGAACTGGACGGTTCCAAGACAGAATCATTTCATTTCTAGTCTGATGTCCTACAACTCCTAAGCTGTCTTCTACTAAAGAGATGAAAAACAATCAGGGTTATGTTCTCCTTTGCCCTCAAGCTCCATTTCCAGGAACTTCACATTCAAAGATTCCTATAGGTCTATTCCATTTAGGGAGGAAAAAATCAAGGCAGATCCTCACCAAAACGCATTTACAAAGTAACCTGGCAACAGAAGTCCTTGTTGATGCACTGTGAGCCTACAGTTTAATTCGAGAACCACTGTTAGGCCTAACAGTTAGTTAGCAATGTTACACAGACTACCAACAGAAATTCAACAGAGACCTGCAAGGAAGGCTTCATGTCCACTTCAATTCGTTTCTTCAGAATGGACTTCTTGGGCATCACAGGTATTTCCTCAGGCCGTTGCAAAGAATATCCAGGCTCTGATGTTGTTAAGACACCTGACAACCCAGGGATGGAACAGCCAGTCTGACCATCATCAACACCCACTAGCTCTTGACTCAAGCTCCTACTCTGCTCCTCCTCCTCTCGCTTTCGCCTGGCAAGGTCCAGTTCTCTAAACTCAGGGTCTAGAAACCTAGGAGTTGGGCTGCTTCTTCGCTGTCGATAGTTTCGAGTCCCAGATGTAAAACTTGAGTGATCCCCGCCTGTGCTGTGTACCTTCTCTGTGTCATCATAACGGGGCCTTTTGGCCTCCCGGCTTCTTTCCTCAGATCGTATAGAATAGGAGGAGCTTTTAAGTTTGTCTCTATTCCGTTCTGTTCCCCTCAACAGTTCATCATGACAACTGCTTTGAGGACTATACTCAGATCGATGCAGAAAAGTTTCTCTTGTTCGGTAGTCCTCATCAAGTTGTCCCAAGAAGGGACTATGTGGCCCCTCCTCCCGAGAAATGTATCGTTCAAGTCCCCGAGAGCACTGGGAGCTTCGAGTGAAGACAGAGTCATCAGTCAGGTCATCCCTGAGGAAAGAAACAAGCATCACTGAATATATTGGACTTGGAGAGAGAAATGCCAGACAATGCTAATATAATTTAGGAAGTAGACCATAGAATTCTTAAAGTAAAACTAAATAATTATGAAATTCAAAGGACGATTACACATGGAACATTTCCTCTCCCTTTCTCAGGGTTGGGAAATGTCACAAGCAGCTTTAGACTCTAATTAAGAGGTGCTACTACTAGTACATCTGACAGAATTCTTAGGCTAATTACTTTTAAATTAGTCTGAGGACACAGAGTATCACATACACTAGAGTTCAGGAGATACAAAACCATCACAAAGAGGCTAGAAAGATGATCCACCAGTTAAGAGTGCATACTATCTTCCACAAGACTCAAGTTTAGTTCCAGTACCCATGTTCAATGGCTTACTTCAATTTTCAGAGATTGGACAGCTTCTTTCAGAATATGAGGATGCTTGCATTCACATGAACATACTCCACAGAAACACATATACACACATAACTGAAAAATAAAAATAAACCTTAAAAAACCACAAAGAGTCCTAATTGATTCTTGACTTGCTAGACCAGATATAGGAGTCTACACCTTTAATCCCAGCACCAGGGAGGCAGGTGGATCTGAGTGACATGGCTACAAATTGAAACACTTGTCTTTGAAAAAAAAAAAACAGCCTGGAAAGATGGCTCACTGGTTAAAAGCACTGGATGTTCTTCTAGAGGACATGGGGACATGGGTTTGATTCACAGCACCCACAGGGTGGTTCACAACCATATATCTGTAACTTCAATTTCAGGGAATCCAGTCCTTCTTCAGGCCTCCTCCTCAGACCCCATGCATGCCCACAGTACCTAGACATACACCCATACACATAAATGTAAAATTTAAAAACAGTAACAAAAAAAAAAAAAAAAAAAAACCCTGACTAGCTCAACTCAAGCTCTTTGTCAGGACTAGCAGCCCTGGTATTACCTGGGAATTTATTAAACACTAATCATTTTAAACAGACATGATAGCGAGCCTCTGTAATACTAATGAAGGTACTGAGTTCAGAGCCAGCCTGGGCTCTAGCAACTTTTGAGGACAGACTGGCTAGAGGACACTAACTCAAAAACAGAAGAACAAAAAGGAGATACAGATTCTTAGGCTCTATCCCAGGCCTAGTGGACTAGGGTTTGAACTTTAATGAGATTTCCAGGTGATTTGTATGTGCTTTAAAGTTTGAGAAAAAAATTCAAGAACAATGGCTTTCAAGGTTTATTCCATGGTTTAGGGTTGTTTCTTTTTCTTTCTTTCTTTTCTTTTTTTTTTTTTTTAAGATTTATTTATTTATGTATATGTGTACACCGTTATTGTCTTCAGACACAGCAGAAGAGTTCATCAGATCCCATTACAGATGGTTGTGAGTCACTGTGTGGTGCTGGGAATTGAACTCAGGACCTCTAGAAGTGCAGCAGCCAGTGCTCTTAACCTCTGAGCCATCTCTCCAGCCCTAGGGTTGTTCTTAACCTGCTTTGCTTTCCTTAGCTGTGCAGGGGACAGAATCGGAGCCTCCACATCTAACAGGCAAGTAAGTACCTATCACTGAGCGTCTATATTTCCAACCTACAGAGAGTCTACAAAGCACTCAGGATCTTCCTAAAGGAAGATGCTAGGAAAGCAAAGAGGCCATAGACTCCCCACTCATCTAAGCTGGACCAGTCCCAACTTCATGTCTACACACTCAAGCCTGGCCTATTCCTCCTGGGGGAAGTTTCCTTATAAGAATAACTAAGAACTGTTTGATCACGTTCCTTCCTGCCTTGCCTGGATTACTATAGGACTCAGAAATAAGTGATGTTCTGGCTCACTGTGTATTTTTACTGTTCAGAAATACAAAGGTCTCAAGACCTTTGCAACATAAAAATCAAGATTCAAGTTGAGGTAGTTTTCCTTCTAGCCCAGAGGCAGATAAAAAAAATTAGCCATTTGGCAGCACTATGGCCACTTAGCTTCTAAGAGCTAAACCACAAGGATTCTGATATAAATTGTAGATGGAAATGAAATAAAGGTCCTCTAGGATTTTCTGTTTTGTTTTCCAAGACAGGGTTTCTCTGTGTAGCCTTTGCTGTCAAAGAACTGGCTTTGTAGACCAGGCTAGCCTCAAACTCATAAGAGATCTGCCTGCCTCTGTCCCCCACATGATAGGATTAAATATGCATGCCACCACTGCCCAGCTCCTCTAGGATTTTTTTGAAATTGCATTAATTTTTTTTTTTTTTTTTTTTGGTTTTTTGAGACAGGGTTTCTCTGTGTAGCCCTGCTGTCCTGGAACTCACTCTGTAGACCAGGCTGGCCTCGAACTCAGAAATCCGCCTGCCTCTGCCTCCCAAGTGCTGGGATTAAAGGCGTGCGCCACCACCGCCCGGCTAAAATTTTTTTATATGTGTACATATCTGTATGTATTTGGGCACATGTGTTCTGTGGCACATGTGTGGAGGTCAGAGGACAATCTGTGGAAGCTGGTTTTCTCCTTTTACTGTATGCGTTCTAAGTAGCTCAGGTCTTCAGGCTTACTGGCAAGTGTTTTTACCCTGTTCGGCTGTTTTGCTGGCCAGGGGATCTTCTAGAATTTTAGAAACCTAATTTCATCTAGGAAGGAAGGGAGGAAGGAAGGAAGGAAGGAAGGAAGGAAGGAAGGAAGGAAGGAAGGAAGGCAGGCAGGCAGGCAGGCAGGCAGGCAGGCAGGCAGGCAGGCAGGAGGCAGGCAGGCAGGCAGACAGGCAAAAAGAAACCAGGTCATCTCAGAAGTTAGGAAGCTGAGGCAAGATTATCACCATAAGTTTGAGATCAGACTGGATAGAATGAGTTCCAGGACAAACTGTGTTTTAAGGTGGAACCCAATCTAAATAAAATAAAATAAAATAACATCTGAGACTGGAAAGATGGCTCAGTGGTTAAGAACATTAACTGCTCTTCTAGAGGACATGGGCTCAATTCCCAGCAACCAAGTAGCAGCTCACAACTACCTATAACACCAATTTCAGGGGATCTGACACCCTCACACAGACATAGATGAAGGAAAAACATCAATGCACACAAAATAAATTAACCATAAAAAAACTTCATTAAAAAATCCAGAATGATTTACCAGCCAGAGAAAATTATTAATAACTATTTCTTTTTTAAATTTTAAAAAGATTTATTTTAATTTGTTTATTTATGTGGGTTCATATATCTATTACCCACAGGAAGGCAGGATTTTGGGTTCTCTGCAGCTGGATTACAGGCAGCTGAGAGCTGGAAACCTAATTCAGGTTCAGATCTAAAGATCAGTGCAGGTTCTTAACCACAATGTCATCTCTCCAGTTGCCGTATGTCATTGTTTCTAATAACTTGTGTTTCTAGAAATGACCTTTTGAAAATATTAAAAATGTTTATATGCATAGGTGCTTTGCTTCAAGTCTGTCTGTGTGTCAAATGCAAGCATGGTGCCACTGGAGGCCGGAGAGGACATCGGACGCCCTGGAGCAGACAGCTGTAAGTTACATGTAGGTGCTGGGAATCAAACCTGGGTTCTCTAGAAGAAAAGCCAGTGCACACCCCCCCTCTTTTTTAAAGATTTATTTATTTTATGTATGTGAGTGCACTGTTGCTGTCTTCAGACACAGCAGAAGAGGGCACTGGATCCCATTACAGATGGTTGTGAGCCAGCATGTGGTTGCTGGGAATTGAACTCAGGACCTCTAGGAGAGGAGTCAGTGCTCTTAACCACTGAGCCATCTCTTTAACTTCACAGAAATTACTTTTAAAAAGAAAAATGGATAATTTTGAGGTTTTAATATATTATGAAACATAATAAACTAAGAATGACCTCTGAAATCAAACACCACTAAAATGAAAATTTTACTCTATCAACACCTATTTCCAGGGAGATGTTTATGAGTTGACTATCACCAAACCACCAACCAACAAATCTTATATTAGTGCAGGAGAAAGACCCCATAAACTATATGTATAGTAGCCAGGTCACCTATGTTCTACTCCTCACTAGAACTAGGACATATCACCACCAAAAGAAACATTAACCCAAGACCTAATATGCTACCAGTTACCAAGAAGCTAAGGTAAGATGGGCCTCATGGAAGCCTAAGTACAGACTCAGGATGTCCAACAAAAGGGAATACAATAGAAGAAGAAAGACACAAGTTAGAAAAGAAAATGCAGACGGTATCATGTAAATATAGTCCAGAATCAGACTGCTTATTAGAAATTCAATCCCTTTTCTTAAGGACTCCCAGGAGTTAAAAGAGAACTGGCTGTCATAAGGGACAGCTCTGGAGCTAACCAGATGGTTCAATGAACGCTTGCTATTTTTCCAGAGGATTAGGGTTTAGTTTCCTATACAGAAGCTCACAACTATCGGAAATGCCAGTTGTAAGAGCATCCAAAATGGACACACTGGACATGCAAGTGGTATATAAATATACCACTTATACACACACACAGTCACATTCAAGACACACAGAATTTTAAATTAAAAAAAAATGAGTACTAAAAAGAATCACAATCACCAGTCAGTGTGGCACACAGCTGTATTTAATCTTGGTACTAAGGAGGCAGAGGCAGGCATATCTGAAAATTTAAGGCCAGCCTGGTATGCTGATCAAGTTCCAAGACAGCCAAGGCTACTTGAAAAAACAAGTTAGATGTGGGTAATAGGAATATGAGGGCTCACTGTACTTTATTCTCTATTTTTAAAAATTATTTTATTAGCATACATTAGTTGTATAAAGTAACATATTATGACATTTCCTATATGCATAATGTATTTTGATTATATTTCCCTCATTGCCCCTTTTTATCCCTTTCACCTTTCCTACTGATCCTTTCCTAGTACCAAATACTATTCTATGTTTTGTGTCTGTTTACATATTTCCATTAAAGAAACTTAAAATGTAAGGTTAGAGGTATAGCTCAATGATAGAGTCTCTGTTTGCCTAGCATATGCAGGCATTGGGGTTAGTTTTGTAGTTTTGTGGATACCACAAAAGTAAAACAAAATAAAATATCTGTCTATAGCAGTGATTCTCAACCTATAGTTACAATCCCTTTGGAGGTTGAATGACCCTTTCATAGGGGTTGAAAATCAGTATCTTGCATATCAGATATTCACATTACAATCTATAACAGTAGCAAAATGACAGTTATGAAGTAGCAACAAAAATAATTCTATGGTGGGGGGGTCACCACATGAGGAACTGTATTAAAGGGTCACAGCATTACCAAGGGTGAGAACCACAAAGAAGTTTGTACAACAACATTCATAGTAGAGTTATGTATAACAACTGAAAGAAAAGACAACCCAATGACAGTCACCCATTTACTAATAACAAATAAACAGAATTTGGCATATGTGTAAAATGAAATATTACTGGCAAGAAAAAGAAACACCATAAACATAATGAACCTTAGATTATGTGAAAGCCAGTCACAAAGAATCATACATTATATGAATAGCCGAATTCATAAAGGAGAAGTAACTTAAAGATTGCCTAGACTAGACGTCAGGGTAAGAGGGTAAAGGTTAAGTGTATAAGGATTGCTCACGACACAATGAGAATGTTCTATGTGTGCTGTAGTGACAGATACACAACTCTGTGAATATGTGTCTTAGTGTCCAAGTGTCTTAGAATTTCTCACTCAACTTGTTCTTACTTCCTTTTTAGAATAAGTTACAGTCCTCTAGAAGGTTGGTAAGGTAAGACCACAATCTTGATAACTTGGTGTGCTGGCTACTTTTTTGTTAACTTGACACAAGCTACAGTCATCAGAGGAGGGAATCTCAATTAAGAAAATGTCACCATAATATTGAGCTATAGGCAAGCATGTGGAACACTTTCTTAATTAGTGATGGATGGGGAAGGGCCTAGCCCATTGTAGGTGGTGCTGGTGGTTCTAGCTAAGCAGACAAAGAAGCCAGTAAGTAATATCCTTCAACGGCCTCTCAATCAGGTCCTGCCTCCAGTTTCTTGTCCTGTTTGAGTTCCTGTCCTGACTTCCTTCAGTGATGGACTACAATGTGGGAAGGGGAGCCAAATCCTTTCCTTTCCAATTTTGTTCTTGGCCATGGTATTTTATCATAACAATAGAAATCCTAATTAAGTTACGTGGCTGTTACCTAAAAACCTAATAACAAAACTTGTCAGATTCAATAAAAGAGCAAAAATTTTGGGGGTGAGGGTCTCAAGAAAAAAATCAACATGATCTATTAGAAATAAAGATTTTATTTTAAAAAGTGTATGTGTGTGTGTGTGTGTGTGTGTGTGTGTGTGTGTGTTTCTGTGTCTGTACACAGCTATGTACACTTGAGTACAGGTGGCCTTGTAGGCCAAAAGTGGACACTGGATTCCTTGGCACTGGAGTTACAAGTCTGCAGCTGGTTGTGAGTTGTCAGACATGGGTTCTAGAAACTAAACTCCTGTCCTCTGCAAGAGCAGCAAGTGGCAGTTGAAGACTAGACCCACCATCAGGAAACATATGGAATATGGTTATGGATCAACACTTGATAATCCATTCAAAAAGTAATCACAGCCTGACAGTATGGTGCACTCCGATCTGAGTTTGAGGTCAGCCTGGTCTACAGAGTTCCAGGATAGCTAAGGCTACACAGAAAAAGGCCTATCCTGAAAACAAACAAACAAACAAACAAACAAACAAAAAAGTAACCACAAACGTACAGGTGATAAAAATATAAAAACCAGCCCCAAAGCTCCCACGTAGACCCTTATCTCACTTTCTCTAAAACACATGATTCTGGAAACATTACAGTTCTAAACACTTTATGAGGAAAATTAACTTTTTATAACTTAAACAAAGAGTTGGTTATCAGAAGCATATATGCATAATAAAGAGGAAATGTCAATCTAGAAACCGCAAAACCCAGCAAGGAAGGAAGAGAATCACACCCTGTACTACCACCCCAGTCCACCTACTCAATCATCTCTCAAAATAGAAGCAGAAGGGCAAGAGCTGTTGACTCAATCAGCGATCCAGTCAGATAGCCTGAAGCTCTCGCTTTAGAAGCTTCAGTGCTATATAAGACTGTCCTCCCTGCTTCACTGCATCCACAGCCATGGAGCTTAAAGTAAAGACCACTGTCCTCAGACTTCCAGGCAGTTGTCCCAGTGTGCCAGCCTATACACTATACAATACTCAATACTACCTGTAACAAACACTATTTCCTTGATTAGTTACTATAAGTCATTTATGAAAACCCCAATGTGCTACACAGAGACTAAGGCACACATGCTCTAAGATGGAGAACAGGCTGTCCTACACTCCCATCCATACCTTTTCCCTTTTGTGAGGCAATGAAGTTATTTACTCCTCATACACAACTTTCAGTAACTAAGGTCTATATTCAACACTGTATGGCTTATTTACTTTTCCTTAGCACTCAAGAACTGTAAGCAGTAATCACACTTAAAAAGTTTAAAGATCTCTAACTTTCTATTACTGCTTCATACATTTAATATACACACATGCATTATTTACTTAAGTGCTTTTAGTGTCTATATTCTGGCCTATTTGAATAAGCTAAAAAGAGAATCATTAAAAACTAATTTTGTAGTAGGATGTTGGGGTCGTGCTTGTAATCTCAGTCAGCACTCAGGATGCAGAAGCGGGAAGATTTTCGTGAGTTCCAGGTCAGCCAGCCAGGGATACACAGACTGCCACATACCCCTCAAAAAAGCCAAGTAGACTACCACAGGCCTTTAATCCCAGCACTGGGAAGCAGAAACAAGAAGATCTCTTGAGTACAAGGCTAGTCTAGTTTACAAACTGAGTTCCAAGATACATAGGGATACAGAGAAACTGTCTCTTTAAAAAAAAAAAAAAAAGAGGAGGAGGAAGAAGAGGAAGAGGAAGAAGAGGAGGAGGAAGAAGAGAAGGTGGAAGAAGAGGAGGAAAGCAAGCAAGTTAAAAAAAAAAAAGACTTCCCATTTTGTCCAAAACCTTCATTGTATAGGGGGCTATTCTTAGATTTTAACCCAGTATTTGATTATGTCCCCTTAGCTTCTCTATCTACTTGTACTATGTTTTCTGTTTCTGGCACATGTTTCATTCAGAAACAGAATCTTTATCAACGCACTCTTCCCACTCAGCAAGCCTTTTCCAGTGTTCTATCTTCCACTAGACAGACACCAGATGACCTCAGTGCTAGCACCAACTTTCAAACACATCACTTACAAAACAGCAATATTTCTGCCTTCCAGAAGCAGCATGGTGCACCTGCTATAGCTGAAGCCTACCTGTCCATGTCCTCCAGACCATCCACTGGAGATCCCAGCCGGTCACTGAGCCGCCGCCGCTCTGGTGTGCTAACACAGAAGTGGTCATTGCCAACTGTGATCCTTAAACTCTGCTCCAAAGAAGAATCAGAACACAGACCAGGAGAACGTCTCTATAAAAAGTTAGAACAAAAACAAACAAACAAAAATATGGTAGTCAACATGAATGCATCTCTATGCCCCAAAATGTTCTCCCTTCTTATAAAATTGTTGTCTACCAAGGTAAGGAACCACGCTACAATAAAAGAGAATTTTAGAAGTTTCCTTAGAGGAAACTTTTGAGACAGAGTTTCTCTGTTTAGGCCTGGCTGTTCTAGAATTCGCTCTACTGTAGACCAGGCTAGCCTCGAACTCAGATCCATCTGCCTCTGCTTCCTGAGTACTGGGATTAAAAGCATGTGCCACTACCACACAGAGATAAGAGTGATATTCTCCACTTGTTCCTAAAAATTGTCCACTGTGTAGCAGAGACTACATAGAAAGATTCTGTCACAAAAAAACAACCAAGACCTCTTATTCTTAGGGAACATGGGAATAGCCAAATAAAAATCCTTGCTCTCAGGACCTATATATATCTAACTAAAGAAAGACAGGGAAAGACAATTAAGTTTTAAGTACTTCAGAAGGTATCAAATCGTTGCACAGTCACTAAAAAAGATGAAGTTTAAAAGACAAGGAAAAGGAGGAATCACTCGAGACAGGATGGTTAAAGGCAGCATGTCTGGGATGCTGCCACTCAATGGGAAGCACACAGGTCTTTCAAAGAAAATCAGATGTTTCAGGCCAAAGGAAACATCTCAGGAATCAATGAGTATGCTTTGGATAACAGAAAAGAGTCCAGCAACATGACAGAGAGAAGAGACAAAATTAGGATATTTGGATTTGATAATGTGGTAAGAGCCACAGGAGGGTTTTAAGCATTAAAGTCATGTGACCCAACTACAATTTTCCTCCTGATACTTGGACTACTTGATTTCTCATCCTCTTA
This sequence comes from Rhabdomys pumilio, assembly GCA_030674055.1. Lineage (NCBI taxonomy): Eukaryota > Metazoa > Chordata > Mammalia > Rodentia > Muridae > Rhabdomys > Rhabdomys pumilio. The sequence continues at coordinate 57,659,388 of JANHMN010000017.1, forward strand.
AGGTCTTAATTCAAGACTCACTTCTCATGAAGCTCTTTGCCTTGAAATTGTAACTCACTTAATTTTTGTTTTTAGCCCTTAATCACATTTAACACAACACAGAATTTCTAACTTCATCTATTTATCATAAGTGTATCTAATTCACGGCAGATGCTCAATATATGCTTATTAAATGTATAAAATAAAGGCTTAAAATCAGTTTGGGGGCTCCAGTTAACAGTGAGTACTGTTCTTCCAAAGGACCAGACTTTGGTTCATAGCACTCACTCAACAGCAGCTAAAAACTATCTCCAAGGAATCCCAAGTCTCCACCAACATCTGCATGCATATATATATATATATCTCCCTCATTCACTGGTACACCTGAATACACACTATTAAAAATATTTTTAAAAAATCAATTTGATGGCTGAACACAGAAAAACAATACATGATGAGTAGCAAGGCAAAATTATGAAGACAGCAAATTTAACAATCCAGGAAGAGGTAACTGGGTAATTAGAGTAGCGGGAGGTGACAGGGTAGCCTTGGGGTTTCCCTTGAAGCTACACCTAACAGTTTAGATGAGGAAAATGTTTGGATGAAAAGAGAAAACCTAACATTTTCCTACAGGACAGAGAACGGAGCGAATCCAGTATCAGAAGAAGGGGGAGGCTGCAGTGTCCTACTCTTGATTCCTCTGTAGTGAGGGCTTTGAGAAGTCTTAACAAACGTGACAAATCAGTTTATGACCAGAACACTAGGATACTGTAGTATCACCTGAGAGATCAATACCACACCTGCACTCTTTTTTTTTTTAATGAGGATGCTAAGAATCCAAGTGGGGTCTGACATTTTTGTAAGCCCGACTGAGTACTACTGAGGTACACCCACCACCACCACCACAAATTAATCCTACACTCTATTCCTCTAGCAGCACATTTTAACATGTAAAATCGCGGGCTTTGAGAATCAAACATGTGAACCGAACCACAGTTCCATCACTTGTGTGTCACCTTGATCACCTTAAACCTCTCTGAGCTGGTTCCTTGGCTATGATGAGTAACATTTATTGCTATTGCTTTACCTCAAGGGACCGTGAGCCCTAACAGACTGCTGGTAGCTGCTCTCATGTCACTAGCTGGTGGCAGCAATCTCAATGATTGATTATGTACACCTCTCGTCGGAGCAACAGCTCCAACTGAGACTCCATGACAGCTAAAGCATCCAGCCTGCTCTGGTTCAAGCTTTCCTCCCTGGTCACCAGGCATTTCAGATGCTTTGCTAAACTCGGGCCTAAAGGGGATGAATTTGACCAAACCCAAGGGAAACGTCAAAGTGCCAGTCAGTGTGGATGAAATTCCCCCTCGCTTTGGTGAACTTTTCCACATAGCAAGAGCGAAAGCCTCTTCCCAAGAAACAGGGCGTTCTGTTCCAACCCGGTGACCGAACGGGTCCCGAGTCCGTTATTGTGTAAACGAGGCGCCCGGGGCTGTCAGGGAGCGGGGTGGCCGCGGACATTCGGACTCTGGCGAGCGGGCCCGGGGACTGGGGGCAACATGGGCTAAGGGTGGGATTACCCGACTGCCGCCGTCGCCTGGATGGTCTCCGCGGCCGTCCCGGGCGAAGTCGGCGCGGGACTCGCCTCGAATGCTGCCTCGGAAGCCACCCAGGCCAGGTGGGTAGTGTCGCCGGCTCCGCGGTGGCGACGGGGAGCCGCGACGGGCGCGCGGCGGGGACGGGGAGACACGACGACCCCGCGGAGGGGATGGCGAGGCCCGGCGGCCGCGGGGCGAAGACGGCGAGGCCCGGCGGCCACGGGGCGGGGACGGGGAGCCGCGTCGACCCCGAGGCGGGGACGGCGAGGCCCAGCGGCCGCGGTGGCCTGAGGGCGAGCGGTGGCGGCGGGTAGGGAGCCGCAACGAGGAGCAAGAGGGCGGCGGCGACGAGGGACGCCGTGCCGGGCCTGAGGAGGCGCCCAGGGGACGGCCCGATGGCGGGCCGCTGGCGCTGCCGTCTTTCGGCCGGTGCGAAGAAACGGAGGAGCGGGAGCCACTGCGGTACATGGCTACCGGGAGCGCCTCGGATGCGGCCCCCGGAGCGTGCCGCCACAGCTGCAGGCACGGCCGCCAAGACCGCAGCGGGCCGCCCTCGCGGACCCAGCAGCCCCCTCCCCGCGGCCCGGCCCCGCCCCGCCCCCAAGGCCCGGCCGAGCGCGCCCCGCCGGCCAGCGGTTGGAGGGCGCGGGCACGCGCCGACACACCCCCCCGCCCGCCCAGGCTCTCCGCGGCTGGACGCAGAGAGCCGCCGCGCTCGCGGGGAGCAGTGGGGAGGAGCGCGGACGAGCAGGGACGCGCGCCCTGAGGTGCGCAGGCCCCGCCTCTCGGCCCGCAAGATGGCGACCGGCGAGCCGCCCACTTCCCCTCCCCCAGAGACCACGTGACGCGGAGAGACGACCCCCGCCCCCGGGCAGGCGGGGCGGAAGAGCCGGATGAGTGGGCGGGGCCAGGTGTGTAACGGAGGGCTCAGTAGCTTGTTTCCCAGCCTCCTGGGGCGTGTGTGCTTTTCCTGCCCACAACTACCCTTTTAATCTACACAAATGATTATGGTGAGAATGCAAATGACCCCTACACGCACGCTTAAGCCCCCCAGAGGAAGCTTGGCGTTGTCAGTTGACTTTCCAGTCTAATAATTCATAGAGGTTGAAATCGAGAAATGAGAAAGTGCAGGAAGGTGAAAGTCAAACATTAACAGACATCAGTACAATTTCCAGAAGTTTTGGCCAAGCGTTACAGTAAAATGATGGAGGCCACCATCGGAGCAACCCATACTATGACAGGCCCAGCAAAGAGTTTGGAGATATTAAAGGTGCACAGATTCACATAGAGGCAAAACCTCACACACAGAAAATAGAAATAAATCTTTAGAAAAAAAAAAGACAAAAAGGTAAGGGACAGTCAAAACAGGAAAATAGGGCCTGGATAGAAATGGCTCTGGAGGTCTTATTCCTAGCACTTTCGTGGTAGCTCAGAGCCATCTGGGACTCCAGTTCCAGAGAATCTCACACCACGGAAAAAAACAAAAATATGTTAACCCTAAACAATAGCTTCGTATTTTTCAACAGCTAAACACAAATTTGGAATTTGCATAAAAATCACATTTCTGAGCCAGGCAGTGGTGGTACGACTTTTTTTTTTTTTTTTTTTTTTTTTTTTTTTTTTTTTTTTGTTGTTGGGTTTTTCTTTTTTTTTCTTGGTGGGGGTGGACTTTGGTTTTTTTTGTTGTTGTTGTTGTTTTTTGTTTTTTTTGTTTGTTTGTTTGTTTGTTTTTCGAGACAGGGTTTCTCTGTGTAGTTCTGGCTGTCCTGGAACTCACTCTGTAGACCAGGCTGGCCTCGAACTCAGAAATCCGCCTGTCTCTGCCTTCCAAGTGCTGGGACTAAAGGCGTGCGCCACCACCGCCCGCCCGAACTTCTTAATCCTAGTACTCAGAGGCAGAATCAGTCGAATCTCTGAGTTCGAGGTCAACCTGGTCTACAGAGGAGTTCTAGGACAGACAGGGCTACACAGAGAAACCCTGTCTCAAAATAAATAAATAAAATAAATAAATAAACAAAAATCAGATTTCTGAAAAAAAATATTACTTTGTTAATTTGTTTTTAAATTATATTTTAAAAATAAGTCAATTTACATATTTATAAATGTCATGCTTCAATTTTCAGTATAAAATCTCTCTCTCTCTCTCTCTCTCTCTCTCTCTCTCTCATCAGGTCTTACTCTGCAGCCTTAGCTGGTCTGGAATTTGCTATGTAGATCAGGCTAGCCTTGAAGTCATGTAGGCTCCCACCTGGCCCCAGGTAAAAATGTTACCAGCTGGATTCCCTTACATTTGCTTATTTTATCCTATATTATTGATATATTTTTTAAATATACATGTTATTTTGATCATGTTATATTGAAAAGTTAATCTACCAGAAGTATGTGCCCTGTCTTTATCATACCATCTATGTATTTAGTTATCTACACTCCCAAGGAATCTAAGTAGATGAGGAAAGATAAATAACTATGTATATTTACTTGAAGTCAACCCTTACTGTGTACACTAGAGTCTCAGTTACCTGAGGCCTGTCTCAAACTCAGTATGTATCAGAGAATGGCCCTGAACCCTTAACTCATCTGACTCTACTTCCTAAGTGCCGGGAACACAGTATGGAATACTGTTATTTAGAATCAAAATTAATACTTTTGTTTGTTTGTTTGTTTGTTTGTTTGTTTGAGACAGGGTTTCTCTGTGTAGCCTTGGCTGTCCTGGAACTTGCTCTGGAAAGCAGGCTAGCCCCAAACTCAGAGATTTGCCTGCTTCTGACTCCTGAGTGCTGGGATTAAGGGTTCCTGCCACCATTGCCTGGCCAGAGTCAATACAGTTTATATCAGGGTCTGCTATTCTAGTATTAACATTGTCTCCTCTGTCTTTCTCCAATAATAAAGTATTTATTAAGCAAAGTGCCCAGTCTCTACAATATATAATCAGAAAAACTCCTTGCTCTTCATGCCTGCCCTCTGCAGAACTGTTTCTGTGTCCTGAATGAAAGTCTTTGCAGAGCCCTTTACTTTCAAATACTCGTCAGTATCACGAGCAGTGTTATTGCAGCATACAAATGTCCAGTCGGGGTTCATAAAACCTTTCCTAGGCACACACCTGGGTGACCAGGCTTTCGAGGTACTCTTCACAGCCTTCCAGAGTTCCAGGCTCAACCCAAATAAACCGTTAAACTTCCTTTCAGATAACAGCTCCACACTTGACACACACATTAGGGAGTGAGCTAGACTTCCGGTTGAAACTCCTTCTTCCCGGAGTGAAATGGTGGGAGAAGAAATGCAGAGTCCAAAGGTAATTCTCCAACACAGTCCTCAGCTTTCTTCCATAGGCTGTATTAGGGACGCTGGCAGACTGCTCCTCCATTTCTCACCGTGTCCCTCTGAGATGAAGGAATGGAGTACCTGTCATCTATTAGGTTGCTTTCTGCCTTTGAGGCGTTTGCTGAAAGGCCAAAGACAATAGAAAGAATCGAATTAAAAACAACTCCCAACTGTTGTCTGTCACTAGTTCAATACATTCTTACTGGACTTTTGATGAAAATGGCTAAGAGTCTTCAAGTGTCATGGGCTGCACTGTGTGACCAAGTTCACCGGATGAAACTCCTTCCCTAATGTGATGGTTTGGAGATCAGCAGGGTCAGAGGAGGTGGTAAAGCAAGGCTCTCTCAATGTGAATGTGCCTTATAAGACAAGAAAGAGACATGGAACTCTTTTCCTCTGCCGTGTGCGGTCACAGAGAAAACAGCCATCCACAAATGAGAAAAGAAGCCTTTATGAGGGGATGAGCTGCTGACACCTGGATGTTGGACCTCTCAGACTCTAGGACTTTGAGAAGTAACTGTCTATTATTATTATTTTGAGATAGGGTCTCACTTCGCTCTGGTTGGCTTCAAACTTACTATGTAGCTGAAGATGACCTTGGACTCCAGAGCTTCCTGCCTCCCAAGCGCTCGCTATAGGCATGTCCAGCACACAGGCTGTTTCTGTTTTTGAGAGCGTCATTCTGAAGCCTGGGTAGGTCTGGAATGTACTGTAGAGCCCAGACTGACCTTGAGCACATCATAGGGTTACAGGTGTAAGCTGCCATGTCCTGTTAGATATCGATTATTTAAGTGGCTCGGGCTGGGTACATTGTCATACGTGTACATCCTGTCATGGTTTTAATACGAAGCTGCCTCCCACAGCCGTTCCTTGAAGACTATAGCTTGCCCCTGCCCCTTCCTGCACTCCATTCTCCTGCATTGTGGTACTAATCTCTTTGCTCTGCCACATTCTTTATGCCATGATAAACTAAATTTTCTAAAACTGAGCCAAAAATGAAAAACTCCTACCTAAGTTGTCTCCTCTCAGGTATCTGTCACAGCAAAGAGAGGCCAACCAATACAGGAAACGGGTACCTAAGGAACAGGGTCAATAATGGAGCTGGTTACCTTGACCATGTGGTTCTTAAAACTTGGGAACTGATTTTCTGGAGGAATTTGGAAATACAGACTAGATAAACCCTAGGCTGTTTCATTTAGTGGGTGGTTTTTGTGTGAGCTCAGAAGACCAGAATACTAGCATGATTGCGAACAGAAAAGGCTGTGTTCATGAGGTTCCAGGTTAAAACGAGGACTTGGTGGTGGACCAGACTAGAAGCCACTCATGTCACATCCTGGCAAGAAACATGTCTGAATTTTGTCCACATCCTGAGACTTTGTAGGAGGCTGAGTTAAAATTTGACAAGTTCATCTGGTAGAGAATATTTCAAATCAGTCTAAGTACTCAGAATGTGACATGGTTGCTTGTGTCTGCTTTTAGTCAGACTTACAATGAGAATCCATAGCAGAGAGCAAATAAAGGAGACATGAGAAACTTGTAGTTTGGTTAAGAAAAGCCAGAGCAAGAAGAGATCAGTATCATTAAAAAGAGGACCGGGCAGTGGTGGCACAGGCCTTTAATCCCAGCTCTTGGGAGGCAGAGGCAGGTGGATCTCTATGACTTCAAGGCCAGCCTGATTTACAGAGTGAATTCAAGGACAGCCAGAGGTATATTGAGAGGCCCTACATTAAAAAGAAGTGCAGGGTGGACAGGTGGCTCAGTGGTTAAGAGCACTAGCTACTCGTCTAGAAGATCCAGATTTAATTCCTAGCACCTGTCACAACTGTCTACAGCTATCCAGTCCCAGGGAATATATGCCCTTTTCTGGCCTCCATGGGGATCAGATACATTCATGGTATGCATACATGAAGGCAAAATGTTCATGCACATAAAAGTAAATTTTTTTTAAAAAAAGAAACAAAATGTTTTGCATCAGAACTTAGGAAACACGTCCAAGGAATCTCAAGAATTTTCCAGACTTCACCCATTACCAACTCTAGGGTAAGAAAGACTTTTGAAAGACTTCCTTGGGGAAGAAGGTACCTCCAGGGCACCTTGCTCATACAGGGACACCTAAGAAGTTATTTTTCTAGGACACATCTCTGCTCACATGCTCAGGGAGACCAATGTGGTCATGGTTCAAAGGACCTGCCTTCCACTTGAACCAACAACACATCTTGAAACTGCCTACGCATTGGTGGTTTTGCAGGCACAAAGAATTTAAGATTTGCATGACTGTAGATGTTTTCCCTCAAGTTTAAGAGGAAATCTGAGAAACCAAACAATATCTGAAAGGTTTAAGTCCTTGCAGGCAGCCCCTGAAAAAGCAATGCTTAAAGCTGTGGGGGGAATGTCTAGACTTCACTGGTGGCCCCAGGATGTTTGAGATGCCAGGGACATCAGATGCTATTAGATTCTTAGAAGATAGTAGACTTTGCCAAGGAAAGCAGTAGGCGGCAGTAAGTGGAGCCAGCCCGATAAACACGCTACATGGACTATAAAAGGCAGGGTCATGGGGTCAGGGGTGCCCAAGCCCTACTCATGTTGTTGGACAGAAAGCTACAGGACCTAGTGTGTAACCTGCTGGGTTTCAATCCAGTCTTTCTTTGCCATTCCTCCTTTTTAGAATGAGAATGTCCACTCTTAGCTGTTTCCCCCACCCCCACCCCCCTGTTTTTAAGAGACAGGGTTTCTCTATATGGCCTTGGCTGTCCTAGAACTCACTCGGTAGACCAGGCTGGCCTCGAACTCAAAAATCCACCTGCCTCTGCCTCCCAAGTGCTGGGATTAAAGGCATGCGCCACCACTGCCCGGCTCTTTGCTGTTTTTAATAGAAGCATAGTTTTTTTTTTTTTTTTTTTTCAGGGCCTCACAGCTAAAACTTGACTTTTGATATGGACTTTTAAACAATGTTGGGTGTTTTGCCTGCATGTATTTCTGTACACCAAGTGTGTATCCAGTGCCCATGTGTTGTGGCCCGAACTGCCCCACACTTGGGGGCCAAAATGTTGGGAACCCCTCTGTCAGTATTGGAACCCGCCCTGCCAAAAGCCTTGGGGGCTAAGTTGTTAGAGTCTGCACTGCCCCAAGCAACTCCAGTCCGTGGGTCCGGGTTCAGCAAGAGAGAGAGTGAGGACGGATTCGAAGAATGGAGACCAGACAGAGTGTGATTCAATCCCATTTATTCTCATGTCTCTCTTCCTAGTCCAAGTCCCTAGTCTTGAGTTCCTAGTTCCTAGCACCTAATCCTAGTTCCAGTTGCTAGTCTCTTTCCCAGTTCCAAGTTACTTCTTCCGAGTGCAAGTGTCTAATTCCTAGTTCTCTTTCCAGGTCTTGAGTGTCAATGCCTACTTCCGAGTGCCTAATAATTTCTCCTGTCTGCTTCTTGCCTTTTATGTCTCACTTCTAAGCCACACTTTTAAGTCCCGCCTTTAAGTCATGCCCTTAGGTCTTATCTCTAAATCACACCTTTAAGTCACTCTTTAAGTCTCACACCTTTAAGTCTCACACACCCAAGGGAAAATCCTGGGTATCTAAAACAAGATGTTATCAGAGTGTGCTCAGCTGCTGTAATCAAATCTCTTGTCAGGGTATAAGGCTCAAGATGGCTGCAAGAATGATAGCCACCTTCTGTCAGCTCCCTACACCCATGGAGGCCAGAGCAGGGCATCCGATCTCTTGGAATTGGAATTACAGATGATTATGAGCCAACCACGTGAGTGCTGGGAATCAAACTTGGCTCCTCTGAAAGAGCAGCCAGTGGTTTTGACTGCTGTGCAATCTTTACAGCTCCTTGAAAAATTTTGGAAATGTTAAGATTTGGGGGACTCTGGGAATAGGATTAAATGCAGCTTTTATTATGAAATATCCATGAGCCTCTGGGAAATAGGGATTGGATGTTAGATTTCAGTATGAACTGCCCCCCATGGGCTTACATGGTGAAGTCTTAGTTCCACATGATGGTGTTATTCTGAGAAGTAATGGAAATGTCAAGAGGAAATAGGCTTCTAGGAGCCTGCCTTTGAAGTTTCCCCTTGACATTTCCATTTTATAATGTTGAACCCTAGACTCAAGGTTACACCTGGCCTCAGGTGTCTCTAACTCTCTAAGCTTCCTATCTGCCATGAGGTGGGTAGCCTCAGCCTCACGTTTCCAAAGCTATTATGTTCCACCTCACTATCTATTGGCACAGAATCAGTGAAGCCAAGGTCTGTCACAGGATATTTGGTCACATTGAGAATCCCAAGATTGAGTCATTTACTGGAAAAACCTGTTTCTACATGTGGTGTGGCTCAAACCTAGCACATACCCTTAATCTGAGAGCTTTGTGCTTATTGTAAACAGGATTAAATAAAGTCAACCATAGGTCAAGAGGCAGAGCAAGCAATCAGTTCACAGGGAGTGAATATAGAAGGAAACAATAGAGAATAAGAGGAAGTCAGAGAGAGAAGCACAGGAAGTAGAAGGGAGGGACATTCAGCTTGAAGGTTTTTGAGACAGCCTGGAGAAGGAGAACCTCCTTTCCTTTTTGAGACATCTACTGAGAAGGAAGGTGAGCTGGGTGCTTTTTCTGTATATCTCAGCTAGCAAACTTTCACCCCAGCATCTGGCTCCCAAGTCTTTATTGGTAAAATTGAACATTTGATACTCCAATGTATGGCACAACATTTGGACAGAGAAAGCCCGCCAGTTATGGACAAACTAAGAAGCCATCAGATTTGGTAAGTCACCTGTAAAGTCCTCAAAGAGAGAGTTAAAGATAGGAAATATCATGATACAAGGCACTAGAACCCTGTGTGGTGCTTCTTTAGATGGTTTGAAAATAGAAGCAGAAAATGAAAGGCTAATTGACTGAGATTGGCTCAATCCCAATTGTGATTATTATCATTTTGGTATTTCATATTTTACCCTTAATATCCATAGTGGCTTTCTGTACCCTCTCAAAGAAAAAAAAAGTCAAAGAGATATAGGAAAAAGAAAAATACAAAAAGTAGATTGGTAAGATATAAGCCTTAGAAAGACTTGTAAATGAAAATAAGAAAAGTACTCAGACACAGACAGGAATTTAGACGAGAACCCTACTTTGCTAGTACATGATGAAACTGAGAGGGGCAGCCCAAGGGTGTTAGAAACCAGCGTTAGTTTATCCAGTTACTATACAAGACCTACCATTACATGATAAATACCCCAAGGTTATGAAGAAGATAAGTGGAATCCTATAGACATATTAGATTTGAGGAGATAGAAGGAAATGATCATTTCATATGGTGTGCATTTACCCTATATGAAGCAGATATTAAATTCATGGGCAGAACAGAATTATCTCCCAAGACCAAGACTGGAAAGACTTGGCAACAGCGATATTGGAAGCTGGTCTTCAGTTACAAAGGTGAACATGATAGGAAAAGGAGTCTAGGGTCATAGAACAATGAAATAGGGCTAGAAGTATTAATATTTCCCAAGATCAGTTCCTAGGTCAAGGTCAATATGCCAAGTTACAAAGGCAGCTTTAATTTGATAATCACACCTTGGTCCTAAGTTATTTAGCAACTTTAAATGCTTAGAATAAGGTTGAAGAATCAAGAAAAAGGTCTGAGTCACTAAAATTATATAAGGCCCAAAAGAAGCCGTCACTGCTTTGTTTGTTTGTTTGTTTCAGATTGATGTCAGCTGTAAATAGAATAGTATCATATTCAGAAGTCAGGAAAACACTAATCAAACCATAGGCTTTTGAAAATGTTAATTCAGAATGCAAAGGGTTGATTAGAACTTCAAAGGCATGATCAGCTCCAATAGGTGAACGGATTAGAACTAGATTTATGATGATACTCTAATAAGAGAAATAATTTGTAAAAGCTTTAAGAAAAATAAAAATGTAAAATGTTTTAATTGTGGCGAGCAAGACAATTTGAAAATGGACTGTAGGTACAGCTTTCTCAGAAATGATTTTTTTCTAGAGATAATCCAGTAAGAAGGCCCCAGCCTTCTGAAGTATGCAGAAGGTCTGGCAGACGCTGGCATTAGACTAACGAATGCAGAACATCAAGGGACAGGCAAGGTAACCCTTTGCCTAGGGATCTTCCCGAAGGCTCCGATATCAAATTGATTCGAACATTCCATGTCAATTTCAGAGAAACTCATCCACAGAGCAATTAAAAGATTAAATGTTTGTTGTAAAAAACAACCCTGCTCTGGATATAATCATGGACAGAGTGGCTTCAGTAGATAAAACAAAAACTCAGAAGAGACCAAAACCAAGTATTTTGGCAAACTGCTATAAATGATCAGAGACCAACATGAAAAATATAAATAAATGGCATTAATATTGAAGGTTTAGTAGACACAGGAGCAGATGTAGCAATTTCACCAAAATCTTGGCATCCAGATTGGCCTTTTCAAGAGGTAAACATTCAGCTTCTAGGGGTTGGAACTTTATCTCAGGTAAAACAGAGTGCAAGATGGATGGAGAGCACAGAGTCAGAAGGACAAACAAAATTAAAGCCTTATGTGGACATAAGCCACAAACACAGCCCTGAATTCATGGGGCTGTGATTTGTTGCAGCATTGGAAAACAGGCAAACATTCATCCAGCCTCAGAAACAAACCATAAAATAAGAACGCTTCTGAGAAAAATATTAAAAGGTATCATCAAGAACAGTCACAAACTGTCCAGGCTGTCCATAAGCAACTGCCCTACCTTTAAATGGTTAACTGACAAACCTGTATCAGTCGAAAAATAGCCTGTAATAAAAGAAAAACTACAGGTACTAGAACAGCTGGTACAGGAGCAGCTAAATGAAGATATTCCTGTGTTTGTTATAAATAAGAAATCAGGAAAATAAAGGACGTTAATATTAAATGTTAAAACCTGACAGTAGTTCTGCCATATTGCCCCAACAACCTTCGTCTTATAGGTCATGACCATAACCTGACCTAACAGATCCTCTGGCCTCGGGAAATTCCCTAACCTCGTCTCTAGACCCAGCCAATCAAGTTAAGGTCAGATAGCCAGGCTCCGTCTAGATAGCCTAAGTGTTACAAATGTTGCAAATGCCTCTGTTTGTGATTTTTCCCAGATAAAAACGTCCGTGAGAACTGTTTGGGGTCACACCTTGGCTCTGACTATTGGCTGCATTTCTGATTAATCAGTCTTGGAATGTATGTTCAATAAACCATCAAATCTGACTGAGATTGGTGTCCAAGTGGTTTGTGTGACTAATTCTGAACCCCAACATTTAACATATTTAAGAGCCATAATGAATCAGGCAATGCACTCTTTGCAGCCAGGGATCCTGTGCCCTCCTCTCAGCCTTGAGCAGGTCTGAAAGACCTTGTCTACCACAACAGACCAAATAATAGGACCTACGTGGAGTTACCCACCTTGGCTGCACATACAGCCTACTACAGGAACTTAGAAGAATAGACTGCTCGCTGAGCTTGCCTTGAGACACCTCTGGCTGTGACAAAGGATGGGTTCCTCCACCCATCTCCTGCAGTGACCCCACTCATCTCTGGCTGAAACAAGAAGGGGTTTGGTGGGGCTTTTCCTTTAAATTGAGAGCTGAACATTAAACTTTGAGCCTTGATCAGAGAACTTTTGCTTGGCTTCATCTTTTCTCACCCTCCGTCCCTTTCTTCATTTCCAGCCCCCCTTTCAGATGAACCCAGTTGGTCTGTGGCCACAGGCGGCTACAGGTGGTGCCCAACGTGGGGTCTGAAAACAGAGGACACACTGAGAAACACTGTCTTAGGTAGAGATCCACAGAAAACGGAAGAAGAACCTGCACTTGGTAAGCAACGAACAGCATTGATGCTAGCGCTAGTTATTTTTTGGAGGCTGTGTTTGCAGAAAGTGTGTTTAAAGGAATACGACAGCAACTTCACCTAGTGGGTGACAGTGAAACATGGGACAGGAGAATTCTAAATAGGCATTCACCCACAGCCTAAGAGCTGCCTCAGGTGAGAGGAGCAGGGTTAGAAGGAATTGGAAAACTAAGAAAGCAGGGCATTGAGGAGTAACTATCAATAGCGGCAGCTACACCTCCTAAAATGATAGACCGTGAATGTGAGAGAGAGAATGGGTTTCAGAAAAGCAGTTGTCCTCTCTCTGGGTGTGTTATCAAAAGAGAAGAAAACTAAGTTATTTCAGAGCTCTCCTAGGAACAGGAGAAAATCAGGAGACGTCCTGCTTTCTCTTTGGCTCCTACTAGAGAAATCCTTAGTCCTGCTTTCTCTGTCTATTGTCTGTCCTTGGCATGCCAATTTGTCCTCGTGTGTCAGTTGTCTGTTTTTGTTTCATTGTTTGAATGATTGTTGCTCTATGTTTCATGTTCAAAAGAAAAAATGGTTAAAACTGCTAGATATCCAACCCTTGGTCTAGTTCAACTTGTTTAAAAGGCAGTCTTAATGTGCACAGCAGAAGCTGGGAAGTCACCCTGCACTGTAACTGGGGACCAAGCTCAGGTGCAGGAGCCCTGACAGGAACCGATTGTCTGCACGAAATCCCTTTAAAGAAATCCCTTTAAACTGCCTTTAAAGGGATCGGCAGCTTTTTGGCTTCTATGATAAGGAAGCTGATAGTTGTTTTTCCTAGAAAAATCTCTGTGACAGTGTTTATTGGGTTCAACAAGTGACAAGGTGCTTTTCTCTTGAAATTACAGCTAGAAAAAGGAAGAATTTTGTTTGGATAAAATATGTAAGGTGTGCATCACTTCATTTTTGTTTCTGACCGGTTTTAAAAGTATAAATATGTCCTGCATGTCTTGGTTATAGATTACTGGCCTATAAGTTATTGGGTATGATTACAAATTTGCAACTTTGGTAACAGAACGTTGGCTTAACTGGTAACTCAGGGTTGGAGTCATTCAGAAACCAGATGTATAAAAGTAGGATTTAAAACGATGTCTCTTTAATGAGATATTAAGAGCTGCACTATCATGCATTCATATATAAGAACTGGCAGCCAAACTTTGTGACATGAAAGTAACGCACTCAGTATTGATTTTAGAGAGAGCAGACTGTTTACATGGTGAACTCTAATATTGCAAAGGAAACTTAAAAGTATAGTTAAATTGCCAGTGTTCCATTGACTACAGTTGGCAGTTCAGTTGTGAGCTGGAGACTTTTGACTCACCAATGTTTATGGTTGAGAAGAGGATGGAGCAAGTGGAGATGATTACAAGAGTAATAAGAGTTAAAAACAGCTATAGCACAGTACAGCCCTGCTTTCACAGTGCTGAGGTGACAAGGAATGCTGTAAGTATGGGGGCATAGGTCATTTTAGGAAAGGCTATCCAAAAAATAGAGGCATAGACAGACAGCAGAATCACTCCCCTGGATTGTGCCCTCAGTGCAGGAAGGATGACCATTGGGCCAGGTCTCAGGAAATAGACCCAGATTAAGAACATTTACATTTGAGTTAAGACAAAGCTCCGAGTGGGCTCAGCAGAAGTTTGTGTGGCGTTCCTTTTGTTTTGGCCATCCTGATCAGTTTCCCGGGGAGGAGGGATCAGCCTCAGACCCAAAGACGTTCACAACAGACAGCTTATGGGCCAGGAGTTATAGATAATGGTTATGCTGGAGAAATTAAAATTATGCCTTCTTCCATTTATGGCATTATAGCTGTGCCTGCTAATAAAAGAATTGCTCAAAGAGTAAGACAGGGGTGCAATGTGATAGTGGGGTTCCTGGGTGGTGGTGGGAATGGGGTGAGGGGATAAAGTCTGAAATGTAAGCATAATATCCAATAAAAATTTAAAAATAAATTATATTAACAGCTTTGTCCCAACTAATTTTAGAATTAAGTGAAGAAACTTCTTAATAAATGCAAATTATCCAAAAAAAAAAAAGAGTAAGAGAGGACAAAATTAGCCTTCGACTTGGCTTTTTTATCTGATACTCTCACTCAGTTACAAAGGATTGGTTATTCAATTAATCCAAAACAAAGTTCAAATTTAAGATTTATGAAACTTGTAGGGCATTACAGCCTGACTTGCCTACCCCAGCTGTCATTCCAAGAAATGCATATAGAATTAATATAGATTTAGAATATTGTTTTATACTGTTCCTTTACATCCTAGTGAAGATGGGAAGTTTGCACTCAGTGAGTTTGCTTTTAATTTTTGAAGGGATATATATATCATATCACCATGAAGTGATATCATCAGAAAGTTTTGCCTCAAGGAATGGCTAATAGCCTTACATTATGTAAAAAATTTGTTGCTGCTTTAATACAAGAAGAGTTTGAATCTTTCAGTGTATATTTCCATTGTATGCTATTTTATTAGCTGATCCCTCTGAAGGAGTTTTACTGCAAGCCTTTGCTCTCATACGAGCTTTAAAATTCTGGGGAGTGCTCGTTTCTTCAGAAAACATTCAAAGGCAATATCTTTTCAATATTTGGGACCTCAGTTATATCCTAAGCAGATTGTGGCACAGAAAATTCCAATAAGAAAGGGTAGTTGGAGCTGGAGAGATGGCTCAGCCGTTAAAGGCTAGGCTCACAACCAAAAATATGAGTTCAATTCCCAGCAACCACATAGTGGCTCACAACCCTCTGTAATGGGATCTAGTGCCTTCTTCTGGCTTGCAGGTGTACATGCAAAAAAAATGGTTTACTTAAATGATTTTCAGAAGTTGTTAGGAGATATCAGTTAGCTAAGACCTCACCTTAAGCTCACCACAAGAGGACTTAGGTCTCTGTTTGATGTTCTCAAGGGGGATGCAAATCCTAATTCCCCTCGACAATTAACTAATGAAGGAGGAACAGCTTTACAGAAAGCAGAGGAAGCTGTTAGTATCAACAGATACATTGTATAGACTAGGATCACTTGTTGGCTGTTTGCATTATTGCTACTCATGTGCTCACAGCAGCCCTTTGGCAAAAGGGACCATTAATGTAGATTCATCTTTCTTCATCTCCAAAGAAAATTTTAACACCCTGTTCTGAAGCTGTTGCCGTGTTAATACAGAAGAACTTACAGAAATATTCCTTATTCCAAACAGCAATTAAATTGGTTATTAAAGAATACTGATATTTGGCCTATTGCCTGGCAAATCTTTTAGGTAAGTTTGATAATCATTATCTAAAAGTCAAGTTGTTACAGTTTTCCTCTATGCATGCTTTTGTAGTTCCTGTTAATTTACACACGCATCCCATAGAAAATGTGTTTACTGTACTTACAGACAACTCATCTAATGGGAAGGCAGTATATGTAATTGGATCACATGTTCATTCTCTTGAGTTTCCCCCTGCTTCAGCACAAATAATTGAATTACATGTTGTACCCATCATTTGAAATGCTGAAAAATCAAGCTTTCAATTTGTATACTCATAGCCACTATATAGCTATATTGCTTGAAATTGTTCCTTTTCTAGATATTGCTAATTCTCATATTATTCTCAGTTATTTATACAAATAGATCTTAGTTTAAGAAATATGCACTGGCCAGGCGTTGGTGGCGCACACCTTTAATCCCAGCACTTGGGAGGCAGAGGCAGAGGATTTCTGAGTTTGAGGCCAGCCTGGTCTACAGAGTGAGTTCCAGGACAGCCAGGGCTACACAGAGAAACCCTGTCTCGAAAAACAAAGACCAAAAACAAACAAACAAACAAACAAACAAACAAAAAGCACTGTTCCTTAACTTTATAGGACATATAAGAGTTCATACTGGATTGCTTGGGCCCCTTAGGGCAGTGCCACAGCAGATTTGTACACCAGGCAGGTTAGAGGCCTTACACAGGAACAGTTAGCCAAACAATCTCATTCTTTACATCATCAAAATAGTATTAGCTTGAGACAATAATTTGGTATTTCTGGAGAGTGTACAAGTCAAACTGCAAAAACTTGTTCTAAGTGTCCTCAATTATTTCGTAATGGTGTTAATCCTTGAGGACTTATACCTAATCAATTATGGCAAATGGATGTTACTCATTTCTGACTTTGAAAAATTAAAATATGTACATGTGACTTGACACCTTTTAGGCTTTCTAGTTGCAACTGGTTTAACAGGAGAAGCAACTAAAAATGTACTTAGTTATTGCCTACATTATTTTTCTATGCTTGGTGTTCCATATCAGACTAAGATAGATAATGGAACTGGCTATTGCAGTCAGGCATTTGAGATGTTTTGTTGACAACTTAATATTATCCATATTACTGAGATTTCTTATAATCCTCAAGGACAAGGTATTGTGAAACAGATACTGTGGAACTTTAAAATAATATCTTCATAACTCTCTGGGTGTGGGAGGAGCAGCTGCTGGTGCTTCTGCCCTGGTTTTGCGAGGAACTCTGAAAAATTGGCTCTTAAAACAAAAGATGGGGAGTTATACCCTCCAAGGTCACTGAAAGCACACCTTGCCTTTGTCTTATTTGTTTTTAATGTTTTGCAAACTGATGCTAAAAGTGAGTCTCAGCACATCATCACTGGCATCCAGTCACTTCCAGCTCATTTACCAGGGTCAAACGGAGAGACCCCCTATCTAATACATGGAATGGTCCTGACCCTGTTTTAATTTGGGGTTGTGGTTCGGTCTGTGGAGCCTGATGGCTGCCTGGAAGATTGGTTCCTTAAGTGGACACAGATCTTGAGCCTAATGACTATGATTCTAATGATGAAGATGGCTCAGAATCCCTATCAGCCAGCTGAGTTAACCTGGCATATAGACTCCACTCCTACTGGACAGTAAGTGTTTTTTATCATTACGTAAAGCCGCCCACTATATACCTGGTGACCAGACATTGTGTCTGATCCCTGCCAATCAGCAGTTGGATTAGATACTGGAACATTCCTGCTTACAACCTTATTTTCTACACTGCTTGGATAATCCTGTTGCTTTTAACCTTTGGACCTTGTATCTTAAACAGATTGGTTGCCTTCGCACAGGATCATTCTCAGCAAGCTCAGTTATTCACCATGGCAGTTATTCGTCGCTATGAAGAATTGCATTGAGTGCATACTCACAGGTCCTTTGGTCTAAATACATATGTGGTTTTGATCTGTATGGGAAAGGGTGTGCCATAGAAGGCCAGTAGTCCTTGTTTACTACAATAGACCTAGTAATAGGACCTAGGTGGAGTTACCCACCTTGGCTGCAGGTACAGTTTCCTACAGGAATTTAGAAGAATAGACTGGAGTGCGGGAATCTTGACTGAGTTCACTCTACATATGGCACTGGGCAGGCACTATGGGGCCCTTCCCGACTTGGGGAATTCTCACTCAGTCTGGTTCTGCAGGGGTGCAGAGCTTTTGGATTGGGGATCCCCGGGCCCGGAGGCAGCCAGGGACCAATTGGTCTCAAGCCCTTGGACTCTCAGACACCGCTAAGAGGCCACGGAAGGACCGAGACTGGGGGCATGTGGGTGTGTGACCGGCTGGCCCACAGCTGAGAGAAATGATGGAGGAAGAGAAGAAAGAGGCCCTGGCAGCACCCCGCAGGAGAGACTCGGTTACTGTATTCGCTTAGCAGACTCCGCAGCCCGGCTAACTCAGTCAGTAGAGCATGAGACTCTTAATCTCAGGGTCGTGGGTTCATGCCTCACGTTGGGCACCAATTGTGGGAACAAACTTTGTGGTAGCAGAACCCCGTGGTGGAGCGTTCCACGCCACTGGCGGGTCCCACATACACAAGAAGGTCCAAGGTTCCAAAGGCTGGAAACTTGGCAGCAGCAGGTCCCAGAAGACACGAGGGAGTTCGTGGGTTCCAAAGGTTTATTGCCATGGTGTGGTAGTTGGATCTGGATGTACCCCCCCCCCCTCGTTAAGCCAGGGGAGAGCTGGCTTAAATAGGGAGGGGTGAGAGGGGAGGGTCTGGGAAGGAATAACTTAATTTAGCTATGCCCCTCCCCCTGCCTTTAGGTAACTTATGAATATAGAAATCTCGAGGCGGAGGCCTGTTAGTCATGCCCTCTACTTATAGCTGTAGATGGTGACACAAAACCTCTCTAGGAGGAGCTACTTAGCCAAACGTGTCTGCAAGGTGCAGGTTAACGAGAGATGTGGACCGCATGAGGAGTCTGGAATTAGGGGCGTGGGGAGATACATGCCGTCCCTCATAGGCCCTGTCTTTCACAGGCCATGGTCCTTTTGGGTCTCTGGCTATCTCAAACCCAGTGCTCTACCGGGGAGACCAAATGATTTCTTCATGGCCCTACAGACATGGAAGGCTTGAATGGAAATGGCAAAACCTAGGAAACCTTAGCAAAGACATCAAATTTTATGTGGCTTATACACGCAAGAGAGACAAAAATGTCTGAAAATAATGCAATAGTAGACACATCATGTTTATAAGACTAGAATATTAAATTTAATATTTATTTAATAATAAATATTAAAATTTGCCAAGGAACAAATTCAGAATAAATTGAGAAGAGTGATAGATTATATATTTGAAAAACTTGAAAGTTTACCCCTAACACTAAATATAAGAGGAAATGGAGAACCAAATTAAGCCACCAGGCCAACCCTATGAGAGTAACTATTATAAGGAATCCATAGTCACATAGTGGTTCACATCTCTAATCCCAACACTTGGGAGGCAGGCAAATAAGATTACAGTGATTTAAATTTAAAAGCCACTTGCAAAGGCAAGCTGAAATTCAAAGTGAATGTCCCATGTGATCTAAAAATAAATACACCTAAACCTTGAATTTATAAATAAAGAGAAAGGGGGATATATGCATATTTATCCATACATATTAAGGTATATTTTAGTTTCATATTTTCAGGAGAATTTTTTTAAAAATTTAATGGAAAGATAATACTTTACCATTGCCAAATAAAATTTTGCCCTAGGAAAGATATAACCTGCCTAAAAAGGGTTATATCTTTGCCCCATAATTAGGGTTGGGGCAGGGTTTTGTTTTTACCTTTCCAGGAGAATAAAAGCATCCAACTAAGGAATCCAGAGACCACTGGACTAGTGAAAAATCTGAAGAAAGGACAGATTATCAAGACAATATGTCCCAAGAAGCAGAGTAAATTGGCCAAGTGGCATCACCTACCTCCAGCTCTTCTCTGCTGCCCTCTACAGACATAAATGGCAAATGGTCTTTATGTGGTCCCAATTCAATCAAAAATTAAAGCTGGCTTTGGTTGGAGTGTGGTTATTTCCTTTTCTAAACCCACATATACTTGTTAAAGAAAAATCCAACACCTCTCTCTCATGTCAGAAGAGCCACCTTGTCTGGGACAGAGGAGAATAAAAAATAAGGGACTATTCTACTGCCACTAATCTCAATTTTTTTTTGGTTTTCATTTGACTCTTTAAAACTTTTCTTAATGTATATCAAAATCCCTAAGATTAGTATGTGTGTATAAATTTTCAGTAGCTGTGCTAGTACTCATACAGAATACTAACAAATTCTAGAAGTAAGCTTCATTTAGCTTCCTATAAGTATTTTCAGGTTTGAGTCTGAAGTAGGTAACTAGGAACAAAGCTTGAGTACCTTGGATACTTAATAGATTGTGGTCCTCAGATCTTTCTGAGATCTGCTGTATCTGGCATTTAAAACATTTAAGGTTTCTATCATTCCTAACAGTAACCTCTTTGAGGTCTCTGAGAAGATGATGGGCCCTACAGGGTTGCCACGAAGCTGACCAACACCATCCAAAAAGATCAGCTTCTGACTACAAACTGCTCAGGACTTTCAAATTCTGAGTACATAGAAAACTGACATGAACATTTTACAGAACTTTGAACTAAAAAATACTTAACCCTAAAACTGGTAAATGCAACCAAGCTGGACATTGTGGAAAGCCTGCAGAAATAGCTTTGTCATTGTAAATAGTTTTACGGTGTTAGAGTTAAAATCTTTCCTTTTTATTTAAACAAAAAGTGAAAAATGTTGCAGGATATTTGATCACACTGTGAACCCAGAGATTGTTTCATTTACTGGAAAACCCTGTTTCTAGTTGTGGTGTGGCTCAGCCCCTAGCACACACCTTGAATACAAGAGCTTTCTGTTTATTGTAAACAAGATTAAAGTCAAGGACAGATCAAAAGGCCAGCTGACAAGGAATGAACATAGATAAAAACCATAGAAAGTGAGAGGAAGTCAGGAGGATAGAGAGGATAGTAAGAGGAAGCCAAAGGGAAAGACACTCAATTTGAAGGGTTTTTGAGACAGCACAGAGAGTTTCCTCTTCCTTTTGGGATGGCCAAGAGAAATATGAACTGGGTGCTTTCTCTGCCTCCCCGAGCTAGCAGACATTCACCTTAGCATCTGGCTCCTGAGTCTTTATTGGTAAAATTGGATGTTTGAGATTATGTGAAAAGAAATCAAGGACTAGGGACTGACACTTAAGCCTAAATAAATCTTCCTCTCTAGAGTTGTTTATTCAGGCATCTTTGCACAGCAACAAAAGGTCAAACTAAGACATAGCCTGAGCAGATGGATACATTCTGAAAGAAGACTCTTCCCTGCACAACGAGCACACGGAAGCTACAGCCTTCCTGGACTCTGGAATGAATCTAGAAGTAGTGGTTGCTTGACTAAGAAGCCAGTGTTGTGGCTTCCTATGCGGAAATGCAGATGTAAGCGGCCCCAAGGAATAGGACTTGAACCAGATTTCCAGTTTACAGTCAAGGGCACCTTTGCCTCTACTTGCAAGATGAAAGAGACAGTTGCCAACCTTCTGCTGGGGCAATATCTTTATTGAGAGCCATGTGCCAAGTGAGAGGGAAGAATACATTGACAGTCCTTAGAGAGCTGAGCCTGGGAGATTCTTGTATGATGGTTTAGCTAAGAGGTGGCCTCAAAAAAAGCTCATATGTTTAAAATGTGGTTGCTAGCTGATGAGTTTTGGAGAAGTGATTGGATTGTGTCTCTGACCTTGAGAGGCCAAATCTTTTAAGTTCAGACTCCATTTTAGAGAACCTGACCAAAGTTTGAACTCAGGTAAATTAACAGGCTGGTACCTAGCATTAGTTTCCAAGTTACCCCCAACAAAAAACCCAAGCCTAGCTCTGGTCTCTAGGCTAACCCCCAGAAAGACCATCTCCAGGTTATTCCCCCAACAAACCTGCACCCCCAGGTTACAATCCCACCCCCTGCCTAAACCACCACCAGTGCAGAGGGAAACAGAAATTAACTTTATGATATGACTCCGAGCACCAGCCAATTATGTTATCCCAATCAGATGTTTGCATACTAAACCCCCACTTGCCGCTTTCTATAAAGTCTCGCCCCCGACAGATATTCGTGGCTCCTCATCACCAAAACTGTCCAGTGTGACAGCAGCGTGCTGAGGGACCCAAGCTAGCTCGAATAAAATAAAGTGCCCCACTGTGATTGCCTTGGATCGCCTCCTGTCTGGTTTGGGGGGATCACTAACATTTCCCTGGCACTACAACCTAACCAGGGGCTAATGCTTTGTTAGGTTTATAATAGGAAGGCACTTTGGGGAGGCAGAACCCAACTGGGAGAAGGAAGTTCCTGGGGAGTTGCCTGGAAGGACGAACCTTTTGGCTGGTCATTTGTATGGCCTCCCCTTTCCTCTCCTTGTCCCTCTTCCCTCCTGTTCCTGGTTGTCACAGTGGAAGCCACTCTGCTCTGCCACCCACCCTTGCTGCGGTGTTCTGCCTCATCACAGGCCACCAGAGCAATTGAGACAGTAAACAGCTGTCTGAAAAATAAGCCTGCCTTATGTTTTTTACCCCCTGATACGTTTTCACCGCAATGAGAAGCCTCACACACCCTGCCCAGTGAGGAACAAGGCAACATCCTGCTCTAACCAGGGTTCGGTACCACTAACAAAATAAGTCAAGAGCAGGACTTCCTGTTAGACATGGTGGATGCAAATTACCTACCTCCCACTCAATTTTTTTTTTTTTTTTTTGAGACAGGGTTTCTCTGTATAGCCCTGGCTGTCTTGGAACTCTGTAGACCAGGCTAGCCTCGAACTCAGAAATCCGCCTGCCTCTGCCTCCCCAGTGCTGGGATTAAAGGCGTGCGCCACCACCGCCCGGCCCCTACCTCCCACTCAAAAAGAGCTTTGTCTTTTGTTTGTTTGTTTTTATGGGAACTGTTTTCAAATGTCTGTAAGTCTAATAATATATTAATTTGTGTGTGTGTGTGTGTGTGTGTGTGTGTGTGGTACGTGAGGAGTTGCATGTGTGCCAAACCTCGAATGTCCACACTAATACAGGCATACATATATGCACCCACGTCACACACACACACATACACACACACTTTTTTTTTAAAGCAAAATATTTATATTTAACTTAGTCACTTGCCTTTCATGCTACATTTTAGGTTTTTAACTGTCAAAGAAACTGAACCTTAACAAACCCAAGGTTTGTTCATCTGCCGATGCTAACATCTTTCAAACATATTTATTTTTCTTGAGAGTTTTTTTAATGCCTTTTCTTTTCATGTGTCTTTTATATTGTCCCTGTTAAACCTATCATCTGTTGACAGTCTACAGAAGAATAACTCCTAACAACCTGAGATATATCCTGTTTTTAAAAGATGTGTTTATTTTTATCTTATGTGTATGAATGTTTCTTTTTGCATATATATATCTGTACACTGAGGCCAGAAAAGGGTGTTGAATCCTTGGGAAAAGGAATTACTGATGGTTATTTCCTTATAGGTGCTGGGAACTAAACCCAGGTCCTCTGAAAGAGCAGAAAGCTTGCTTTTATTTATTTATTTATTCATTCATTCATTCATTCATTCATTCATTCATTCATTCACTTTACATCAAATCACAGAGTCCCTCCCTTCTCCCCTCCCAGTCCCACCCTCACAATCCCTTCCTCCCATTACTCCCTCCCCTTTTCCTTAGAGAAGGGGAAGGCCATGATGGATGTCGACCTGCCCTGGAACACCAAGCTGCAACAGGACTAAGCACATCCTCTCCCACTGAGGCCGGACAAGGCAGCCTAGTTAGGGAAAGGGGATCCAAAGGCAGGCAATGGAGTTAGAGCCAGGCTCTGCTCCAATTGTTAGGGGACCCACATGAAGACTAAACTGCACATTTACTACAAATATGTAGGGGGCTAGGGTCCAGCCCATGCTTGCTCTTTGGTTTGTAGTTTAGTCTATGTGAGCCCCCATGGGTTCAGGTTAGTTGACACTGTAGGTCTTTTTGGGGTGTCCTTGATCCCTCCAGCTCCCTCAATCCTAAGTCCCACTCTTCCGCAAGACTCCCTCTGCTCTGCCTAATGTCTGGCTGTGGGTTTCTGCATGTGTTTCCATCTGCAGCTGGGTGAAGCCTCTCAGAAGACAGTTATGCCAGTTTCCTGTCTGCAAGCACAGCAGAGTTTCATTAATAGTGTCAGGGATTGATTCTTGTCCATGGGATGGGGGTCTAGGTGGGCCAGTCATTGGCTGGCCAATCCTGCAGTCTCTGTTCCATCTTTATTCCTGCACATCTTGTAGGCAGGATAAATCTTAGGTTGAAGGTTTTGTGGGTGGATTGGTGTTCCCGCATCCCCTGAAAGCCCTGCCTGACTGTAGAAGGTGGCTATTCATTCTCCATATCCCCAGCTGCTAGAAGTGTCAGCTAAGATCATTCCCACAGACTCCTGGTCCCAGGAGTCTGCTGTCCCAGGTCTCTGGCTAGTCCCAGAGATACCATCCCCCCACCACCACCAGAAACCAGATTCCAGTGAGCACACCAAGCTGGGACTCTGGCAGGCAAGTTTCACTTTCCTTCCTATCCTCCGTTCTGATCTCTTTAGTCTCCCTTCCAATACTGTAACCCTGCTTGCAGGTAGCCTTTCTCCCATACTACCTCTTGATGGAGACCCAGCTTAACTCTTCCTGTAGACCCTTCCAGCCTGCCCTTTTAGCCCAACTACCTTCCTTTGGGTCAGCCACAGATATGTAGAAGCACTTTCTACCTGGGGCCCTCAGTGGCCACAAGAGGATGGGACTCATTAGAGGAGCTTCTGTCCTGGTTGACGGGAACTCCCATGGAGATCCATAACCAGACAATGTGCAGAGGGTGAGTACCCTTGGACTGCTAAGTCCTCAATGGAAAGTCCTCATCACACCCACCCTCAGGGTTCAGGGAGCTGTGCAGAAGAGGAGGAAGAAAGACTGTAAGAGCCAGAGGGAGGCCTTTACTTCCAGCCTTTGGGAGGCAGAGGCAGGCAGATCTTTGAATTTGAGGCCAGCCTGGTCTATACAGCAAGTTCCAGGACAGTTAAAGCTACACAGAAAGACCCTGTCTCATAACAACAAAGCCAAACAAAACAGCCAAAGCCAAAGGGGATGACTGACTCCAAGGAAACAGTATTCCAGCCGCGACAGGACAGATGAACATATGAACTCACAGAGACTGTGGCTACATGCTCAGGGCCTGCACAGGTTTAAGGCATACAAGGTCCCAGTGCTGAGAGACACAAGTGGGCCTGGGTCCATTCCTAATCAAAAAGCTCCCTGCTATTGACATCTACTTGCAAAGCAAACAGTAGTTTTCTCCAATGGAGTCTCATTGGATATATTAACCGAACACAAGGGCAGGCCCTGTGCCCAGCAGTACACGGCCAACACAAAGAGAATTCAATGGTATTTTTGAAGACTTTTTAATCTCATGTTGCTTTGCTTGGGTATTTTTGTCATATTAGTCTTTTGCTTGTGTTATGCTTGCTGATTTTGTGTTTTATGGATTGTGTGCATTCATAAGTCCCATTCATAAGTGTGTGCATGTGTGTGCATGCACATGAGTGTGTCATGTGCATGTGTGTGTGCACAAGTGTGTGTATGTCTATGTGTGTCTGTTCCTTGTGTCTTGTCTGTTTTTTCACTTTGTTTTTTTGTTTATTCTGTTTTTTTATTTAATTTTTTTTAAATTTATTTTGGTTTCCTGCTTATTTGCTTCCTAAAGAGTGAGAGAACGCATCTGAGGCCACGGTATTGTCTGTGGTCCGAGCAGTCGCAGGAACCATGCTGCTGTCTGTGGTCTGTGCTGCCACAGTGACCATTTGCTGTGATCAGGACTGCCACTGGGAAAATGTTGATATCCATGATCTGTGCTGGGGCCATTTTGATGTCCCAGGTCCATGATGTGTCCAGAGACCATGTAGATGTCCGTGGTCCATGCAGTCCTGGGAGTCAGGATGTTGCAGGCTGGTATGGGCAGGAAAGCGTCTGTTGCAGTAACATCGAGGACTCTAGACTCATAGTTGAGAATGAGAGACATTGAAGAATTCTGTACCAACACCCCTCCACCCCAACTTCCACCTTCCAAATCAGAAACAGTCTAGACAAAAAGCCATTGAAGAGAGTCCTTAAAAATAGCTCTTCACAGTTGATGGCCGCTGTTGGTGTTGGTGGGGTAGGTGGAGGAGAAAGTGGGGAAGGACTTGGCTATCTTTTCAGGGGCTGACCGCTGGGAGTCTGACCATGCTGCAATGAGTTTATGGGCAACACAAATTTTGGACTTGGCATATTTTTTTTTCTTTTCTTTTTTAAGATGAACCTAGGAGGAATGAGAAGCAAGCATTGTATGAAACCCAAATAATCAATAATCATTACTTCTATCAATCTACAAGCAACGGAGGTCTTTTAACCTTCTCACATCCTTTAATACTAGGGGCTGAAGAGATGGCTCAGCAGTTAAGAACACTGACTGCTCTTCCAGAGGTCCTAAGTTCAAGTCTCAGCAACCACATTGTGACTCATGACCAGCTATAATGGGATCTGATGCCCTCTTCTGGTATGTCTGAAGACAGCTACATCGTACTCACATACATAAAATAAATAATTCTTTTTAAAAAAGTTTTTACTACAAAAGTCTTTTGTCTCCTTGGTTAGGTTTATTCAAAGGACTTTTGTTTGTTTTGTTTTCTGTTTCTGTTGTTATTGCTTCTGCCCACCTTTGCTGGGCAGGGGTGAGGTGGGGTGGGGTGTGAAGCAGGTGTGAAGCAGGTGTGAAGCAGGTGTGAAGCAGGGTTTCTCTGTGTGGCTCTGGTTGACCTGGAACTCCCTCTGTAGAGCAGGCTGGCCACATCTGCTTGCTTCTGCCTCCTGACTGCTGGGATTAAAGGGGTGTGCCAGCACCACCTGGCCTCTCATTTTCTTTTTGAAAACAAATTCATATAATATATTCTGATCATAGTTCCCCTCCTTCACCTCCCCCCAGATTTTTTCAACCTCCCCAACTCCAACCCACACCCTTTCTTTCTCTCATTCTTTTTTTCTTCATTAAAAAATGGTATTTGTTTCTCTTAATGCCAATCAGCCCTGGACTTTTGTTTGCTTTTGTTTTGTTTCTCTGGTTTCACTGTGTAGCCCTGGCTGTCCTGGAACGCATTTTGTAGACCAGGCTGGCCTCAAACTCACAGAGATTCACCTGCCTCTACCTCCCAAGTGCTAGGATTAAAGGAGGCATGAGCCACTACTGCCTGGATCAGCTCTGAACTTTTAATTTGCTTCATAGAAAACGACTGTCAGAAGCCAGTAAAGCTGTTCTGTCTACTCACACTCTGGGTCTGTCCTTGGCATTCTCTAATCACAGCGCCAAACAAATCCCTGAAGTCAGCCTGAGCCCACAACGTGAATTCCTTATCTCTCACATTCCACGCCGACCCAGAATCCCTCAGGGCAGAGCCAGGCAGCCAGCACTACAAACTACTCCTATGTTCCAGAGCCCCCAACATAACGTACAGTAGGTAATCCTCAGCTACCTACTGTCCGGCAGTGCACTTTCTACAGAAACCCAGTAAAGGTTTCCCATTGCTCCTTGATAAACTATGGGCCTGGCTGAAGGCCTGTGTGACTCAGGAGGTCATAGGCTCTAGAGAAGAACCTGTTTCTTTGTCCTGCCAAGTGGACATATTGTCAACTGGCTTTCTAAGCATTTACTTTTACACACATAGCTGCTGTCGGCCTTGGTGAGAGAAGCATCTGCTTTAGTGGCCAGCGGCAAATGCAGAGACATAAGCAACTGACTCAAGTGCAGAGCCTGAATGATCCTGGGTGCTCAGACTCAAATAGAACATCTATGCCATGCACACACATACAGCTCTGCCAAAGGCTCTGGGGAGCCAATACATCTTGTTGGCTACAGAATTCTCATGACTTATTGTTACATGCCATCTTTTCAGATGGCACAGATGGAGACTTATATTGCAGTTGGGTTATATAATCACACTAGCTCAGAAAGAAAGACAGATGCCTTTCACCTGCTCAGACAGAGAGTGGGAAACCATCCTTAGCTGATCTGTGTACGCTGTACATTCCATGCAAACGTTTTTATAAAACCACATATTGCTTGTAAAGGTTTACATGATACAGAAAGGTGCAACCAGACCCAAAGAAAGCAGCCCTGACAAGAGCCACCTTCAGGGATACTGAGCCACCTGATCCTACATCAAACTGCTTCAGTGCTTTTTCCTCAAAAGACTTCATTCAGCCTTACAGACTGACGTAGTCAGGACTGCACTTAAGTCTGAATTTTCACAGCACCCAGAGACTGGACAACAAATGCCAGCTAGCTTTCTTTTGGCTTAACCACTTTCCCAATTACCTTTGGGCCACTAAAAAGGAATTCTTCACCTCAGCAGGAAACATGTACAAAAAGACCATCACCCATTCCCTTAAATTGAGATGAATGGTTTTGGTCATTGTGATGGTTTGGCTATACTCGGCCCAGGGAGTAGTACTATTAGAAGGTGTGGCCTTGTTGAGGTAGGTGTGTCACTGTGGGTGTGGGCTTTAAGACTCTTATCCTAGCTGTCTGGAAGCCAGTATTCTGTTAGCAGCAGATGAAGATGTAGAACTCTCATCTCCTCCTGCACTGTGCCTGCCTGGACGCTGCCATGTTCCTGCCTTGATAATACTGGACTGAACCTCTGAACCTGTAAACCAGCCCCAATTAAATGTTGTCCTTATAAGAGTTGTCTTGGTCATGGTGTCTGTCCACAGCAGTAAAACCCAAAGATAGTCATTTTATGGATTATAGATATATTATTATTTAAGGGGATGGTTACAAACGGTTATGGTCTTGGACAGGGAGGAAACGAAACAGGAAGCTTAGACTCAGAGATTTCTATCTTTCTTTTCCTTTTCTCTATCCTTCTTTCTTTTGTAGATATAGGGAAAGGGGTTGAAGAAAACGGGGTGAGTATGGAATTATTATATAGAAATAATAGTGTAAAAGGGTAGATTAATGACTCTACTCTTCAACTTAGAGCTATTGCTATTCTCAAATAAGGTAATTTTTACATTAATGGATTATTGTATATTCATACAGGTTTAAGGTTTTCATTGGTATAAATCTTTGTATATTGATACAAAATTTAAGGTTAATTTTGTTACAACATAATGTATGTATGTTTCAATTCCTGTATAGGCATTATGCCTATGCAACTTATTTCAAAATACAAGGTTTAGTCCCAGTCCTTTTAATAACTGCTATTGCAAACTATTAGGGATGGTAAGAAATACAAGTTAAATAGTCAGACAGTCAAACTCATGGTCATGTCAGATACTAGATCATAGAAATATGTATTCTGGGTTGAACAGATGATACATAGCTGGAGACAGGCAGAGTTTTCTTGGTCAGACGTGCTATGAATAGATAGATGGTTTTCAAAAACCTCAGAGACTCACAGAATATTGCATTTAAAGATGTTTTTAGATCAGTGCCACCATCTTGTGGGAGCAAAACCAACGCTGACTGACGCTTGGCTGGGAGCAGCCACCACGGAGGTCTTTAGCCAGTATGCTTCCACCTGTCCACAAGCATGGGGGATATCTTTGCAAACCTCTTCAAGGGCCTTTTTGGCAAAAAAAAAAAAAAAAAAAAAAAAAAAGAAAGAAAGAAATGTGCATTCTCATGGTGGGCCTGGATGCTGCAGGGAAGACTACCATTCCCACTATTGGTTTCAATGTGGAGACTGTTGAATACAAGAATATCAGCTTTACCGTGTGGGATGTGGATGGCCAGGACAAGATTCGGTCACTGTGGCGCCACTACTTCCATAACACCCAAAGCTTGATCTTTGTAGTGGACAGCAATGACAGAGAGTGTGTGAACAAGGCCCATGAACAGCTCATGAGGAAGCTAGCTGAAGATGGGCTCCGAGATGCTGTTCTCTTGGTGTTTGCCAACAAGCAGGACCTCCCCAATGCCATGAACTCGGGAATCGTAGGCAAGCTGGATCTGTACTGTCTACGCCATAGGAACTGGTACATTCAGGCTACCTGTGCCATCAGCCAGGATGGGCTCTATGAAGGACTAGACTGACTGTCTGATCAGCTCCGGAACCAGAGTGAACCAGACCCCTCCCTTCCCCTCACTTCCTCTTCTCTGCCCTCAGCTTTCCTCTCATGTGGCAAACGTGCGACTCTGTGGTTCTGAGTGCCAGAAGCTGTCTTCATGGGTTGGTCACAGTGTGCATAGCACCGTGCTATACATATGCAGACAGACACAGACTGCAGCCAAGTTTTCATTTAATGTAAATAGTTTCCGTTTCCACTGAGGCAGTTTCTGGTTCTCCTATGCAACATTGCTTTTTTATTGTAAAAAGAAGCAACTCACTGTCAGTACTGAGAAGGGGTTGGGTCTAGGGGCACGTGGCCTCGGGGAGCCATTGGGCTGTAGACTGGTGTCTGTATCCATTTGCTGGTTGGTTTTTAACCCAAACTCAGTGCATTTTTAAAAAATAGTTAAAAATACATACAGGACAAGAACACTTGAACACACAGAACGGAGGCTATGCCTAGTGTAGGTTTTGCAGTTAATGGTCTGAATGCCAGTTGTCAGATCATCTGTTTCCCTGGGGAGAGAAAGTGACGAACAAACCACCATCCGCTGCATGGTCACAGTAGAGCCCCCGTGACTCGCCTGTCTTTGGGTCACCTGCATTCCATAGCATTGTGCTTGTATGTGTGCTCACACGGTCATCTAGGGGTGGGCTGGGAGCCATTGTGGGCTGCAGGGCCTGGCTTGTACTTGGTGTGTGGCCGGGCCCAGTGGCAGCCTGCACACCCAGCTTACTCTTGGTCCCACTTGGACCGGCTGGCAGGAGGCCTGGGTCTCACCAGCAGGAGTGCCTGCAAGGTGGGAGGGTCGGTCCATTACAGACCCACATCCTGGCGCACCCCCGTCTCCATGTGTGGGGTAGCTTCCTCCCTCAGCCTGCAAGGGTCCGATTTGCCATCGAAAGACGGCCTCTACTTTTTTCGTTTGTATTTCAATACTGAAGAAGCTGGAGCTGTTACATTTATCTTGGGGAAATCTCAGAACTGGTTTATTTGGTGTCGTGGAACTCTTACTGCTTTCAATACACAATTAGTAATCAACTGTTTTGTATGCTTGTTTCCAGTTTTCATTAAGACAGGCACTGTAATTATAGCGATTAGAATAGTCTCTTAACTATTTAAAAATAAAAATTAAAAAATAAAGATGCTTCTATTAACTTCAGGCTTTTTTGACATTGAGACATGGCGCTCCTGGCAGCACCCCATTTGACTTGGAAGATGATAATGAGCATTGAAGGATCTCCAGTTAGAGAGGGCTTCACTCATGGCAAGCTGTCCACCAAGCAAGGAAGATGCCCTAACTTCATCTGCAGACAGAAGGCTGTCCGGAAAGGAAAAACAGATGCAGGGAAGCTGATTGCCAAGCTCTGTCAATGCAGGGTAAGCAAGTCCTGCAAAATTCCTGCTTCAGAGAAGGTCTGTCAGGTATTTTGGGCCAGTGCTTTCCAGGCAGCCAACTGTCTGTCATTTCTATAATTTTGGAAGTGCTTGCCTGCACTTCCTGAATACTCAGATAAATTTTTTTTTCCTTCTCAAGTCTCTGATGGGGTTGAAGACTAGATAGTCATAGTCTCACAATTAAATTGAAGGTGTTTAGGACTTGAGAAGATGTTTTTATGTCTAAAAAGATGATTTTAGGATAACAATGCAAGTTAGGATAGAAAATGATTTAGATACAGAACTCTGAACTCACCAAGATAAGATAAATGATAGAATACTTTATCCAAGTTGCCAAATATAAATGGACTGGAAATTCTGAATGTAGCTCCTACCTAATAATTTTCATAATTATTTCATTTCTGTCCCTATTATATGTTGTTTATTATTATAAGAAAAGGAGACTTTTTATTTAGACAAAAAAAAAAAAGGGGGGTACTTGTTGAGGTTCAGTCTGTTGCTTTGTATTGTAATGTTAAATTCTGTATCCCAAGGTCTAGCTGTCTCAAGACAAGTGAATTCTCACATCTACCAGGTTTTGTTGTACAAAACCAGCTCCTTAATTTAAAACTATTGGTTGAATATAAATGGCTACAGCCAATTACTGGAGGGGATAGAGGTAGGTAGGTTTTCAGTGACCTGGCTGGGGGTCAGAGGGAGAGAGGGAGGAAAGCGAAGGAGGGTGTGTGAGAGAGGAGGAAGTCAGCACGAGAGGAAATGGACCATGAGTACATGGCCAGGAGAAACAGCAAGTGTTTGTTGTACACCACTTGGGCAGCAGCCACACCAGTAGTTAGAAAAGCAGATTGGGGGTGACCCCTCCCAGTAATTGTCAAAGCCAAATAAAATAACCATAATCTGAGTCTCATTTATTTGAAAGCTAGACAGGGGTAGGTGAGTTTAAATTTGTTCAACTGCACTATTTATTTTCTTTCTTTGGCTTGGTATATAGTTGATAAACTCACTAACTCAAAACAAAAGTATGGCCATTATCGATCTCCCTCTAGACCATACAGAATACAGGATCTTTCAAACACAAACATTCAGGGGCTGAAGAGAAGGCTCAGTGGTTGGGTATACAAACTGCTCTTGCATAGGACCCAAGTTGTATACCTAGAACCCATATTTGGCTGCTTATAGCTGCCTGTAACTCTGATTGCAGGGACATCCTGGGTAAATGCATTCATGTACACACACACACACACACACACACACACACACACACACACACACTTAATCTTTTTAGTCCAAAGAAGTAGAAATTCAAAAGTCATTCCCAATAAAGCTTAGACAGCCCCACTAAAGTCCTAGAGGACTGCAATCATGGAATATGAGTTAATTAGAAATGAACCTATCCTGGGGCTGGAGAGAAGGTTCAGTGGTCAAAAGCCCTGTGCACATGCAGATTTGGGTTTTGTTCTTACCACAGCTGCATATAACTCCAGTTCCAATTGATACAATGTCTATTCTGACCTCCAAAGTAAAATAAATATTTAAAATGAATAGGGATTTGAAGAGCCATTTTGCCAAAGAAAATGTACAAATGGACAGCAAGCATTAAAAATGGTCAGTATTGGGCTGGAGAAATGGCTCAACAATTAAGAGCACTATCTGCTCTTGAGTTCAATTCCCAGCAACTATGTGGTGGCTCATAACAATCTATAATGAGATTTGGTGCCCTCTTCTGACCTTCAGGCATACCTGCAGGCAAAACACTATAATTAATATATATATATATATATATATTCAGTATTATTGGACGCTAAGGAAATATAAATTAACATCAAAGGATATTTCTATGGTGGTCAAAACTTTTAGAATGTAGTAACAAGCATTGGCCAGCATGTGGCTACTGCTTTGGACGTTTGTTTGGTGTTGTGATTAAAATGTCAAACACGAGTTCCATCCAGAGACTAAATATGTGCTTAGAGTATTAGAACTTTTAGCCTTATACACCAACCAGTGCTCATACCCAGAAAACTGAGGCAGGAGGATTATGAGTTTGAGACCAGCCTGGGCTACACAGAAATACCTTCTTTAAAAAAAAGGAACACATGCTGGAGACTGAATTCTATGGCTTATTTTCTTCCTTTCTTTCTAAATTTTTCATTTTTCAATCTGAAATCACTGTGTATATGCAATGTGTGTTCACTCAGATGTCAGCAGATGACTGTGGAGCTCGGTCTCTCCCTCTGCCATTATGTGGGTTCTGGGAATCAAACACAGGTTTATATATGTGCTTATCTGGTGAGGTGGTTTTTTTTTTGCTGTTGCTGTTTGTTTGTGTTTTTGGAAGGGTCTTATGCAGCCAGGCTGGGCACAAACTGAATCCTTCTGCCTCAGATTCTGAAGTGTTGTATTAAAGACCTGTGCTACCCACATGTGCCTGACTCTACAATAACTCCCTCTTCCCAATCTTCCTTTCCCCTTCCTCCTTCCTCCCTCTGTCCCTCTGCCCCATCCTTCCTTGCTTCCACTGCCTGTGTCAAAGCTGCAGGTATTCAGGCAGAGCCTTTAATGTACTTTGTAGTTGAGGATGACCTTGAACTTGTGATAGTTCTGTCCCTCCACCTGAGTGCCAGGTCTGTGCCACCACATCTAGTTGTGCGGTGCTGGGGATCAAGCCTGAGACAGCATGCATTCTAGGCAAGTCCTCTTACCAACTTAGCTATATGCCCAGTGCTATAATTCTTGAACAGGGGCATTTGATGAGCTTCCAGACTGAAGTCACCAATGTTCGGGGACGATTATGTCCCAAGAGGAAGTATGAAAACTACACAGCATGCACGCACGCACGCACACAGACAGACAGACACACACACACACACACACACACACACACACACACACAAATACACTCCTTATATTTATATTGGTTATTTGTATCTTCTAATAAGTTTTAGAACATAAGGAAGGACTGGCATGGGGAATCATGGGACCTCCCCAACACTGTACCAAGTTAAATGTAAGTACCTAGTACTTGTATCAGCCCTTTGAAGTAGGAGCAGCCATGAGAATGTCTTCTCACCCATGGCTTTCGAAAGCTGGAGTGATATGTGAATTGACTTGCTGGGTACCCATTACTATGGATGTCAGAGAACTGGAGAAGCATCATCGGGAAAGATCAGCATTTGGCGTCAGAGAGGAGAGAATACCTTATAAAATTAAAATTAACAGTAACTGTTCTAGGATTCTAATGCAGCTTCTAAATCAAGTTATTAAATTTAAATCTCTAGGCTTAATTACAGCAGAATTGTTGAGGTTTTGTTTGAGGAGAGAAAGGAAGAGAAACTGCCATCAGATAGAAGACCGACCAGGAGAAAGGAAAGCCACCATGGTCTAGCTGAGCCATAAAGCATGCCCATGTGGGCTGGCCAATTAGAACTGGAAGCAGCCCAGATGAAACATAGAAAGTAATAATGGGGTTATGGATAGAAGGTAGATTCTAACAGCATGGAGGGTTAGCAGCTGCCCAGCATTTAATATGCTTCAGGCATATTAAAATATAAAGGCTGTGAATGTGTCTTTCATCTGGGAACATAAATAGACAAAGGCAGGAAGAAGCCCGCACTGGGATATTTAAAATATTTCTACTACACAGAATAGAAAACGAAAAAATATTAAGTAAAATGAACATTCTTTGGTTAAAAATAAATGTATTTCCATGTATCAATAAGCCTGGAGAAAGGTCATTCAGGAAGTTACAGGATATCTTAATTAGTATTTTGCTGCTGTGAACAGACACCATGACCAAGGCAACTCTTACAAGAACAACATTTAATTGGGGCTGCCTTACAGGTTCAGAGGTTCAGTCCATTATCATCAAGTCAGAGAGCATGGCAGCTTCCAGGCAGGCATGTGGCTGAAGGATCTGAGAGTTCTACATCTTCATCCAAAGGCAGACAGAAGACGATTGACTTCCAGGCAGCTAGGACAAGGGTCTTAAAGCCCACAGTGACACACTTCCTTCAACAAGGCCACACCTCCTAATAGTGCCACTCTCTGGGCCAAGCATATTCAAACCACTACACAGGGCTCAAGGGTGTTGCCAAAGCCCAGGTTCTGCAGCTTCCATATTAGCATTTTCCTCAGAAAGCAAGAAGGTCGCCTTGAGCCAGGTCCAATGCCACAGGTCCAAATTCAGCAAAGTTGCTGCTTCTCTCCCAGAGAGAGCACTCCCTCTCCCATTTAAAAATAATGTGTATCTGTGAGGAGTCATAAGGCTGGCCTGGCCTAGCTGCTGAGGCATATTCTCCAAAGAAGACTGCTCACACGGGTTTAAGACAATAGGAAGTCTTTATTAACTGACCAGCAACTACACTGGGTGTTTAAGATCTCAGTATAGCCCTGAGCCTTTCTCGGGATGAGATTTTAAGCACAAAAACCATGTTCTGGATTGACATACCTCAGTTAACAAGAACAATTAGCCACTGGGGAACTATAGAAGCTAAAAAGCAAGGTTAGTACATTTAGAGACGTTCCCAGAACTATATGACATTGATGGATTAGGCCTTTGTCTTAGTTTTAGCAGATAGTGCTGTCTATGTGCTGAGTTTTACAGCCTGAGTGGAACTTCCATCATAGTCAGCTGTGCTAAGGTCTCAGGGCCTGTTACATAGCTGCCTGAGAGGCATACCTTACAGGTTTTTCAGGTTAGATTCTGTGACTCCTGGGCACTATGCCCCTTTCAGTTCCTGAGAAACGAAGGCATCCCCTCAGTGAAGCACTCAGACTGCTTTGTGCTTCTCTGTATGTTCCCTTAGATGTCAAGGAAACAAGGAGGCTTTGACAGGACAAGTGGTCTTAGACATCAGTCTTGTGTACTCTGTACAGCTTGTAAATGTCATTAGATCCTGGAACGACAACTGTGGTCCTGGCAATCGCCGCTATATTCTTTTTCTGATAAGGGTATAAAGAGTCTGATTGCTCTCAATAAAAACTGTCACAGCCTGTCTTACTCCAACTGACCAGCCACAGCAGCTAACCCTGGCCACGTAAGTAAGTGTGGATGCTCGCCTGTATGTAGTGTGCCTGAATGTGGGTGTGTGAACCATGTGCATGTAGGAGCCCAAGAGGTTCAGAAGAGGGTGTGGGTCCCCTTGAAATTGGAGTTACGGGGCTAATGAACGGCCATGTGGGTGCTGGGAACTGAATCCTGTGCAACTGGAATTCTACACAAGTGTTGGGAATGGGTTCTAACGCTTTGTTTTAATTCTGCTCCCAAAGCTTCGCTTCCAGACTAGAGGGTCCCTGCCCCCAGATAGCTTTAATTGATAATAAAGAATTGCTGTGCAGCCAATGGCTGGGCAAAAAGATTGAGGTGGGACTCTTAGATTATGTGGACAAGGGACCCAGAGAGAGGAAAGGAAGAGGAGACTCACCATGACTCAGAGGGAGAGGGATCAGATTTAAGAGCTGCAGAAGAAAAATCACCCAGCAATGTAGGTGGGGGTGGGGGTGGGGGTGCCCAGAAGGTAACAGGACAGCAAAGATAAAATACAGATTTAGAAAGTATTGAGCCAGCTGGGCGGTGGTGGCGTATGCCTTTAATCCCAGCACTTGGGAGGCAGAGGCAGGCGGATTTCTGAGTTCTGAGTTCGAGGCCAGTCTGGCCTACCAAGTAAGTTCTGGGACAGCCAGGACCACACAGAGAAACCCTGTCTTGAAAAACCAAAAAAAAAGAAAGAAAGAAAGGAAGAAAGAAAGTATTGAGCCAGGAATACCAGAGGGAAATGTGTGCTAGCTGCAGGGAGGTTTAGAAATGTCCAGCCACTGAGCTAGTCAAGACGTATCAAAATTAGCTGGTGTGTGTGTGTGTGTGTGTGTGTGTGTGTGTGTGTGTGTGTGTACACGCGCATGCACGCCTCTCATTCTCAAATCCATAGAGCTCTTGGGCAGGTGCAGCACACTTGAGACCCACAAGGAGCCAAAGTGGCTTAACTAACTCACTGCTACACCCAAGTTGATAGGATAAGAGTTGCAGTTATCAATGAAGGGAAATGTTTGACAGGCTGAATTTGGCTGCTACATTCTGACTGAACATCTAATGTCTGGGGGGCTAGGGTGATGGCTCAGTTACTGAAGTACTTGTCATGTAAGCTTAAGGACCTGAGTGTGGATCCCCAGCATCCACACAGAAGTGGGTGTGGCTGGGCCTGGCACTGGGGGATGTAGAAGTAATTTATTTAAAATGGCTGCTAGTCAAACCGACTATCTAAGCTGCGGTGGCTCTGCCTAGCTCAGCTGCCATGTTCCATGACCGCAGGCCACATGTGCGCCACAGCTAGAAATGGCCAGCCAGAAACACCAGCCCTGCTACCCACGAGACACCAGTGTGGGAGATGGCTCTGCCAATCTTCCACGCCATCTCCACATGGTTGGGCTGAGCCCTGACCATCTCACCATCCACGTGATACCCGGTATGAATGAGACTCTAATGCTTAAAGATTAATCAAAGTCTTTATATGTTTGGTAATGCTCAATAATCATATGCCCATACAATCAGAGTTGTTTCTCCATTAGCTAACCTAAATGTAAGTTGTTACCCACGACTGCTCTCCACACCTGCATGACTCTTCATCCTCCTACATTTCTGCCCTCTCTAGCTCCTCCTCTTCCTTTTCCTCTCCTTACTCCTCCCACCTTAGCTCCTCCTACAGGGGGACATACAGATAGGAAGATCCCAGGAGCTCTGTGGCCAGCCAGTTTAGCCAACTGATAAGCTATATGTTTATCAAGCTCATGAAAATGTATCTTTCTCTTGTAATTTTGGAGGATCAAATTTAATAATTTTCAAGAAAAAAAACCATTGTTTTTTAAATCCAGCTTGGCAACTTTCTTCTTATTCCTTGCATGGGTAGAACCACTCCTAAATTTGCCACAGGATGTGTGGAATGCATTGATAACACTGAGGAAAGATTTTGTCATGGGTAGCCAAGAAAAATATCTTCCTTTTAAATGTCAATCCATACCCAGGACTCTTGTGTACCTTCACCTATGTGGACATGGTATACCTCTCCTATATGTATTATTGCTTCTCCTTGAACAAAGTTACCTTTCTACTGCTGTGACTGTGTGATCTCTTATCTTCATTCTGTAAACAAGAATTCAAGAACTGGGAAACTTTCAGTCTAGATCCTTGTGGTCTTGTGTTCTCCAGACTCTGGGAGGGAAGACCAGGGAGGGGAGGGGGAGCAGGATCCTGGTCTAGTTGGCATTGAGTGCTGAATGCTGGAGAGGCAGGAGAGAGAGACCTTCTTCAGGATCCTTAGTGTTATGGCTCATTTATCCATCTTTTCTCTTCTTTTTTAAGATTTATTTATTTATTTTATGTATATGAATACTCTATCTGCATGCACACCTGCATACCATAAGAGGGCATCAGAACTCATTACAGATGGCTGTGAGCCACCGTATAGTTGCTGGGAACTGAACTCAGCACCTCTGGAAGAGCAGTCAGTGCTCTTAACTGCTGAGCCATCTCTCCAGCCCTACTCTGTTTTCTTAATGTATTTATTTTGTGTGTTTATGTACATGTGTGTGAGTGTGTGTCTGTGCAGGGGCACATGTGACTCAGCATGTGTAGAGGTTAGAGAACAACCTGTCAGAGCTGCTTCTCTCTGTCATGCAAGGTAGGCCTGGGGATTAAACTCAGGTCCTCAGGCTTGAAGGTAGGTGACTTTATCCACTAAACCATCTGGCTAAACTTTCTAAATTTCTGTAGCATTATCAAAAGAGGAGAAGGAAGAGAAGGAAGAGGGGGAGAGGAAGAAGAGAATCCAGGCTTGGGCTAGAGAAATGGCTTAGTGGTTGAGAAGAGTTTGCTCTTGAGGAGGACCTGGGTTTAGTTCCCAGCACCCACATGGCAGCTCACCACTATCAGTAAGTCTAGTCCAGGGAGATCCTATTCCCTCTTCTGGCCTCTGCAGGCAATGCATAGATGTGTTGCACAGACATACATGCAAGCAACACACACATTTGCATACACTAAAAACAAATACGTTTTTGTTTGGTTGCTTGGTTGGTTTTTTGAGACAGGGTTTCTCTGTGTAGCTCTGGCTGTCCTAGAACTTAACTCTGTAGACCAGGCTGACCTCAAATTTAGAGATCCACCTGCCTCTGCCTCCCATGTGCTGGGATCAAAGGCATGTGCTACCACAGCCCAGCTAAAAACAAACAAGTTTTTAAAAGGGAGAAGAAATGTAGAGCTTCTTATTGAGACCCAAAGGGAATCATCACAACCACCTGTTGAACCACTTTACTTCAGGGATATCTTCATGTGAAGTAGATACTGTGTGTCCATGCCTCACTGAGAAGTAAAAACGTCCTTACTCTTGGAGGGGTGTAAGCCATGAATAAGAATTTGAGTTCTCCATTTCTCTCCCTGTACCTTCTATCTCTGTTGTCTAATCTGTCTTTTATCTTTGTGTTGTGTAGGTGGGTGATGTCTGTCAGTCTCTAATAGAGGATGAATGTATGTATATCAGAAAACATGGCATGTGAAAGAAATAAGGGCTTTCTTCTTCCAGGAAATTTTTTGAAATAAATTTAAATAGATTGAATACACAGTAGGGAAACAAGACAGGTACATAATTTTAAATGTCTTAGGCATATCTTTAAGCTGGTTGCAAGGTCTTCAGTTTCTGAGGGCAAATATTTTTGAAAAAAAAAATATTCCCACAACACTGAACACTCCTGTGAAGTAGGCACCAATATATGCTTTGCAAACATAAAGCTAAAATGAAACTAATCTCATCACACTGCTAACATTGGTGGGTCAGGACCCAAACCCACATCTATCTGGATAACCAAAAGTTACTCTGAAATATTTAGGAACGACTAAGCAAAGCACTTGACCTGAACATTCTTTTTAAAGTTTATATGTATGTGTGTGCAGGTGCTTACAGAGGCCATGAAGGCCTTGGATCCCCGGAGCTGGGGCCTCCTTACATGGGTGCAGGAAATCAAATCCAGGTCCTCTGCAAGAGCAGAAAGCACTCTTCTTAATCTCTTAGCCACCGCTTCAGGCCTTGACATAAGCATTTTAAATTACTTATACAAATTTCGCTAGACTTGGGTTGGTATTATTATCCCAATCACAAAAAATAAATAAATAAAAAGCAAAAAAAAAAAAAAATCTAGGTTCAAGTAAATTGGATACTTTCAGGATCTTGTAGCCTTAGGGTGCGGGAATAGCCTTTTGTTATGTGTCCTTAAGCATTCCTCAGCCGTGGCAGGCACATTTGGCTTTCCAGCTCTTTAAACATTAGAAATGCAGTGCATGTGTCATCTAATATGCAATAGGTAAGTGAGAGCGAGTGCTCCACAGGGTCTTAAAAAGGAATTTGCATAAGGACAGGGCTGGGTCACTGAGCAAGCCAAATGACAGAAACGTGAGCAAACACCATCACGCTCTGGCGACAGCTCCCCGAGGCGCGGGCCAGTCGAGAGCTGTACGCACGCGCAGAGGCTTGCAAGTGTTTGTATTATTACCCCTGTGGTTTTAAAAAAACAAAACCGGCGAACAGAACCCGCTGACAGGACTCCCTGCCGCTAGAGGGCCCTAGCGTCGTGGCGCAGCGCCCTGACCTGCCAGCGCGTTCTTTCTCACCCACAAACACTCGAGATATTAAAACTCAGCGCGAAGGTGTTCAGGTTTCCAGGCGCAGGAGGCAGAAGCGTCAGCGTCCGTACCAGTACTGGAAACTGACCAGACCGGGGACAGCGGCTTCCTCTCCAGCCCCGGAAGTACCTCAAGAATGGGCGGGCTCTAGCTCGAGGCGGAAGCGAGGGGCGGTCCCGGCTTGGGGGCGGGGTTTAACTGGGGACTCCGACCCGAGCTCTGTCACTCTTGGCTTCCGCCTAGGTGAGGTGTCCATGGAGGGGCTCCTGGCCCAGCTGTGTGGCACGGACGCGGCGCGGCCGCTCCCGGTGTGGGAAGGGGACACCACGGGCCACTGCTTCACCCAGCTGGTGCTCAGCGTCCTTCCCCACGCGCTCCTCGCTGTCCTCAGTGCCTGTCACTTGGGCACCCCAAGGTGGGTAGAGACTGCAGAGAGACACCAACTCACATCTCTCCCAGATGGCATTGGAATTGCAAGGTCTCTGTAGGGCAGAAGCAGAATAAAGCTGACTGTTCGCACTTAGTTGAGCTAGTCACCTACCTTCTCGGTGTCTCCGCAGTTTTGAGAGGGTTTAATGACCCAAGGCGTTTAAACACGTAGTGCGGCACCTGGCATGTCCTTAAAGTTGCCAATGCATCTCTCTTGCAGAGTTTTAAATGTCCGAACAGAACTGCCATGAATTGGAGGCAAACTTAGATAAACGTTTTAGCTAAAAAAGGATGCTTGTCTGTAAGTTATAGGGCCAGTGTGGCTCATCACTTCCATATACCAAGCCCTGCTATCCCTAGACTAAAAACCGATGCAGACTCTGCTGAAGGGAAGCTGTAAGGAGAAAAGGAACTAAATCAAAACCTTAGAACTA
Source organism: Rhabdomys pumilio (assembly GCA_030674055.1). Taxonomy (NCBI): domain Eukaryota; kingdom Metazoa; phylum Chordata; class Mammalia; order Rodentia; family Muridae; genus Rhabdomys; species Rhabdomys pumilio. The sequence continues at coordinate 57,701,473 of JANHMN010000017.1, forward strand.
ACTTGGTTTTGTGTTGTAAGGTGTTGGTTCTACACTCACCTTGATTTCCTATTTAGTTCTTGGATGGCCAAGTTAGTCCTTCTGTCTCTTTTGCAGAATGAAGCAAAAGTCTAGAAGAAGTTAGCACAGAACCCCACAGCAAGCCTGCTCAGGCCAGGCATGTGAAACACACCTTTAATCCCAGCTCTTGGGAGGCAGAAGCAGGTGAATGTTTGTGAGTCCACCTTGTAGAGTGTGAGTCCAAGGCCAGCCTGGTCTACATAGTGAGTTTCAGGCCAGGCAGGGCATTTTAGAAACTGTCTAAAAAAAAAAAAACTAGGCAAAATGGCACATGCATATAGTCTAAGGAAGATTTCAACCTGGGCCACACACTAAGATCCTATTTCAAAACGAGGGAGAACAAAAGGAGCTAAAGTATTTAGTTTACAATTAATCTTTATTTTTAGCATGGCAAAGAGTATAACAGACTCAGGTGGGTTGTTTTCTGTTGTTGAGATAGGGTGTCATTCTGTATGCCCAGCCTAGAACTCATGGAGATCTGCCTGCTTCTGCCTTCTGAGTGCTAGGATTAAAAGAATATGCCTCCAGCCTCACCCTCAGGTTTTTTGATCAATCGATTGATTTTGCCTGAATGTATGTCTGTACACCACATGGGTGCAGTGCCTGAGGAGGCCAGAGGGGAGGGCATCAGACCTCCTGGGATTGGAGTTTCAGACAGCCATGAGCCACCGTGTGGTGGGAACTGAACCCCTTGGTCCTCTGTAAGAGCAGCCAGTGCTCTTCACTGCTCAGCTGTCTCTCTAGCCCCAATTTCTTTCTTTTAAAAAAAAAATGCTGTAAGAGTTTTATGCAGAAGAATGTTCCCCTGCGTGTATACACATGTACCACACGCATGTCTGGTAAAAGATGGCATTGGGTGCCCTGGAACTAGCGTTACAGAGGGTTGTGAGCTGTCATTTGGTTGAACTCAGATCCTCTGCAAGAACATCTCTACCTGCCCGGTTTTCTTTTATATGAACTTGGAAATGCATTCTGATATTCACTGATGTAACTGTTTTCTCTTTGATTTTTTTTTTTAAAGACAAAACTTTGCTATGTAGCCTTGGCTGGCCTGGAACTCTCTATGTAGGCCATGTAGCCACCAGCGGCTATGGGACCGGGTTCACCTGAGAGGAAGGCTGGGAATGAAAGGGGAATGGAGGGCAAGAGAAAACATGGGGCCAAGACAACTTATTCTGATTAAGGCCCGAATTTAATATTTTGCTTTCACATATAAAGGGGAGGCCCACCCCCAGAGTCTCTTCTCATTTCAGCCCAGTGACTGGGTGAGGGGATAGCAGCCCAGAGGTGTCAAGGCAAGCTCAGCAGGCGGTCCATTCTTCTAGCTCCTGTAGCAGAGGGTCACCAAGGCCACCAGCAATGTCTCCTAGGTCCTATTGTTTTGGTCTACTGTGGTAAATGACTCGCTCAGGCCTGCTCAAGGCTGGGGGGAGGGCACAGACCAGGCTGACCCCCAACCCATGGAGATCTTTGCATCTCCACCCTACCTAGTCCTGGGATTACAAGCATGTACCATCATGGCTGACCCTGTGTTTGATTCTCTTTGAGGGGAGAAGGGTGTTGAAATGAGGTATTAAATAGCCCAATTTTGGCTTGAGCTTATGGTCCTGACTCATCTTCCAACTGCTCATGTTACAGATGTAGTCCACCATACCCAGCCTATATTTGAGATATTTGAGATTTTTTTCTTCCAGGCTCTTACTATGTAGCCCTGGCTGGCCTAGAACTTACTAAGTAGACCAGGTTGACCTTGAACTCACAGAGTTCAAACTGATCACTTGCTTCTGCCTCCCTAGTGCTGTGATTAAAGGCATTCGCCCCCACTGCCCGGCTTGTTTTTGATTCTTAATGTAAACCTTTTTTTGTTGTGGCGGTGGTGATTGTTTATGAAAAGCATTTTTGATGTTAAGAGGATATAGGCAGAACTGAAAGAAGTTCCTCGTGAGCTGAGAGGTCACACAGTGATGTACATGGCGTGTTACAATCAGGGAAAAGACAGGAGTAGAGTATTCTGAGGCTTTGTAAAATGTCGGCTGTCCTGTTAGAGGGCAAGAGCTGCAGATAAGTAAATGTCTCCTCAGGAGGCTTCAGATGGCTCTCGGGTACTTTCTTGTGGAGCCTTTTTATAAAAAGTGTTTATCTTTGTGTAAAATTCGCCGGTTTTTCTTAATTGGAATCTTCAAGGTACATACAACCTTAACTCAGACTTGTTTGTACCTGTGGCAAAAGAATGAGTCAGAAAACCTGTGGGCAAATTAGAAAATGGATTGGGCAACCTAGGAAGACTTCCTGCAAGGAGAGGCTTTGGGACCCAGGATAAAGTAGGGCAGGGATGCCATGTGCAGACTGGAGAGGGAATATACCTCCTCCAGCTCGTTGGAAGTGACATGTCTGAGCCCTGAGCCCTGTGTCAGCCATGATAGGTTGTTTTCTTTTCTTCTCTTTTTTCTCAGGACTACCAATAACATCCTACCTCTCAATCCTGGCTGGCGCCTCCGACTCACAGCATCCTTCCTTCTTTCCGTCTTCCCGCTGCTAGACCTCCTTCCAGTTGTTTTGCCTCCAGGGTCACACCCAGGGCCCATGTGGCTAGAGGTGCTGGCAGGGTGTGTGACAGCTGTGGCCTGGTTCACCCACAGCCTGGCCCTGTGGGCATTGGTTCATTCCCCTCGTGGCCGTTCCCGTGGACCCTTGGCCTTGGCTCTGGCAGCCTTCTTACCAACCCCAGCCCTGGTACTGACCCTGTTGTGGCATTGCCAGCGAGGTACATTTCTGCCCCCACTTCTCCCAGGACCTCTGGGCCGTGTATGTCTTCTCATTCTGCAGCTGGCAGCAGTCTTGGCCTATGGTTTGGGCTGGGCAGCCCCTGGGGGACCACGAGAGCCCTGGATTCATGATCCCTTCCTGTCCTCTGAGAGTCAAGAAACAGAGGTAGCTGAAGATGGCGAGAGTTGGCTGTCACGTTTTTCCTATGCCTGGCTGACTCCCTTGCTCGCTCGTGGAGTCCGAGGAGAGCTCCGGCAGCCACAGGACACTTGCCGCCTCCCCCGCAGGCTGCATCCTGCTTACCTGGCCCGAGCTTTCCAAGCACACTGGAAGGAGGGGGCCCAACTGTGGAGGGCCCTGTATGGGGCCTTTGGATGTTGCTACCTGGCCCTTGGACTGTTGAAGATGGTGGGGACCATGCTGGGATTCTCTGGGCCTCTGCTGCTCTCCTTACTGGTGGGCTTCCTGGAGGAAGGGCAAGAGCCTGTAAGCCACGGCCTGCTCTACGTCCTGGGATTGGCCAGTGGGGCTGTGATAAGTGCTGTACTCCAGAATCAGTATGGGTATGAGGTACGGAAAGTGACACTTCAGGCACGGGTGGCTGTGCTGAGCATTCTCTACCGCAAAGCCTTGAAGCTTGGGCCTAGCCGTCCTCCAACCGGGGAGGTCCTGAACCTTCTAGGCACTGACTCTGAGAGGCTGCTTAACTTTGCTGGCAGCTTCCATGAGGCCTGGGGCCTGCCTCTGCAGCTGGCTATCACTCTCTACCTGCTGTACCAGCAGGTGGGCCTGGCCTTCCTGGCTGGGCTGGTCTTGGCACTGCTGCTGGTACCTGTCAACAAAGTGATTGCCACCCGAATCATGGCCAGCAACCAGGAGATGTTACAGCACAAGGATTCACGGGTTAAGGTGAGGGGCTGCTGGGGTCCTTCAGCCAGAGGGGGGTCCCACCCAGCAGCAGGCAGAGGAGTGTGAGCCGTGTCTCAGTGCCACGCCACCCTTCTGTTCCTGTCTCCAGCTCATGACAGAGTTGCTCAGTGGCATTCGAGTCATCAAATTCTTCAGGTGGGAGCAGGCTCTGGGGGACAGAGTGAAGGCTTGCCGGACTCAAGAGCTGAGACAACTCCGCATCATCAAATACCTGGACGCAGCTTGTGTGTACCTCTGGGCTGCTCTGCCTGTGGTTATCTGCATTGCCATCTTCATCACCTACGTCCTCATGGGGCACCAGCTCACTGCCACCAAGGTGAGAGCTAAGAAGGGACAACTATTGCTGTGATGAAACACCACAGCCAAAGCAAGTGGGGGAGGAAAGGGTTGATCTCACTCATGGTCCCATCATGGTTCATCGTCCAAAGCAGTGAGAACAGAAGCTCAGTCAGGGCAGGACCTGGAGGCAGGACCTGGAGGCAGGACCTGGAGGCAGGACCTGGAGGCAGGACCTGGAGGCAGG
>JANHMN010000017.1:57705761-57728864 GCA_030674055.1 Rhabdomys pumilio
GAGGCAGGACCTGGAGGCAGGACCTGGAGGCAGGACCTGGAGGCAGGGGCTGATGCAGAGGCCGTGGAGGGTGCTGCTTACTGGCTTGCTCCTCGTGGTTTGCTTAGCCTGCTTTCTTATAGGACCACCAGCCCAGGGGTGATACCACCCACAATGGCCTGGGCCTTCCTCCATCAGTCACTAATTAAGAAAATGACCTATGGGCTTGCCTGCAGCCTGATCTTATGGAGACATTTTCTCAATTGAGCTTTCTTCTCTCTGATGACTCTAGCGTGTGTCAAATTGATATAAAACTAGCCAGCATAGAGGAAGAGGATGGGCCTAGGAAGAAATGGGGAGGGACGATAATGGGGTGGAAATGTGGGCTCAGGACTTTAGTGTCAGCTGGGGGTAGGGGAGAAAGAGGACCCCTGGCTACCTTGTCCTTTCCCAGATAAGAGGGTGTTCTCTGAAGGATTTTTTAATTATTATCTTAGATATAAAGCTCTGTGTGTTAATAAAGGAATTTCTTTCTTCCTCTCCCTTTATTGGGATTAAGTCCTTTTATGGATAAGTGCTTTTTTTCTTCTTTCCTTCCTTCTTCTCTCTCTTTCTCTCTCTCTCTCTCCCTTCCTCCCTCCCTCCCTCCCTCCCTCTTCTCTTTCTTTCTTTCTTTCTTTCTTTCCTTCTTTCTTTCTTTCTCTAACACAAGTTCTCCCTGAATAACCCAAGCTGTCATCTAACTGGGATTAGGCTGTTGAAGAGGCCTTTGGGGTGGCGGAATCTACAATCTAGTATTGGGTCTGGCTAGGGTTAGTGACTTTTGTTCTCCCTTGGGGATTATAAGGCAGTCTCCGAGTGACCTAGGCTGGACTTATCCAGCGAAGTTTGGGGTTTATGTGTAGCTCCATGTCAGAGCCGGCGCTTACCAAGTATGAGGCACTGGGTCTGTCTCCAGCATCAAAACCAGTCACCAGCATTCCTTAAGGAGCACTGAGACTTGCTAGGACTCAGAGTGGCCATCTCTGCCATTTCTAACCTAGGGTAGCCCAGCCAACCCCTCAAGTCTGCTGCCATCCTGGTTTTGCCTCTGTAGACTTGTCACAGGGGTAACCCGGGAGCAAGACTCAGGTTATGCCCCACCTTCACCCCACTTAGGTGTTTACAGCACTGGCACTTGTGCGCATGCTTATTCTTCCTCTCAACAACTTCCCCTGGGTGATCAATGGCCTCTTGGAATCCAAAGTATCCCTGGACCGGATCCAGCGGTTCCTCGACCTTCCAAGCTACAGCCCTGAGGCCTACTACAGCCCTGGTAAGGGAGACTAGAGGGAAGAGAGGATCCGTGGTAAGAGAGACTAGAGGGAAGAGAGGATCCCTGGTAAGGGAGACTAGAGGAAAGAAAGGATCCGTGGTAAGGAGGAGGAGGAGATCCTTTTTTGTTGTTTTAAGACTTGTTTTATTTTATGTGTATGTGTGTGTGCTTGAGTGTGTGTGTGCCTGAGTGTGTGTGTGTGTCTGAGTGTGTCTGAGTGTGTGTGTGTGTGTCTGAGTGTGTGTGTGTGTGCACATGTGTGCAGATACTCATAGAGGCCAGAGAGGGCATTGGATTCTTTGGAACTAAAGTTAACAAGTGTGAGCCTTAGATGTGAAGCCTGGGAACAAAACTGGGGCCCTCTGGAAGATGCTCATAGCCACTGATCATCTCTCCAGCCCTAGCCTGTTGGACACTATGCATGGATGTTTCCAGAGAAGTCAGGAACAAAATCTACACACAACAGACTCAGGTTGAATTGGCTCTGGGCAGGTAGATAGGGGACAGGTGACTCAGTGACATGCCACCGCTGGGCCCTTTGCATTCTAGCAGATGAGTGGTAGGTGAGGAGCAAAGGGCGAGTGGTGCCTTTCCTGCTTAGATCCCCCCACAGATCCCTCCACAGCGCTGGAGCTGCACGAAGCCCTGTTCTCCTGGGACCCAATTGGAACAAGCCAGAAGACCTTCATCAGTCACCTCCAAGTGGAAAAGGTTTGTGGAACAGACACCCTGGGAGATTTCCCAGATAAGAGGCTGCCCAGAGCCATACACAAGGACTAATGCAGCTGTCAGGGTGGGGATAGGGCTCGGCGTGTGGGTTCCAGCCTGACCCCTTAAGTGTGCACATCACCCTTCCTCACCACCTTACACTGTTCACACCTCTCTCTAGGCAGTTCACACCCACCTAGTCCACAGGTGCCTCTGCTTCCCCTTGCAGTGTCCCTTTCCAGGTGAAGGGTCAGAACAGACCCCCGGGCTTGTCCACCATCATTTTAGCCTGGAAACCTGGGAGACAGGTGCAGCAGCCCCTTCCAAGGACATTTCCAAGCAGTGTAGGTGGTCCCCCATTTAGTCTTATGAAAACAGTCATGCCTTGCAGCTTCTGACATGGCATATGTAGTCTGAGAACTTAGAGTGGGAACACTCCTACCAGGTTGGTGACCTTTCTTCACCCTGGTTCTGAATCTTGACTCTCCTGACCTTTGTCCAACCCTTTACCCCACATCTCAACCCTGAGCTCTCCCCAATGGCTCAGCTGCCTCTACCACACTTGGCTCACCTTTCTGGCTTTTGTTGAATGCTTTGTTTTTATTCTTAGTTTGGGCAAGACAAGGCTGGAATTCTTCAAAGGAATTTTACCAGTGTGTTGGGGGTTTTATATAAATAGATAGGTAGGAGTCATAGAAACCCACTGGAGCTAGCCTAAGCAAACAAAACTATGCAATAAGAATACATAGATGAATCAGAGTCCAGAGCAAGAACACAGCTCTCAGAAGCAGTCCGAGCCAGGCCTCAACTTGCAGCACTCTTGGCCTTCCTCTCTGTGTGTCTGCCTCATGCTGTCTGTGGGCTCTGCGCTGAGCAGGAGTGTGACTGCAGTCAGTCTTCCAGCTTGTCGGTTAGCCAGCAAGGACAAAGCTACCCGAGACCTGATCCCTAAGTCCCAGAGCAATCATAGACCTGCCTGGTGCCCACTTGCAGACAGGCCAGTCCTGCATAGTGTGGGCATCGTGGACAAAGCTGGCAAAATCCCTGAACGTTTGTAAGTTTTCTTCTTGGGGAAGGAAATAGCTGTGAATGTACATTGCAGTTAAGAATGAAGGAAGAGCAGAATGCTTTAAGTTGCAGATCTCAGGAAAGGGCGTTTTGCAGAGCACTGCCTTTTGCCCACTGTGTTGGGAAATGTAACCCAACCCAGTGCCCCCAGAGGCAGGAATCCCTCTTCTATGCCTGCCTCAGCATACCTCAGGAGTTCCTAAATACTTTCCTCTTCTCTCTGACCAGTCTGTCTCCCTCACAGGCAGTGCAATTGAGAATAAAGCTTGCAGCTGCCCTGGGGTAGATTCAGGCAGGCACTGGGACACACACACAACATGGGGTGGGGAGACATCTTTCTCTGAAGACCTAACTGAGGCCCACAGAAGCATCAGTTGGGGGCTGCCCTTCCTCTGCATCAGGCAGTGCTTACTGTGTTGCTTCCTTGCAGGGTATGCTGGTGGGCATTGTGGGAAAGGTGGGCTGTGGGAAGAGTTCGCTGCTGGCCGCCATCACCGGAGAGCTCCACAGGTAATGAATGTTCAGTGTATCCCTGACTTTGGTTTCACCCCTTAGTAGTCATTTACTGGGTTCCTGCTGTATTGGGTAAGTGGCTGGGGTTGGGGAGGGACAACACATGTACTGAAAAGGGTAAAATCCAGCCCTAGAATCTAGGGAGGCTTCAGTCTGGAGATGGGGTGGTAGACAAAGTAAATCAGGGTTAGCTTAATTAGCGGAGCACTTGCCTAGCACGAACCACAGCCTTGATCTGTAGTACAGCGTAGAACTGGCCGCAGTACAGCGTAGAACTGGCCGCAGTGCTGTGAGTCTGTACTCTCAGCACTCAGGAGACAGAGGCAAGAGGACAAGGCGTTTATGTCATCCGTGCCTGCTCAGCAATACGTGAGATCCTGTGTCAGAAAATAAGATAAAAGTAGTTGGAGGCGGATGTTCGCGTGTCTCCGCCAGTCAAAGATAGTTGATATATCTAGGTTGGGTATTGGGTCACACTTCTGATTGTATGGGCATCTTGTTATTGAGCATTACCAAACTTATAAAGCCCTGGATTAACATTTAAAAAATTTGTATAAAAACAAAAAGGAGGAGGGGGGATGGGATAGGGGTTTTCTAGGGAAGGGAAATGGGGAAAGGGGATGGCATCTGAAATGTAAATGAAATATCCAATAAAAAATAAAGAAAAAAAAAAAAAGAACAATCCAAAAAATCCTAAGTGAACGGAGCCGGGGAGATGAGCGCGGTACTAGAACAGCGGACCTCAACCTTCCTAATGCCACAGCTCTTTAATACAGGTCCTCATGACGTGGTGACCACAGTCATAAAATCATCTCATTGCTACTTCATAACCGTAATCCTGCGATTACTGCTGTTGTGCATCGTAATGTAAATGTCTGTGGTCTCTGATGGTCCCTAACGTTAGAGGCTGTCAGCTACGTCTGAGGATGCTACTGGGAGACAGGGCCTGGGCATGGAAGGGCCCAACAAGGAACTGGTCCCTATGCTGCCTTGACTCTCTGCAGGCTGTGTGGGTGGGTGGCAGTGTCAGACCTGTCCAAAGGCTTTGGACTAGCCACCCAGGAACCCTGGATCCAGTGTGCTACCATCCGAGACAACATCCTCTTTGGGAAGGCATTTGATGCCCAGCTGTACAGGGAGGTTCTGGAGGCCTGCGCCCTTAATGATGATCTCAGCGTGAGTACCTGCGTGACACCTCACCTGCCTGCTTCTCCGTATGTCCCTAACACTGCAGACTTGACCTGCTTCTCTGGAAAGGGCGTCTGCACTGGTGTCACTCACCTAGGGCAAGCAGTCAGCCTTTGGGCCTCCTAGAGTGTTCAGCTGCTTGGTTCCCACTTCCCTCTAAGGCTCACAGGAGGATGGGGAGAGCATTGCTCACAGCAGCTAGAAGAGCCCTGAGGCCTCTAACCCCACCTAACTAGGAAGATTCAGAAGAGTCAAGGTCTTGTTTAGACGATTCCTATGCCTTAGTTACTTTCCTATTGCTGATAAAACACCATAACCGAGGCAACTTATGGAAGAAGAGTTTATTGGGGTTAGCCATTGTGGCAGGAAGCATGGCAGCAGGCAGACAGGCATGTGGTGGAGTAGCAGCTGAAAGCTCACATCTTGAGACAATAGTCACAAAGCAAAGAGAGCTAACAGGGAAAACCAGACCACCGTGACACACCTCCTCCAACAAGGCCACACCTCCTAATCCTTCCTAAACAGTTGTCTCAACTGAAGACCATGTATTCAGACTGATGAGACTGGGGCCATTTTAAACCACCACAGCCTGGAAGGCATTAATTGTCCAGTAGCTGTCAGTATTAGAATCTGGTCTTATCTCCTCTGAATCACCTGTCCTAGACTGAAACACAGTCTCAAGCTTATAAGGCCTTTTGATCTCCACATTATCTTTTTCCTACAAAGGGACAGGAGACAGGATGTGGGGAGTTTGCTAACCACTGAGTATCTATTCCTTCAGATCCTGCCTGCTGGAGACCAGACAGAGGTTGGAGAGAAGGGTGTGACCCTCAGCGGGGGACAAAGGGCCCGGATTGCACTTGCCCGTGCTGTCTACCAGGTAAGTTAAAAGAATGAAGGGCCAGGTGTTGGTAGGCTGGTGGGTCAGGGAAGTGCTCCAGTGCTGTGAGGGCTTGCTGAGTAAGGGCTAGGAATATTTCCCTGTGTTTGGTTTCTCCCTCTGCCACTCCATGTTCCTAGTTACTAGCCACCCTACCCTGTTTTCAGGTTCAAGGCAAAAATAAAGGCCTGGGGCACGGGGGCCCAGCGGCCCAGCAAAGCAGCAGACTCACGTCTCTGACTTCACACTCAGTGGGTAGTAAGAAGTCTACCCTTGTGTCTCATCTTCTTCCTGCCATTGAGAGTTGTTCACACCTGTCTTTTCTGGTTGCCTTGACACCTGGGTCTAGGAGAGCCTGTAAGCCCAGCCAGAGGACTTGGGTCATGGTGTGCTGTCCATTCTGTCTAGGAGAAAGCACTCTATCTCCTTGATGACCCTCTGGCTGCTGTGGATGCAGATGTGGCCAACCACCTGTTACACAGGTGCATCCTGGGAGTGCTGAGCCACACCACCCGGCTGCTGTGCACCCACCGCACCGAGTACCTGGAGAGGGCTGATGTGGTGCTGTTGATGGAGGCCGGGCACCTGGTCCGAACAGGTGATGCGGTGGAGAAAACAGTTGTCCTGGTGCGACAGAAGGACAGATAGTCACACACAGAGCAGACCCTGCCACTCCTCCACACTTGCCCTGGTGCAGCAGAAGGACAGATAGTCACACACAGAGCAGACCCTGCCACTCCTCCACACGTGGCCTGAGTGCCCCCACAAAATCAGCATGAGGAAACAGGAGATGGGGGAGGAGAGTGTGTGACAAGGTTCCTGAGCCCTGAGAACCTAGCTGCCTGGGAACTTGGAGAGCAGTGACCTACAGGAACAGTCTTCTTGTAAAGGAAAGAGCGGCTAAGTTCTGATAGATTATTATCCAGAGAGGTATGGCCACCTGCAGAACTCCCAGAACTACAGAAAAAAGTGAAGCCCAGCCGGAAGGTCGGGAAGTGAGCTAGAACTTGAGAAAAGGCTCCCTGCAGGAGTGCCAGGTGACACAGTGCAGTGGTGGTGGCTTGCTGACTCGTAGCCATGCCTCTCCTTGGAACTTCTGCTGGCTAGACTCATAGCCATGGACCTAATGAGTCCATTTGGGTAGGCCAGGAGGATGGCCAGAGAGGGAAAGGTGGGGTTGCACACGTATTTACAAAGGCATAATATAGACCTGTAACAGCGTCCTCCCCTGCTACTGTCTAGGACCTCCCTCTGAGATTCTGCCATTGGTACAAGCTGTCCCCACAGCGTGGGATGAGAAGGAACAAGTGACTGACTCAGGTATGACCCAAAGGTGGGAGCTGATCTTATCATAGAGCCCAGGCTGGCCTCAAACACACAGTCCTACTGAGTACTGAGATGACAGGTGTGTGCCACCACACACTAGAAAGTTGGTTGTTTCTTTGGGTTTTGTTTCCCCTCAAAGTCCTGGGAGTCAAAGCCAGGCCTTGCCTGTGCATGTCAGAGGCTGTGCCACGGGGCCTCCTGATCTTGCTTTTCTCCGGCACACAATGGAAATGATTTTTAGTCTGCCTGCTCCTGTAAAGCACTCATATTTCAAGCATAATCCCTCTGAGGTCTTCTTGACTCTCTCAGGCCAGTCCCCGTCTGTACATGACCTAGAGAGAACCACAGAGGAGCCAGGGGTGGAGCCCAACACATCCGGTCGCCTCGTGCAGGAGGAGAGCAAAAGCGAGGGCGCTGTGGCTCTGCACGTCTACCAAGCATACTGGAGGGCCATGGGCAGCGGCCTGGCCTCTGCCATCCTCATCTCCCTGCTCCTCATGCAAGGTGAGACGCTCCCCGGAAGTTCCTTACCTCCTCGCCTGCACCGGATGGATCCCCAGTCATATTGTCCAGGTGCTCATGACCACAGTCACCTTGTCAAAATCACCACAAAGCTCAGAACCTTCCCAAGCATAGACAACAGCTGGGACAAAAGGATACCCCAGTTTGAGGATACTAGGGATCAACTAGACATAGTGTTCTACCATAGTCCGGTTTTTTAATTTAAAACATTACTCATTCTATGTATGAGTGTTTTGCCTGCATGTACGTCTGTGCACTATGTGTGTGCTTGGTGCACGTAGTTCAAAAGAAGACATGGATCCTTTGGAACTGGGGTTATAGACAGTTGCGAACAGTCATGTGGGTATTGAGAATTGAACCTGGGTCCTCTGCAAGAGCAGCACATGCCCTTGACTGCTCAGCCAGCTCTCCAGCACCCATTGTAGTCATCAAGGTTTCACTGTGCATCTCAGGCTGGTTTGGTTGGCCTGAATTTGCAATCCCCCGGTCTCAGTTTCTGAGTATAGAATTATAGGTGTACACCACCACAACTGGTTTCCATGGTTACCTTTTCATCTGCCATCCAGACAAGTTCCATTCTACAAAATTGGTCACGTGGTCCATCGAGCTGAAGGGTGACAGGTCTAGGAACATGTACAGTAGAAAGGACCAAGGTTCCTGGTATGATGCGGAGGCCCAGGGCGGAGGACAGAGGAGGGAAGGCTCAGCAGAGGGCTGAGAATGTGGCTGTTTGGGTAGAGCCAAGCAGATGAGTATCCCTTCCCATCTCCATCCAGCCACGCGCAATGGTGCTGATTGGTGGCTCGCTCACTGGCTCTCTCAGCTGAAGGCAGGCAGAAATGGCTCTGAGGAGGGTCCAGCTTCCTCCAGCCCAGGCTCCACAGGACTCTTCTCCCCACAGCTGCTCATCTTCTCCCCTGGAAGCCTCTAGTGAGTGTCTGAGGCTGAGAGCAGGCCTGGTGCTCTCCAGTAGCCTCGGGAGGGGGATGCTGGGGGAGGAGGGGGAGGACAGGCTTGGAGCTATATATCTTAGAGGGTGGGAAAAGGTGGCCCTAGAGAACAGAGGAGCGCCCTGAGCAGCCCTTCCTTGGGCTACCTGCAATCTCCTCCCCACTGCTCAGCACCCCACTGCACAAAGCTGCTTCCAATGGCTCCTCAGAAGTCCACTTCTACCTCATCGTGTACGCAACCATTGCTGGGGTCAACTCCCTCTGCACCCTCCTCCGGGCTGTGCTCTTTGCAGCAGGTGCCCTTCAAGCAGCTGCCAGTCTACACCACCGCCTACTGCATCGACTCCTCATGGTAAGGGCCTGGTGGGTGCAGGATCACCCCAGCTTGTCGGCCTCTCGTGCACTGCCTAAGTCCCACATTCCCAGTCCATACACTAGCCCCTGACAGACGAGGCTGCATGTAATAATCTCGGACCCAGAAGCTACAGAGCCAAGTATCTGCCTGGGTTTGGATCTGATGGTTTAAGCCTGTAGCTTGTCATCTATAAACAGGGCAAGTAAGAGAACATTCCTTAGAGTTCATCTTGGACTTGAGTTGCTAAGGCTCGACTTTGGAAGTCATGCAAGGCCTGTTTTCTCCTTGTGTTCCTTAGTTTCTTTCCTGTCTGAACTGTTCCCATTTCCCTTTTCTTCCTTGATAAGCAACCTTACTAAGAGTATTTCATCTGGTAATTAATAACTAAGTGTATTTCACCTGTTATCGTTTTGTTTGTTTGTTGCAGAATGCCTGTTTTATGTGCACGCATGTTTTAAATTGTTTATTTCTTATGCATACATTGTTGTGCATAATGAGACAGGAGCTCATTGTGTGGCCCTGGCTGTCCCGGAACTCACTCTGTAGACCAGGGTGGCCTCGAACTCACAGAGACCTGCCTGCCTCTGCCTCTGAGTGCTACTACACCTGGCTTTGTGCATGTATTTTTTAATCCTAATTGTTGACAATTTTAATTTAAAGCTATTTCAAAGAACCGCTCTTGTCAGGCATAGCAGCACACACCTATAAGCCCAACCCTTGGAAGGCTGAGGCAGGAACCTCTTAAGTTTGAAGCCAGCCTGGGCTACATGGTGAGCTCAAAGGCAACCTATGAGACCTTGTCTTAAAAAGAAAGTAAACTTAAGATGCACTGCTGTTGTGTATTCTGTCCTTTGCTTTCTCATGTATATATAGGGTTGAGTTGATTGACATATGAAAAGTGTTTAAGGTAATGCCTGTACCTGCTAAGTGCTTAGTTAATTGTTACTTAATTTCTTCATTAGCAACAGGCTCTCACTACCTCCAACACTCAGTCCTCCTGCCTCTGCCTCCTGAGTAGTGGGATTATTGGTGTGTACCACCACTCCCAGACTCATTGAGTAATTATTATTTCCACGCCCTTCAGTAACCCGTTATAATCTCACAATAATCCTGCGAGGTACCCTGACAGAGTGAGGGAACTGACGCTCTGGGCATTGAGATGGCCTCGCCAAGTTCAGATCTGTGAGAGAACCAGTCCGTGAGCCTGCCACTGTTTGGATCCCCCTGCTGCTGCCTAGAAGTGGCCACCACTGGTGTCCCCATGAGCCAAGGAGGAGACACCAGGCTGCAAGGAAACTAAGTTTGCATAAGTGTGACTTCCAAGTCATTTGACTTAGTCTTCTGCCTCTCCTGGGACCGTTTCCACGGTAAATGCAGATGAAAACACAGGCAGGAAAGAGGGAGACAAGCTGTATTGAGGCTGTAACTCCCAGCAGTAGTCCAAGCGGCAAGTCCTTGGCGGCACAGCCCACTTCAGCCCGGTGAGACCGAGTCCCACTGCTGTCCTTACTTTCTGCTTGTTTTTTAAGACAAGGTCTCGCCATGTAACTGGCTGTCCAGGAACTTCCTATGTAGACCAGACTGGCCTTGAACTCCCAGAAATCTCCTTGCCTTTGCTTTCCAACTGTAGGATTAAAAGCAGGTGCCACCAAGCCCAACTGTCTCCATACTTTTCTAAGCAGAGTTAGCAAGGTTTGTTATAGAAAAGTGAGAACTCCCTAGAGTAGGAAGTTCCTGTCGTCCCCATTTTTATGGCAAGGATCAGGGATTTTGGAGAGAGAAACAAACTCCTTTTTGGAGTGTCACATCTCCCAAGCAGCAAGCCTAGGATTCTTTTTTTGTTGTTGTTGTTGTTGTTGTTTTGTTTTTCGAGACAGGGTTTCTCTGTGTAGCCCTGGCTGTCCTGGAACTCACTTGGTAGACCAGGCTGGCCTCGAACTCAGAAATCCGCCTGCCTCTGCCTCCCAACTGCTGGGATTAAAGGTGCCACTGCCAGCAAGCCTAGGATTCAAGTTGGAGCCTAACTCCACCCAAGCTTTCATTTGGTTTTGGTTTGATTTGTGCTTTTGAGGTAGGGTTTCTTGTTGCCATGACGATGACCTTGAACTAATTCTCCCACCTTCACCCTGGATGCTGGGATTACACGCCTGTACCTCCATGGCCAGGCTCAAAACCCGAGTCCTCTGACCGGCAGTGCTGATCTCCAGCTGCAGGCAGAGTTTTCCTCCAGACATCGAAGTCTCACTTGCTGGCCTAAAGCGTCCATCTTATGGAGAAAAATTGGCTCTCGGCATGTCTGACCCAGAAGATAGTGGATGTTTAGTAGGTCTTGTACAGTTGCCCCTGGCCTGAGCAACTAGTCTTTTCCACCATGAGATTGTTCTCTCTAAGTTCTATCAATTCCTCAACCTCCCGACTTTGGGGATACATTATTTTTTTTTGACTTATTTATTTATTATTATGTATACAGTATTCTGCCTGCATGCACGCCTGTAGGCTAGGAGAGGGCATCAGATCTCATTAGATGGTTGTGAGCCACCATGTGGTTGCTGGGAATTGAACTCAGGACCTCTGGGAGAGCAGACAGTATTCTTAACCTCTGAGCCAACTCTCCAACCCACATTATTCTTGTTTCTACTGCAGACCATCTTTCCTACCTTGCCCCAAACCCACCTGTCCACCAGCTCTTTTTCTTCAGCCGTTGACCCTGCCCAACCACCTCCCTTCTCCAGGCACCGGTGACTTTCTATGACTCCACACCTTCGGGTCGGGTCTTGAACCGCTACTCCTCAGATGTAGCCTGTGTGGACGACAGCCTGCCCTTCCTCCTCAACATCCTGCTGGCCAATTCTGTAGGCCTGCTGGGCCTCCTCGCTGTTCTGGGTTCGGGTCTGCCCTGGCTGCTGCTCCTGCTGCCACCTCTGAGCTTCATCTACTACAGCGTGCAGTACCACTACAGGGCTTCCTTCCGGGAGCTACGGCGTCTGGGCAGCCTCACCTTGTCTCCGCTCTACTCACACCTGGCTGACACTCTGGCAGGCCTCCCTGTGCTCCGGGCTGCAGGGGCCACTTACAGGTACATCTCCCAGCCAGAGTCTGGGGTGGGGATGGGGTGAGGTAATGGAGAGCACACAAAACAGGGGTACAAGTAAAGGAGCCCAGTCTTCTTCAGAAGACAGGGAGGACACTCAGGAAATGTACACATCAGAAGAGTAAGGTAGGTCAGTCAGGTGGACGCATAGGTCAGCTTCTAGGAAGGATGCATGTCACAGGGGAGGAGTGAGACCCACACAGCTGGCTTGCCTTCCTTGCTGGTCTTCTCCAGGTTTGAGGAGGAGAACCAGCGACTCTTGGAGCTGAACCAGAGGTGCCAGTTTGCTTCCTATGCCACAATGCAGTGGTTGGACATCCGACTGCAGCTCATGGGGGCAGCAGTGGTCAGCACCATTGCGGGCATTGCCCTGGTGCAGCACCAGCAGGGCCTTGCCAATCCAGGTGCCATCCTAAGACCCATCACCCTTACTTAGGAGCAAGTCACTCCATATCGTTGTTCCAGATCCCCTTGCATGTCTCCCTAACCCCCACCCGTCCCACCATTACCTCCTACCCAGTGTTCCCTGAGGGATGCCTCATCAGTACCACCATCACTCTCATTTTAGTGCTAAGAAAGCCACAAGTAGTGGTGGATCTGGGACGAGCCCCAGACCTGTGATGTCATCCTTCCCTCGCTCCTATGCATCGCCTTCTACTCTGCTACCATCCCACCTCAGCTGTCTGCCTGCCACCCCTCATGGCCTCCTTCTCCAGGCATACTCCAAATGGCCTTCCCCACCCCTGACCCGGGGTCTGCCATAGCCCTGCTCCTCTGCCCTTGAAGACCCACAATCCAAAGCTGGGATCCTCCCCTACACACTTCTCAGTATCCAGGGTCCCTAGCAGCTGGCACTCCTCTCCGCAGGGCTGGTGGGCCTGGTGCTATCTTACGCCTTGTCTTTGACGGGCCTGCTCTCGGGCCTGGTGAGTAGCTTCACACAGACAGAAGCCATGATGGTGAGCGTCGAGCGACTGGAGGAATATTCCTGTGACATTCCCCAGGAGCCCCATGGTCAGCCACTGCAGGTACGTCTCTTCTGCCACCCTTGCCAGACATGGAGTGTCCTCCAGTCCTCCCAGTCCTTTCCCTTTGGCTCCTGGCCATCTTTTCCCTGTGTCCTTTCTCACCACCCCCCACACGTTTCCTCTGCCTTTGTTCTCATTCCGGCCATTCGTCACTCGTCTCCTTCCGTCCTCCAACCTTGTCCTCACCATCATTTCTCCTTCGCCTCTGTGACTGTGGGAACACAGTCACCCCACCAGCGCATCAGCTGGCTGACGCAGGGAAGTGTGGAGTTCCAGGACGTGGTGCTGGTGTATCGGCCAGGGCTGCCAAATGCCCTAGACGGGGTGACCTTCCGCGTGGAGCCTGGAGAGAAGCTGGGCATTGTGGGCCGCACAGGCTCCGGCAAGTCTTCCATGTTTCTGGTACTCTTCCGGCTGCTGGAGCCCAGTGCAGGGCGAGTGCTCCTGGACGGTGTGGACACCAGGCAGCTGGAGCTGGCTGAGCTCAGGTCTGGGGTCAGGAGATTTGGAAGGATGGAGGAGGGCAGTCCTCTAGGAAGGTGTAAGATAGCCAGGGCCAATGGGCAGACAGGGAAGAGGAGGTAGCCAGGTGAGGACAGGTAAGCTGTGGCCACCAGCACAGCTAATGCTCACTGGATCTTTCTTGTCCCAGGTTGGGTGCCCTTCCGTAGTTCCCAGAGTATGTGCTCTGCTCCAGACACTAGCCGTTGCCTTCTAGATCAGAGCCTCTTGGGAACTGTATTTCTAAATGCCAGGAGCCCCCAGGCCCAGGCTTGGCAGGCAGTATATGGGGCAGCCTGGGGTCTGGGTCAGTTGTACTGGGTCAGTTGGCCATAAGTGATCTCATCTGAGCTATATGTGCCTCACCCATTCCCAGTTTCCCTCAGTATCACTTTCTCTCAGTTCCATGACATAGGAAGGGGAAGGAAGCTCCAACCTAAGCCAAGAGCACTTGTCTGCCCCTGCCCTGCCCCTTCCACCCTCCCTCCAAAGCTGTGATGGTCTGACCTTACGGCTTGACCTTCTAGCTCTGTGGCCTCCTCCACCTTGGAAGAGCCCACACCCAATTCCCACTCTCTTCATTTCCTGCCTGGCCACTGCTGTCTCTGGGGTCAGTACCACAGTTCAGCCATTTGTTCTCTGTCTTTGAACGCCTCAGTGAAGTGTAATCCCTTCTGGCCAGGGTCTAGGCCTTTGGTCTCTGTAGTGCTCCTCACTGTACCATGCTGTCCTAGGTATGGGGCTGACTGACTGAGGACTTGGCGGATACAGGGTGGGAAGCAGAGGGTTCTCATCCCCAGATCTCTTTAGGAGTGTCAGGCCGTGTAGGTAAATTTGGACTTCAGCCTGACCCCCTGCCCTTGCTCCCCAGATCCCAGCTGGCCGTCATCCCCCAGGAGCCTTTCTTGTTCAGTGGGACTGTTCGAGAGAACCTGGACCCCCAGGGCCTACACGAGGACAGGGCCCTGTGGCAAGCTCTAGAACAGTGCCACCTGGGTGAGGTGGCTGTTGCCATGGGTGAGTCCCAGGCACACAGGAAGAGCAGGGGAGAAGCAAAGAATGGCCACTGGCAAAGCAGGTGTTGTGCTTACAGGTGGCCTGGATGGAGAGCTGGGTGAAAGGGGCAGGAACTTGTCCCTAGGACAGAGACAGCTGCTGTGTCTGGCAAGAGCTCTTCTTACAGATGCTAAAGTAAGAGGCCTCCGAGAGACGGGGTGTGGAAGGAGGAGGTGGGTTGGAGTGCCGGCTCGGCAGAGCTGAAGGTGAGGAGCCGTAGGTAGGCTGCAGTCTCCTGTTGCTTCCCTCCCTGCTGCACACTGTCCAGATCTTGTGCATTGACGAGGCCACAGCAAGTGTGGACCAGAAGACAGACCAGCTGCTCCAGCAAACCATCTGCAAACGCTTTGCCAACAAGACAGTGCTGACCATTGCCCACAGGTGTGAGAACCCTCAGAGACAGTAGAGACCTAGACCTCTGACCCTTGTAAGGACCCCCAGAGAGGAGATCAGACCCCCAGAGACAGCCTTGGCTAGACAGGGATCAAGGCCCTCAGTAGCACATCTGGAGAGACACTGTGGTTCTTCCCATAGCACAGACCCAGGAACTCAAGCCTGTGGGGACAGACCTGTGGTGTCTGGAGGGACCTAGAAGGAGATAGAGTCAGCTTTCTCTTAGGGCTTTGTACTTCAGCCTCACTGATGGCCTTCTCCCCCACAGGCTCAACACGATCCTGAACTCTGACCGGGTGCTGGTGCTCCAAGCTGGGAGGGTGGTGGAACTGGACTCCCCCTCAGTCCTGCGCAACCAGCCCCACTCACTATTCCAGCAGCTCCTACAGAGCAGCCAGCAGGGAGCCCACTCCCTGTCAGGATGCTGAGTCTCCTGCTGGGACGTGCTCCTTCCCACCAGGGCTGCCGGTTTACATTCTCCTCTGCTTCTACCTCTCCTCCACGTCCTCAGAGGGGACACAGCACCCTGGTGGCTTCCTCATGAAAACCACTCCTGGGGCGGTCAAAGGCCGAGACTTCCCCAGAACCAGCCCACCATGGGCCTTTTTACCCAGAATTCTGGGTCAGTTTCTCTTCCATAGAAGCCCACTTGCTTTTTCATAATTTTATTTGATAAAATTCCTATCTTACATTCTGTGTTTTTAAAAAAATAATATTTCTGGTATGAGGCTGAAGTCCCCTGGATGGGTGTACCAAAGCTGAGGGCTGGTGAGTCTGAGGTGTGGAGATAAGGAAGGAGGCTAGGAAGCCCCTTCCATCACAGCGCTGTGGTCTTACCAGGCTCAGGGGGCAGGTCTGGTGACAGAGGGAACCCTGCTGGCAGCATGCTAACCTGACACTCCTGATCCTGCCGAGCTGGGGCATAGTGTGGGGCTGGGTAGCAACAGGGCCCACTGGGGCATATGCCTCGGCGCCATGCCCTCAGGGTCAGCAACACAGTGGCCAGGACCAGAGCAGCAGTGAGGGACCCAAACACCACCAGGGCAACCAGGCTAGACTCGCCAAGCCCAGCCTCTTGTCTTCGCACCACCTCCTTTACTGAGATCCTTAGCAGGCCGGCCCCTGCACTGTGAGGGGCTGGCCCCGTAGCAGGTACAACTACAGCTGAGGTGGGCATTTGTGGGGTGCCCACTGTGGCAGAGTCTGGAGCAGGTAAGACAAGCTCACAAGTCTTGCCACCATAGCCACTGGGGCACAGGCAGTCAAAATCATGGACACGGTCCCTGCAGCGGGCGCCTCTCAGACACGGGCGGCTGGCACAGTCATCTAGGTTGACGGTGCAAAAGCGTCCAGCGAAGCCCTCAGGACAAAGGCAGGAAAAGCGGTTTATGCCATCAATACATGTGGCACCGTTAGCGCAAGGCCTCATCAGACAGTCATCCACATTGACCTCACAGTGGGCACCCATGAATCCTGCCAAGCAGCGGCATGTGAAGTTGAGGGCAAAACCTTGGTTGTCCTGGCACTGCCCTCCATTCCGGCACGGGAAGCTGAGGCGGGAGCCGAAGAGAGCGAGCATTCAGTGTCCGACCACTGACTTTCCCTCTGTCTCTGTCTCTCTGTCTCTGAGTTTCAAGTAAGCTTATTTTTAAAATGAGAATAAAAATAGCCAAATCGTGTGGGTTAAATGTGAGAACCCAATGTCAAGCAGCTAGCACGTGGCCTGGCTCGGAGCAGAGCTGCCTGTTATCCCCACAGGCTCTTAGACCGTAGCGGAAGTGGGGCAAGTCCAGCCCTGTGGACGTTTCATAATCTGCACAGGAAGAGCCAGCTAGCTCTTAAGGCTGCATGTCTGCTTTTGTAAGAAAGTAAAGGGAGTCCTTGGTGCCTCCCCTCCCACGCCACCCTCCTCCACCAAAACACCATTTGCGGAGAAGAAATAGCTCGGGTACAAAAAGGTTGAGCATATGAACCAGGCACACTGTCACAGTGGGGGTTTTATCCTGAGATATCCCTGCATGGATCTGACAGTCCCCCCACTCCACTGCCTCTTTCCTCGATACCAGATTCTGGTCTAGCTTCCCCAGGATCCAGCACTCACCCTGCCTGCTCACAAGGTCCAGCCTTGCGCTCACAGCCACGTCCATGGAAGCCTGGCAGGCACACACAGTGGTACTCACCACCCCCGTCATATACACACTGGCCTCCATTCTGGCAGGGTGACTGTGAGGTACAGATGTGCTCATCTGGAGAGGAGGTAAGAAGATGCCCTTGTATTTGGTCCCCAGGACCCACGTGGTCTAGATCCAAAGCTCTTTAATATGGCTCATACTTCAGACCTACCCCTGGCCAGAAGCTAGGGGAAAGTATACTGAAGTCATGTTCTGGAAACCCCTGGTCTTGGCTCTGGTAGTCTGGGTCAAACTGACTTTAGACAAGTTACAGCTCTTCTGTGGACCATAGTTTTATCATGTTTAAAATGGGTACAATTTGGGGTTGAAGAGATGTCTCAGCAGTTAAGAGCACACTAGCTACTCTTCCAGAGATCCTAAGTTCAATTCCCAGCACCTACATGGCAGCTCACAATCTGATACCCTCTTCCCGTCTGCAGGCATACATACAGACAACTTATATACATAAAAAAAAATCTTAAAAAATGCATACAATTTTTAGTCGCATCACGGGGTGATGTTGAGAACCCTTTCACACACCAAGGAAGGGTCAGATAAGAATATTTGAGGACTTGAACACGACACAACAGCCGCTCAGTAAACAGTAAATGTTAGTGGACATTCTAGAACGCATGGGCTCTATAGCCAATAGCACATCCATCCTACCTTTGTCACAGAACTTTCCTGCCCAGCCACTGTGGCAGATGCACTGCCAGGGCTGGTGGCAGGTACCATGCTGGCAGCCAGGCATCTTCACGCAGCGCTCACAGTGCAGCCCCTCCCAGCCTGGGTCACACCTGGTGAGGAAAGCACAGCATCAGGGTGTGTGTGTGTGTGTGTGTGTGTGTGTACATGTATTTGTGCGTTCATGTGTGTGTATGTGCATGTGTCTGTGCGTTCGTCATGTGTGTGTGTATAAAGTAGAACCAGAAATTCTAGAAACTAGTGGGATATACTACAGCCCCAAAGGAAAAGCAGATCAACCCCAGGTAGGTGCAGGGCTGGGCAGATGGACACTTAAGCAATCAGACAGACCACAGCGTTCAAGTTCGGCATCTACGTTTTGTCTAGCCTTCCATAATCTGTTTTCTCACCCGAACACTGAGAAAATGCCTCTCTTGAAGAATATATATTTTTTTTTTTTTGATTTTTCAAGACAGGCTTTCTCTGTGTAGCCCTGGCTGTCCTGGAACTCACTCTGTAGACCAGGCTAGCCTCGAACTCAGAAATCCACCTGCCTCTGCCTCCCAAGTGCTGGGATTAAAGGCGTGCGCCACTACCGCCCGGCTTGAAGAGTATTTTTAAATAAAACAATGTCTGTAAAACCTCTGGTGCCATCCCTGAAGTGTCTGGTTATGCACATTTGAGTGAGTGACCTTCTGAGGTCTCCAGGACCTTCTTCCCTTCAGACTCTGGAAGGAGTGGCTGGGTTGTTTTGTTGGGGGGTGGGTGTTTTGATTTTTTGCCTCAAGTAGACGAGGCTAGCCTGGAATCCTGATCTTTCTAGCATCACTTTACAATCACTAAAATTACAGGTATGTGTCAACACACCAGCTCTATGATTTTTTGTTGTTGTTGTTTTGTTTTTTGAGACAGGGTACCTCCATGTAGCTGTGGCAGTCCTAGAACTCTCACTATGTAGACCAGGCTAGCCTCAAACTCAAGATTGCTTTGCCTCTGCCTCCCAAGTGTTGGGATTAAAGGTGCCATTGCCCAGTGACTTATTTTTCATAAGCACACCAAGGATGTCTAGTCTCAAGTACCCCAGCTCCATGCCAAGTATCTGCCCTGGTCGTCCCTTCTCATGTCCAGACCCTTACCTGCCACAGAATTTGTCCAGTCTGCAGAGGTGAGTCAATGGTAAAATTCTCCAAGAAACAGCTACCCTCCCTTGCAGCCACCCTCCCCTACAACCACTCTCCCCCCAGCAGCCACCCTCCCCCTGCAGCCCTTCTTTTCCATTTCCTCTTTCCTGTGGCTCTCAGTCCCTAAACTCTCAAGCTTCAGGTGTCTCTATGGGCATCTTGAGGGACAGAAGCCCTTGAGAGAATAAAAAGTTGGATATACAAGCTCTTAAGTGAGAAGCAAATTGAGGTACGGGGAGGGGAAGGGACTGGTCACCCTGTTGTGTAAAAACAAATAGGGTCTTAGGCGCCTAGATACTGTTCCAGGTTTCCGACCTTGGATGTGGAAGACCGAAAAGTGGGCAGTATTTGAGGATTTGAGGCATGTGTGCAGGTGAAGTACCTGCAGGAGCCGTCAGGAGCGCAGCAGCCGTGGGCCAGGTCACAGTGGGAGCTGCAGTCATCCGCTGAAAGAGATTGGTGTAGTGGACGTGAGTCTGGGTCCGAGTCTGGCTTCCCAGGCGCGACACTTAGCAGAGATTTCAGTAGTCAGACGGACTCAACTCATGGGCACCGACGACGAGCGTCCCATTCCAAAGAGAGCACCTAGATCTCACCAGCCCGATGGAACGGGGCGGCTGCAGTGCTGTCTCTAGCCGGCAGAGGTCAACGTGCCAGCGAGGACGGCTGAGGAGAGCCGGGACCCAATCCCTGGGGCGCGCTCACCTCCGGCAGGCTGGCTGGTTGCCCCCAGGATGCACAGCAGGCACACGAGATTTAGGCAGCGGCAGCCGCTGGGCATGGTCAGTTCCGGCCTCAGGAGGGACGGACGGATGAACGGCTAGACGTGTAGACACCTGTGGGATGGCACTAGCTGAGAAGTGGCTTGACATAGAGATAGCGGCACTGATACCGGTTCCAAGTGACAGGAGCCAGAGAAGGAGAGGGACTCCCGGGGTGGGGAGTGGAAGGGCGGGGGCGAGGAAGGGATGAGCGACGAAGGGACTGGAGGCAGGAACCCACTAGCCAGGTCTACGAGAAAGAGGCCAAAGGATTGGCAGCAGTGAGCGTGGCCACGGCGCGGGAACGGCCAGGGCTGCGATCGCGATCCAAGTGGAGGGGTCCATAGGGATGCGGACAGCGCTGAGTGGCGAGCGCGACGGGACGCGGGGGCTGGGGCGTGGGGAGGAACGGCTCCCAGTTCCTGGCTGCAAGAGATCTCCACCCGGGTCCTCCGACATCCACCCACCCAGGCCTGGCTCTCACAGTCCCCCAACCCCCGCTCGCTCCATCTTGCTTGGGCCTGAGGTCCCCACCGGGGGACCGCGTCCTCCTAGCTTCTCACCTCCGGCTGGGAGGCGACGCGTTCCCAGGACGCAGAGTCAAGTGGGATCCGACGGGCTGGGCCAGGGGGCCGCCCCTAGCTGGCCGCGGGGCTCGGCACCGAGGTGGCTGCCATGCCAGCCGAGCGCTCCGGAATCTGGGGCTGCAGGCGACCCCGAGCGGCGGCAGCGGCTCCTCGCGCGCGCTCGGCCCCCTGCCAGGGGCGGCGTGTGCCAGCGCAGCCCGCCTCTCCCCTCCCGCCGCCGCGGCCCGCCCCGCACCGACTGCGCCCCGCGCCCACCCCCGCTGCGCACGGCCACACCTCGCGCTGCCACTGGGCCCTGGCACCCCCGGCCCTCCTCTCCCCTCCCTTCGCGGCCCCCAGCCCCCTAGCTTCGCCTTCTTCCTCCGAAATTAGAAAATCAAAGGAACTGAAATGGGCATACGCTGTAAAGCGCGGGCCGAAGGTGCGCGCCCTGCTGTTTTCCCATCTTCTCCCCCACCCCACCCGCTCGCCCCACTCTGCCCCTCACCCACGCCCGCCTCTGCGCGCCCCTGTCTACTGCGCATCATGATTTTCATTAGCCTTTCAAGGTTCTCATGTTTTAGCCCGAGCACACTGAAGCCATGCTTGCTCGCCACCTTCCTCCTGTCACCAGCCCACGCCTCCCTGGCTTGCAGAGCCTTCGTCACTGGCTTCGTAGGTCAGCGCGTGCTCTCTGTGGGTTTCTTTCTTTCTTCATCACCTCTTCCAGGGTGGACCATTTTTACATAAATATCCCAGTGTATTCTCCGTTCTTCCCTCCCGTCTGCTCCCAGTCTTCATAGCCCATTCCTTTCCAAGCCCACCCTTGGGAAGCCTGCCTGGATCAGACACTTGTTCCCCCACAAGTCCTTGCCACTGAACATCCCCACATCCGTTCAGGGCTCCACATCTCGGACTGAGAGAGTTTTGTATTGTGACAGGGTGGGGAGAATTGCCCTTGTAGGCCTCCTTACCCCTCAGAGCCAATGACTCAAAAATCCAAGGAAGACAAAGACCCCAAAACTTATATTTGTTGTTGTTTGGTTGGGTAAGCGTGCAGAAGGGGAAAGCAGCCAACAGTCTCTAGGTCTTCCTATGAAACTTTCCTGTCTTTAATTGAATACATTGGAAGGTGACTTCCCTAACTGCACAGAGTGGCTTCCTACTGCGGAGACTGAAGGGACAGGGCAATGCCACCATCTACACCTGACAGCACCCATGCCCAATCCCAGCTCGCTAGCTGACTTCCTCTCGCCTGGGGGCTCTCTGAATTTGAGTCACGGGTGGACTTCTAGCGTTCATTTCTTTTGTTCTAAGTTTTGTTGTTTTTTGCAAATCCAAAGCATCAACAATTAGTGTAGAAAATGTAAGCTTGACATGCTAGCTTAATGTGACTAGTAAGTCACCTTTTTGAAGTCTAAAGGATTCTAAAATACGACGATTTCAACATGAAAAGCAGCCTGGGCTACATAAGAAGATCTCAAGATCTCTCTCTCTCTCTCTCTCTCTCTCTCTCTCTCTCTCTCTCTCTCTCTCTCTCTCTCTCTCTTTCTCATAGGAACCCAGAGTGGGGAGGTGAGGGAGAGAAACTGTGGACTCCATTGTTAGCAATAGTTCTCTCTCTGTGATAAGATGAGAGAATCTTTGCCTGCCTTCTTGATTGATTGATTGATTGATTGATTGATTGATTCCTTCCCTTTCTTTCAACAAGATCTCAAGTAACCCAGACTGGTCAGGAACTTACCATGTAGCTAAGGATATCTTTGAATTCCTGACCCTCCTTAGTGTCAAAATTGCAGGTATGCATTTACCACACCTGGCTCAGATTTTTTTCTCATTAATACTTCGTATCATCTCTATTTTTTCTCACAATGAACACGTATAATGTTCTAAAAACTGAAGTATATACTATACATTATATATGCCTAATACTTTTATTTATACTCATGTTCATCCTTTTTGAAATAAAGGGAAGGAAGAAATCAATCAATCAAGAAGGCAAACAAAGATTCTATATTTGTTCAATATATATTACTTTTTTGTGTCATCATAAATTCATTCAACAAGTAGGTATTGAGCACGTACATGCGACAGATGTCATTCCAGGCATAGGAGATTCCTGAGAAACTGCCTCCACCCCCTTCTCCCCCAACCCTCCTAGTGCTGAAGACGGATCCCAGATCTTCATATGTAGAAGGCAAACACTCCGCCAGTGGGGCAGCTTCATTTACAGTGATGGGTGACTGAGCGGAAGACAGTGTGAGGAAGGAGCGCCCCCTCCCCTGTTCATTGATGGAATATATTAAAATTCACTGATACAACTCTGACGCTCCTGCAGCTTTGGCAGTTGACGCATCGCCTGCCTCCCCCTCGCTCTCTGAAGATTTCAGCAGCTGGCTCATTGTCACTCTCTTCCCATCCCTCTCATTTTTAATGACTTTTTGCCTCTTTGTGGGGCTGGGAATTGTTGATGACTCAGTGCAACAGAAACAATTTCCCAACATGGATGGTAGATTGCTTGTAAGGATGACCACTACACTGCCTCCTGTCCCGTTCCAGTGGCTTGGCTGCTCCTCAGCAGCAGGTGAGTCGATTACATTTAGGCTGACCTCTGTGCCTAATAAAATGAGGTGGCAATAACCTGTGTGAGTTCCTGCAGTCTAGGTCTCCAGAGGGAGCTGCCCTTGGTCCTCCTAAAATCCTTCCAACATCAATTAAAGAAGTCCATGTTGCCGGGCGGTGGTGGTGCACGCCTTTAATCCCAACACTTGGGAGGCAGAGGCAGGCAGATTTCTGAGTTTGAGGCCAGCCTGGTCTACCGAGTGAGTTCCAGGACAGCCAGGACTACACAGAGAAACCCTGTCTCA
>JANHMN010000017.1:57728874-57786294 GCA_030674055.1 Rhabdomys pumilio
AGGACAGCCAGGACTACACAGAGAAACCCTGTCTCAAAGAAACAAAACAAACAAAGGAAAAGAACCAGGCATGGTGGCACACACCTTTAATCCTAGCACTTGGGAGACAAAGACAGGCAGATCTCTGTGAGTTTGAGGCCAGCCTGGTCTAAGACCCCAGGTGACATAGTGAGATACTGTCTTTAAACAAACAAACAAACAAACAAACAAAAAACCCCAAAAAAACCAAAAACAAGAAACAAATAGATAACCCCTGTTTCTCTACAGATTCAGCTACGCTTTTTCCTATTCCTCTGTAGTGGCCTGGTCTGGCGCTGCAATGTATTGGAATGCTAATACTGCATCCCAAGACCTGGTTGCTCCAAGACAGCAGGTCCTCACGTGCACTAGTTTTTGTTGTATAAACCCCCAAGTTATCCCTGCTTGGTTAATAAAGATGTCTACAGCCTGGGCTGGGCGGAAGAGAGAGGGCAGCGCAAAGGGCTCAGATTTGGGGTCTCAGTCAGGGACACAAGAAGAAAGGAGAGGAGGAAGAAGAAAGCCACCTTGGGGTAGATGGATAGTGAACGCAAGGTCATGAGGGTTGGCCTGTCAGAGTAGGAGCAGCCCAGGCAGAACATGGCCAGTGATAGCTCAGGATTAGTGACAGGGAAGTAGAGAAAATAGCATAGAGGGTTGACATCTGCCCAGGTCTAGTGCTTTAAGGCTTATTATAAATATAAACGCTGTGTGACTTTTATTTGAGAACTAAGTGATGTAAGCGGGGTAGAAACTCCCCTGAATACTATTTATCACGACAAGCCCCTTTATTACAAATGCTTCAAAAATATTTGTTTAAGCTGGTTGTGGTGGCTCGCATCTGCGATCCAAGCACTCAAGAGACTGAGATAAATTCACTGTGTATCTCAGGCCTGCCCAGGCTACATCTACATAGTAAGTTCCAGGCCAACCTTGGCTACACAGGAATGCTTGGAAAAGACAGAAAGAAACAAAAGAAGAAACAAAGAAACAAAGAAAGAAAGAGGGAAAAAGAAAGAAAGAGAGAGAAACAAAGAAAGAGAGAGAGAGAGAGAAAGAGAGAGAGAGAAAGAGAGAGAGAGATCTTTTGCATTCCTGGGATCCATGCCTGTCCTCTTTTCTGTCTTCTCCTTTCTTCTTCCTGATGCCATTCAGTCCAATGACTTCAAAGATCTAGCTTTGGTTTTTGGGTTTTTGTTGTTGTTGTTGTTTTGTTTTGTTTTTTGTTTTTTGAGGCAGGGTTTCTCCGTGTAGCCCTGGCTGTTCTGGAACTCACTCTGTAGACCAGGCTGGCCTCAAACTCAGAAATCCACCTGCCTCCCAAGTGCTGGGATTAAAGGCATGTGCCACCACCGCCAGGCAAGATAGCTATTCTCAACTCACAGTCTGTCTGTCTGCCTAGGCCCTCCACACGGACTAACAAACTTAACCTTTGCAAATGCAAAGTCCAGATTTCCACTCCAAACAGCTTTTCTTTGTCAGCTTTACCTGTCTCAGTGGATAATCCACCTGTCTAATGTCAGGCTATAGTCATCAAGATCCTGTCATGTTTGATCTCTCCTTCTCTCTTTTCTGTCTCTGTTTCTGTGTCTGTCTGTTCGTCTGTCTGTCTGTCTTTGTCTGTCTCTGTCTGTCTCTGTCTCTCTCTCTGTCTCTCTCTGTCTCTCTCTGTCTCTCTGTCTCTCTCTCTCTCTCTCTCTCCCTCTCTCTCTTGTATGAGCTTGTGTGGAGTTCAGAGGACCAACTCCTTGGTTTCTCAGAAGCTATCCATCCACCTTGGTTTTTTAGACAGGGTCACTCACTGACCTAGAGTTTACTGAATAGGCAAAGCTGCCTGCTGACCAGTGAGCCTAGGGATTATAAACATCTGCCATCACACTTGGCTTTCTTATATGAGTTCTGGGATTAAACTCAGGTCTTCATATTTGGATAGCAAGCACTTGACTGACTGAGCCATCTCTCCAGTCTTCTTTATTTCTCTTTTATCTGTGTGTATGTATGTGTACAAGTGTGTGTATTATGTGTGTATGCATGTGTATATAGGATGTATGTGTATGTATGTTATGTGTGTGCAGGCATGTGTATGTATGATGTGTGTACATACATATGTATGTACAATGTATGTATGGTGTGTGTTCATGCATGTATATGTATAATGTGTGTGCATGTGTATATATTGTATGTGTGTATACACATGTATCCATGATGTATGTTTATATAGTGTGTACATACAAATGTATATGTTTGTATGGTGTGTATATGTGTGTGTATGATGTGTGTGCATGTGTATGCATAGCATGTGTGGTGTGGTGTGTGTGTATAGTATATTCACATGTATTATGATGGATGTATGATGGATGTTTGTATAGTGAGTACATGCAAGTGTATATATGATGTATATATATGCATGTATGTATATGACGTGTACATATGTATGGTATATGTGCACACATACATATCTATAATATGTGTATATGCATGCATATCTATGACATATGCATGAATGTGTGGGGGCACATACCTGCATATGGAGGTCAGAGGAGACCTTGTTGGAGGAAAGATATCTTTGTTGTTTGCTAGTACACTTAGTATGTCAGACAAACAGGTTCATAGCTTCCAGAGAGAGGCATTGCCATAGAAACACTGTATTACATAGGTGCAGCATGCCTGGCTCTGTGGAGGTTCTGGGGACTCCCACTCAGGTGTTCAGGATTGTCTAGCAAACCTTGCACCCACCAGACCATCGCCCCAGACCCTCTTCTTTCTCTTACAATTCACATCTTACAAATTCTGCCTTCAGATCTATCAAGAATTTAGCCAGACATGGTGGCACATGCCTTTAAAGCCAGAAGTCCAAGGATAGAGGCAGGAGGATCTCTGAGTTTGAGGCCAGCCTGCTCTACAAAGTAAATTCCAAAGCAGCCAAAGGCTACACGTAGAAATCCTGTCTCAGAAAATCAAAACAACAACAATAAAAAAGCATTTGATGCTTTGTTGCTTTTCACAGTTTGACTATAACACCCTTGTCTGGGCCACTGTTACTTCTTTCTTTTTCTCTAACTTTATTTATTATTTGTTGCGTATGTTTATGGATGGACATGTGCCACAGCCTACATGTGGAGGCCAGAGGAGAATTTTCAAGGGTGGGTTCTCTCCTTCTACTATGTAGGTCCTAGGAATCGAACTCAGATTGTCATGCTTGGCCACAGACACCTTTACCTGCTGAGCCATCTCACTGGTCCACTCCCATTGCCTTTTCATTGAGAGTCTGCAACCTTCCAGGACAGTCCTCTATGATCATGTATCAGGCAGGGTAATCCTGATAAAAATGAAGCCAGGAAATGTGACTCACTATCTAAAACGAAATCCTGATTGTAGTGAGCCAATGAGATGGCTCAGCAGATGAAAATATTTGTCGTGAAACCTGACTTCATGAGTTTGATCCTATAGATCCTCATGGTGAAAGGAAGGAACCAACTCCTGCAAGTTATATTCTGACCTTCACACACAGGCTGGGGCATGTGGACCTACACATACACGTATGCACAACATAAATAAATGTAACGATACAAATGAATGAATACATTGAATAATAAATAAATAAATCTCATCCAAATAATCGGCAGAGGGGCTGGAGAGGTGGATCAACTGTTGACAGCACTGGCTGTTCTTCCAGAAGACTCAGGTTCAATTCTCAGCACCCACGTGGCAGCTTACAACCGTCTGTAACTCCTGTTCCAGAGGATCTGCCAGAACCACCATCCATGGACCGTCTTAGCCACTGTCATGGTATCCCATACACTGTTCTGACCAAGGAGATCACTTCACAGCCAGACAAGTGTGGCAGTGGGCCCAGGGTCATGGACTCCACTAGTCTTACCATGTTCCCATCTTCCTGAAGCAGCGGGCCTGATAGAAAGATGGAATGGCCTTTACATTTTTTTTTTTATTGATTCTTTGTGAGTTTCATGTCATGTGCTCCAGTTCCATTCTTCTCCCCATCCTTTCATATCTGCCCTCTGCCCTCGCAGTCTCTCTGGCAAAACCAAAACAAAATCTTGCTGCGGAAGCTTCATTGAAGCTCCGTGTGTCCCACGGTGCACACTTCTGTCCAAACAGCTCTACTCGCAGATGTTCATTGCAGTGAGTCGCTGATCTGCTTTGAGGCCTCTCTCTGGCTTCTGCTCCACCATCAATACTGAATCCTCAACGCGACTCCTCCAGGATATCCCGTTGTTGGACAGCCTGTGGCTTTGGATCTGCAAGACCTGCCCCTTCACGCACTTCAGCTCATAGATGAGGTAGATGTTGGGGTGGGCCAACTCAAACGCCCTGGATCTGGGCCTGGGTGATAGCTGAGTTGGTCAATCTGCCAGGGTGAGTTCTCCAGCACTACCTGGGCTAGCTCACCCAAGTGCTACAGTTGGTGAATGGCGGGGCCTGCTATCCTGCTCTCATACCCTAAGGGCTTGGCTCACCCACGCTGCTGCCACCAGGCAAGGTGCAGGGCCCTCTTGCCCTAGCCACAGCCAGTGAAAGGCAGAGACAGCTTTCCAGTTCTCGTGACCTCAGGGTCCTCTCTCCTGCCTGCTGCAGCCAGTGAGGGGTAGAGCGGCATAGACCACCTTTTGAAGACATAGTTACAGTGTCAGTTGGGCGGCAGCAGCCTGGAGAGCTGGGGCACAATTCTCCAAAAGGCAGTATATGCTTTCAATCAGCATCCAATATATGGTATAGTTTCTTCCACAGCCAGGACTCCAGGTGTGAGAAAGAGACTAGTCCCACTCGTTATCACTCCTAGTGACCCACTAAGGAATTTTCGCTTCCTGTTCCCACGATTTTAAGTTCATCTGGCCTAAAAATTTTGGTTCCATTAGAAAAGGGTTTGCTCCTGCCAGGAGCCATAACAAGTAAGTCTGTTGAACTTAGACTCCCCCCGGCAACTTTGGGCTCCTGATGTCTTTAAACCAACAAGCTAAGAAAGAAGCAATGGTATTAGGAGGGGGTGACAGATACAGATAACCATGGGGAAATTGGGTTGCTTCACGATGGAGGTAAGAAAGATTATGTCTGGACTGCAGGAGATCCTTTAGGGTGACTCTTGGTGCTACCGTGTCCTGTGATTAAAGTCAATGGGAAACTACATCAGCCTAATCCAGACAGGATGACAAAGGACACAGGCCCTTCAAGGTGACTTCTCCACGAAAAGAGCCAAGACCTGCTATGACCATTCTGTTGTATTTTGCTAAGAATGTGTTTGCGAGGTTGGAGAGATGGCTCAGCAGTTAAGAACAGTGGCTACCCTTCCAGAGGACCTAGGTTCAATTCCCAGCACCCACAGGGCAACTGACAACTGTCTGTAATTCAGGGAATCTGACACACTCACACAAATACACATAAAATAGAATTAAAGAAATTATTCGAAATGTTTGTACATATATTTGTGGGTTTTAAAATTATCGTATTATGTAACATCAATTAAGAGAATATCAATGGTTAACATATTTATGCTTGAAATACTAAAAAAAAAAAAAAAAAAAAAAAAAAAAGTCCCTCAAGGGACATTGCTACCTATTTTAAACTTCTAATGCATTTGTTTGGCAGGTAGTCATAAAAGTTAGTCATAATTATGACCTGATTAAATATATAATGCATTTTGCTTTATGTGCGACAGTTACATCACATTAGGCATAATAATGACCTGGTTATTGTTTCATTTGGAAATTAAACACAACGTAAGGAGATACGATTGTGTGTCAAGTTGGCAAGAGGTAGACTCGTGATGGCTACTCTTGGTTGTCAACTTGGATGTCAGATGGAGGTGGTAGTCAACTCCACCTGGAATTGACTAAAACCTAAATGGCTGGATACACCTGTGAGGGGTTTTTGCTTAGTCATTTGAAATGGAAAGGTTCCCATCTACTCCACAGCTTTGAGGTGGGAAGACACACCTCTAACCTGGGTCACAGCTTGCTGGAAGAAGGAAGTTACTCTCCTTGCCCGCTTCCTCTCACCTCACTAACAAGGCCTTTCCTTCACTGGCATTACAGGCTACTTCTTTGTTTTGCCAGCATATACCAGATAAGACATCCAGCCTTGTGGACAGAACAACTACTGAATTCTTGGTCCTTCAATTCATAGGCAGCCATTGTTGGACTAGCAGGATCACAGCCAATAGGTTATTCTAATAAATCTCCCATATATATACATATACACATACACATATACACATACATACATACATACATACATACACCCATATATACCCATATAAATGTGTGTACACATATATGTATATATGGGTGTATGTATGTATATATGTGTATAGATATGTATATGTGTGTGTATACATATGCATACATACAAGTACACACATACACATATATACATATATGTTTATTCTGTAAATTCTGTTACTCTAGAGAACCCTAACTAACACACCGACGATACAGTCCATGCGGCCAGCTGCCTCAAACTCCTACTGCCATGCTTTCTCTGCCATTATGGACTGTATCTCCCTCAAATGGTGAGTAAGAAAACAGCTCCTCCTTTCTTAAGTTGTTTTTCTCACAAATATTCTGTCCGAGCAGCAGGAAGGTAATACAGTGACCTTCCAGAACCTTCGAGTCCTTGTTGGTGAGAGACCATCCTCTGTATCAGGCACCAGACTGAGCGCTTTGTGTGTATGTAATTAGTATTAATTGTTATTTGCTAGACTCTACAATCATTTGGGGACAAACCTCCAAACACACTTCAAGACATCATCTTTTGGCCGTGTGGATGAAGGGTTATGTTGACTGGGTTACCTGGGAAGATCCACACCGAGAGTGGACCATTGGCACCATCCCTCAGCTGTGGACTGTACAAAGGGAGAAAGCTACATGAACATGTGTGCTCTGCTTCTTGAGTGTGAATACAATGTAACCAACTCCCTCAAGCTCTCACTGTTCTGATTTTTGTGTCATGACGAACTCTCACCTGTAATTGGGAACCGGAACAAGCCATTTCTCCTTTAAGTTGTCTTTGTCAGAGTAATTTCACAGCAACGGGGAAAAAGCTAGAACAGTGCATGAACCCATTTGACCCACAACTCCGAGCTAGATGCTATTTTTAGTCTGCTTTTATAGATGGGTAAATGGACAAGGACAGAGAGCTTCAGTCATTCGGCTATGGTCACGCTAGGTGGTGGCCACAGCTGCATTTGACCCCAGGCACTCTGCTTGGGACTGCCTTACCGCTGACCTATGCTCTGGGCAGGGGACAGGGTCAGCTGGTGTGGGAGCATCCTGGCTGATGCCCATCAATCTCTTGCTTGAATTTCTGTTGTTCAGTATTTGACCTAACATGCTCACATCAGCAGCATATACAGTAAAATTTGAACTGTACTGAGAAAATTAGCTGGTCTCTGAATAAGAATGAAGCCGAAATTCATGACTCAGTGGCTGTTTTTTGGCAGACCTGGGGACGGATTTTGCTGGCAACCAGATGACTTTTGGGATAGTAAGGTCTTCCCTCGTAGTGGTGGTCACTAGTCAAAGCAGGCTTGTTTCTGGCTTCAATCCCAGGCCTGGACCATAGTGACAGTTCTCTAGAACAGTCAAGATGCCTCCTCAGCCTCTGAGCATACCTTTTCTGCATATCTGTCTTTCTGGGCCCTCAGAAACATAGCTTCATCCTTCTAGGCCTCCGTAACTCCCAACTGAGAGGAGGGTTCTTGAGTCTCCTCCCTCTCTTCCTAGGCTCCCTTTCATGGAAAAAGTCTCGTATATTAGTTACCAAATGAGCTACAGATACAAGACAATTAGAACCTGTCACTCATTCATTCTTGCTTACATCGACCCACCCATGAAAATTTTTCCTCTTTGGCTGCCAGAGTCTTACATGATGGGAGATTCTGTAGGTAGGAACAGAGAGGCACTCCCCCCCCCAGCCCCCAGCTCAGTGCCAGGTGCCCAATGAGTACTGCTTATATGTCTTTTTCTAAGGCTGAATCCTACACAACCCAGGCTGACCTCACTCTGGCTATGTAGCTGAGGATAACTGAGCTTCTTCTGATCCTCCTGCCTCTGCTTTTTGAGTACTAAGATTACAGGCATTTGATACCTGGTTTGCTTATGCAGTCTGGGGGTTGAACCTAGTGCCTTGTGCCTGCTAGGCAAGCACTCTACCAAATGAACCATGCCTCTAGCCCTTATTTACACACCAACACACAGAGACACACACAGACACACAGACACACAGACACACACACACACACACAGACACCACACACACACACACACCACACACACACACACACAGACACAGACACACACACACCACACACACAGACACACACACAGACACACACACATACACACACACACACACACACACACACACATACACACACACACACACACACACACACACAATGTTTGAGACAGTCTACACATAGCCCAAACTGGTCTCAAACCGTGGATGACTTTGAACTCCTAGTCCTCCTGCCCGCATCTCCCAAGCGATTACAGGCATGTGCTGTCATTCCTGGCAAAGAATGCCAACTTAGTGAGAGAATGAATTCATATAAAATAGGGAAAAGCAATGAGCCCTGACCTTGCCAAGCTTCTTACGGTCTAAAAGAGAAGACACACCCTCTCACTTGCCCACATACTCCTAGTAAAGAGAGAGATAGATGCTCCTACAGGCTCTAGACACGGAGGAGTCCCGAGGGCTTGTAGGTCAGGCCTTTGTTCTCACCAAGTTAGGGCAGTCTACCTGCTTGTGCTGTCCTGTTTTTCTCTAAGCCAGTTCTAGCCAGTCCAGTGAGGGCCTTAGAGTGGGGGCTGAGCTGGTGGTGCTTGGAGGGAGACTTATCCAGGGAGTACATCTTTCAGGGGGCAACCTGCCAGCAGAGGGGCCCTTGGGTCCTACAACAAATGTTGTAAGCAGCCTCCCTCTGGCTGCTTCCTGTTTTCCACCCACCCCCATCCTACCTCAGAAGCAGTGTCAGAGCCAGCTGTTCAAGAGATGAAATCCAAGTCCAGCCATTGTTCCCTACTTTTGGCTATCGAGTGTGTGTGTGTGTGTGTGTGTGTGTGTGTGTGTGTGTGTGTATGTGTGTGTTGCCGGAACCTGTTGTGTGCCTCAAGGACTGTTGTACCTGTTGTGCCAAGTCTCAGGTCCTGGATGCCATGCTTGGGATACCTGGAATTTCCAGGGCAAGGGAGGACCCTGGGCTAGGGCGGATGCTGAGTGTGGGCATCAAGTGTTGAGGAGTGACAGGGAAGTGAGGGCATGCCTCATGACCGGTTTACAGAACATGCTCTTTTTTAAAATGGCAAGAGAGGGGACAGGTCCATTTAGGTCCTAAGCATGTTCAGACACATGCACACAGACTTGGCAGGACGGGGTGCCACTCATCCAGACAGTGAGTGTAGGGTACGGCAGTACCAAGTGTTCACATGCTGTGAAGTCTCTGTCACCTGTACTGCCTAGGGTGGATGAGGGGGTGACCCTGGGCCCAGGTGGGTCAGGCTCAGCCTCCCTAGCATCTGTTCTAGATGTCATTCCTGGATGCTTCTGGAACCTGGAGCTTCCTTCTCTGCCTTTCCCGTAGAAAGAGCTGCTTAGTTTACAAGAGAGCAGAATTTCCAAGGCCAAGTCCCACACACTTACCTGCAATGGATGGAGGACAGCCTGCTGATTTGGCAGAGATGGGACCTTAGAATCATCCAGCCCTACTGCTGTCTGCATAGCCAGACAGAATCCATTTCTATCTCTATAAATGTGACTACTAGGTCACTAAAATAACAGCCATCATGTATTTTTTTTATATATTTTATATCTTTTTTATAGTGCTGAGAGCCTCCCATATAATAAGCAAGTATCCTCTTACTGGGCTATAGCTTTGGTCCTCTTTTGTGCTTTCTGCTTTAAGGCTCAGTCTCACTAAGCCACCCAAGCTGCCCTTGATGTTGTGATCTGATTGAATCCTGTGCCTAAGCATCCAGAGTAGCTGAGCTTCTAGCCCTGTGCCACCAGCATGGCCCCTGCATTCCTTGACTAGCTTGTCTCAGTTATCATAATGTCCTCAAAGTCTGGGCATGCTGTATACATGTCAGGGTCTCACAGTGCAGCACAAGCTGAAGCTCTGTATGGACAGCCAGCCGACTGTCCTTGAAATCGAGGCAATCTTTCCTCTTCCATCTCTTGGATGTTGCGATTACATAAAACACACCTGAAAACATGTTTAGTCTTCTCTAAGAAAGTCACTTAGAGTACGCCATACCCAAGTGTGGGCTTGGGCTCCTGGGGGAACTGTGGCCTTTCTTCCTTTCTTCTGTTTTGTTTTTTTGCTTTCTTTTGAGATAGAGCAGCTAAAATTATATTTCTTAGCCTTCCATCAAGCTCAATATCCTAAGACTGGAAAAAGACAGTGCATGTAGCAAAACTTTATGCACCAGGATGGTGGCCATATACTTCATTAATAGGCAGTTAGGAAGGAGGTGTGGATGACTGAAACTTTAGGAAATAAGCCGATCGCCACCTTTTTGGAGTTTTTGACATGATCTTTAGTTCAGGTTTGTCTCCAACTCTGTGTAGCCTAGAATGATCCTGAACATCTCCTCCTTCCGTCTCTACCCTCCTCCCTCCAGACCCCTTCCCCTCACCCAAGTGATGTGGCTGTGGGGATGAAGCCACACACCTGGCTCTGAAATAATCTTCGATACCTCTATAGAGCAGGGGACTGAACTCATTCCGGTGCTCCGTGTGTCAACCAAGGTCACAAAGAGGGGGTACAGCAGCCTCTTGGATTAAAATTCCAGCCTGAGGTCATCATCATTATCATTATCATTATCATTATTGTTATTTGTTTATTTACTTGTTTTCAAGACAAGTTTTCTCTGTGTAACAGCCCTGCCTGTCCTGGAACTCTGTTTGTAGACCAGACTGGTCTTGAATTTACACAGACCCACCTGCTTCTGCCTCTCGAGTGCTGGGATTAAAGGCACGCACCACCATGGTCTGGCTAAAAGTTTTGTTTTTAATCTTTTTTAAGTTAACGCATCTTTATTTTGAGCCTGTGCTATCCTCTCTCAGTACACGTCTCATTTTAAAAAAAGTGTTGAGTGAGCAGTTTAAAGGGAGCCGAGTGGAGCTGTGTAATGGCCGGGAGTCAGGTTGTCTTGGTTTGGGTAGGAAGGATTGAAACAGGTCCTTAATTACACCAAGTTATGCTTGTTATGAAAGCTACCCGAGCTACACCTCCAGCCTTTTATTTTGAGTTTCAGAAAAAAACAAACAAAAAAAACCCTACGTGATCGATGTAATCAGTATAATCTTATTTGTTTTTGAAACTACAGGTGGTCGAAGAGCATGGGGGGTTGGGGTGGAAAATAAAATGTGGGACTCATTGTGCCAGGTGTCATGCTGCTTACCTACAATTTGAGGACTGGGGAGGCAGAAGCAGGTGTATTTCTGAGTTTGAAGCGAGCCTGGTGTTCATAGTGAGTTCCAGGACAGTCAGAGCTATGTAGAGAGACCATGTTTTGTTTTTGATGTTTTTAAAATAATAACATAATGAAAACAAAAAGGAAAAAAAAAAGATGTGGGACTCTGTCTTCTAGAGACCTAGGATTCTCTGGGAGGTTTTATTTGAGTGTGCTGATGGGGGAGGGTACTGAAAATCAGCTCACCCAGGGACTGACCCGGCTTCCATCTTGGGCCAGGGAAATGGGATACCTCTGTGCTATGAAATGTTGATGAGCTCTAGAGGGAACCGCGCAGGAGTAGCAGATGGAATTCCTGGACAATTGTTCCGGCTGTCACCAGAGAAGACTGGCAGGAAGGAGAACTGGATAATTTATGGAGGGACAGATGCTTCTCCGGAACCATCTGGTCAAGCGGGGTCTGGGCTTGGGATAGATGTCTTTAGATCTGAGCAAACTTGTGGGCCACGAGTCCTCCCTGTTTTCTTTACCTGGCTTCTTCTTGTCCTGGAATCTTTTCAGAAAGGCTGTGTTTGCTCTCTGAGGACACAGAGGCAGAACTGCAGCTGACTCCCCTCTCAGGTTCTCCTTTGTTGAACCTGGGCTTGGCCTTGCCACCATCCCTGCCAGGGCCCAGTGGTGTCTTGAGGCAAGGGGTGGGGTGGCTCAGGGGGTGGTGGTGTGGCATGCATGACTATTCTTTTTCTTTTTTTTTTTTTCTTTTTTTGGTTTTTCGAGACAGGGTTTCTCTGTTTAGCCCTGGTTGTCCTGGAACTCACTCTGTAGACTAGGTTGGCCTCAAACTCAGAAATCCACCTGCCTCTGCCTCCCAAGTGCTGGAATTAAAGGCGTGCACCACCACTGTCCGGCCACATGACTTTTCTTATTTTACTGTATTTTCAATTCTTCTTTCCCACTACTATATCCCAGAATCTTTCAGCCATCTGCTCCCAGATCACTTATTGAATAACAAATATTTATTGAGAACAGACTTTGGGCAAACAATGTAGACACTGAGGATACTGTGCTGAATGAGGAAAAAATTCAGGAGTTTTTATGATAGTAGGACAGATGGCCAATAAACAGAGAAATATTTAATACGATGTTAGGTAATAATAGCCTCCATGTAAGTGAATGTTAAAGGAAGCACAGCTAGGGGGAGTGACTGGGATGCTGAATGACCAAAGAAGACTTCTTTGACGTGATGCCATTTGAACAGGGACACACCTGTTGGTGACTACCTAGAAGGAGAACATTCCAGTCACAGGGAACAGAAAACCGGAAGACTCTGAGGCATCAGTATGCTTAGCACGCCCCAGGAAAACCTGCTACCCAATCACTGGCGTATGCTGAGCACCTGCTATGGAATATCAAAACGTGCTCTTTGACTTGAAGAAACATTAGGGTAAAAGGATACAGGAAGTAAAGCAATAATTATGGAACTAGAGAGGTGCTCAGTGGTTAAGAGCATTTGCTGCCCTTGTAGAGGACCCAAGGTCAGCTCCCAGCATCTACATGGTGGCTTACAACTGCCTGTATCTCCAATTCCCAGTGATGCAATACCCTTTTCTGACCTCTTCCTGTACGTACATAGTGCACATACATAGACACGGGCACAGACACAGAGAATACATTACTAAATAACTATGGTGTGGGATTTCTGTAATAAAGTTCTACGCAACCAGTTAGAGCCGTCTAGTAAAAAGAGCATTAAAGGGAGGGCTTTCTGGAGAAGGTGACAGTTTAAGAATGACAATTAAAAACCAGGCCTAGAGGCTAATACCTGTAATACCAGGTGAGTCAAGATGCTTGCCTGGGTTACATAATGAATTTGAAGTCAGCCTGGGCTTGAGTGTGGAGACTCTCCCTTCCCTCCAAAAACAGTAAAAATTGACCTCCTGAGGGGAGGAACCGGATTGAGGACCTCAAGGCTTGAGTTTCTGATAACACGGGACAATTTAAGAACCTGAAGACTTTGGGAGAGGTGGGACGCAGGCTTGAAAAGGGTGATAGAAACTGGGTCACACGTTATCTTCTGTCAAGATGAAAAGCTGGCATTTTCCTTTGCCCTGTGTGGCACTCTGGTGGCGGAGGCCAGAAACTCTCTGTGAGTGCAAGGTCAGCCTGTTTTACAAAGTGAGTTCACGTTCCAAGGACAGCCAAAGAGGCCGGCCGGGCGGGAGCGGAGATGAGAGTGGGGGTGACGGTGTGTGTTGGTATTTTTCTTTGGATAAGAGGCATCTCCTACTGTATTTTTAAGCGTTGTTTCCTATTTTTTCCCACAGCTGAAGGCAAGCAAAACTCAATTCTACACCAGCTCCCAGAAGGTAGCTAGCAATCCTACCAAAACAACCAAAGTGATTGGCAAATCTTTCCCCCTTTCTCGCTGTGGAGTCCTACTTCCGACACTGCCTTCTTTCTTCCCTTGCCAGGTCTCCAAAGACTGCATGAAGGAGATTCCCACTTTCCCAGCATCACCAGAAATCGCAATTCTTTACCCCGAGGCCCCGCCCCAGGCCCCGCCCCCGATGACGCACGGCGCCCAGTGCGTGGGGATTCCCGCGGTCCAGGCCCCTACCCGGCCTGCCCCGCGGCAAGATGGCTACCTGAAGGAAGGTCCCCGGCGGAAAGTTTGTTGTGGGATTTTTGAGTAGTCGCACTGGGAGGCGAGAGTTGAGGAGGATTGCGGGACTCCTGTATGGAGTAGGGATGGAGGGAGGGAACAGCTCCGAGGTGGAGAAATAGGATTTCAGGGTGTAGGAGTGTTGGAGGCGGAAAGAAAAAAAATGCCGATGGGGGCGGAGGGGAGGGGGCCTGTAAATCTGCGGCAGCCTTAGGGGAGGAGATGGGGCGGGGGTAGCCAGAAATAGGTGTGGTTCGGATTCTGGAGGAGCAATCACTCAGGAATTGAAAAAGTTACTTCTTTCAGAGTAAGGAAGCCTGGATCGTGGGACAGAGGCCTGACTCTCAGGGCAGTGGGAGGGGAAAGGGCGCCTGTAGTTGTAGTCGGGAAGGGGTAGGAGTGAGATCTGGAACCTGCAGGGCGGGTCTCCCAAGGAGGGGACCGCAGCCAGTCAGATGACCCTCTTCCAGTCTTAGATTAGCCTTATCCGTAGCTCCTGTAGCAACATCTGCCCCAATTTCAGCTTGAAGACCCAGGGGCCCCAGGGACTGGAAGAAATCACATTGCCTGCTTGGAAAGAAGAGGTAGCAACTTGCCCCAGGCCAACCCCAGAGCGGGTAAGATGGTTTCCAGAGACAGGTTTCTGAGTGATATTCTCCCTGGGAGAGGAGCCATGAGTTTGGAGAATCAGTTAATCCGAGAAGGTTGCTTGCTCTTGTAGAGTTTGGTTTTTGGTTGTTTTGGTTCCATGGCTGGCCACCTTTTGGGAGCTGGTGTAGAATTGAGTTTTGCTTGCCTTCAGCTGTGTAAACAACTCTGGGCAACTCTGTACCTCTACAGAGTTGAACTGAACTTGTTTTCTTTCTTTCTGTTTGTTTATTGTTTTTTGAGATAGGGTCTCACTGGGTAGCCCTGCCTGGCCTGCAACTTACTATGCAGAGTGGGCTGAAAGTATCCCAATGCATTCTTGTCCAAAGCAGTTTCCTATTTGTGTACCATTCCTTCTTCCATTTCCCCGTCACATCTCCAGTTTGACATTCTGCCTGGAAGTAGTAGACCTTTTGTGGGTGACAGATGATGGGGAGTCACAATCAACTCTCTGATAGGGTTTAAGTCATTTCTATGAGCAGCTCCCGAATTCACTCCTGGTGCATGTCTGCTTTGACATTTTTCTTTTTGGTAAGAAAAGGTCATTGGTGTTCCTTGGATGTGGACTGGGGAAGCTATGTCCCAGGCGAGGGAAAGACAGGATGTGAATAGGAAGAAACTCAGACGGGCTGACATGGTAAAGGGGTCAGTGTGACCTGTGTAAAGTTGTGAACACACTTTATCCCTGGCAATCCCTGATAAGATGTTACTGTGCAGCTGGATCGTGAGATAAAGGCAGGAAAAATGATAGAATTTGCCCTTTTCTGGTTAATTTTCTCTTCATCCTTTATATGTGCTCCAACAAATCATTTAAGAAAAAGCAGTCACTGTACTCAAAGGGAGCTTGGTCTTCTACGTAGTGAACTTGCTGCTGGAGAGAAAGAGGTCTGAGGGCTGAGTGTATTAATGCAGTCTTCACTTACGTTGCTGTCCCAGGCAGATAGAGTTGTGAGCTGGCCTCTGGCGTTTGAGTTTTTGTTGTTGGTAATGTTTTTTTGTTTTATCTGTTTGTTTGTTTGTTTGTTTTGTTGTTGTTGTTTTTGAGTCAGGGTGTCACTGGCTA
Organism: Rhabdomys pumilio; assembly: GCA_030674055.1. Classification (NCBI taxonomy): domain Eukaryota; kingdom Metazoa; phylum Chordata; class Mammalia; order Rodentia; family Muridae; genus Rhabdomys; species Rhabdomys pumilio. The sequence goes on from JANHMN010000017.1 coordinate 57,744,698, forward strand.
GCCTGGACCTCTTTATGTAGACCAGGCTGGCCTTGAACACCATGTCTGGCTTAGTTTATTTTAAATATTGTAATTAAACTATTTTTATTTTATGTTTATGAGTGTTTTGGCTTCAGCTACATTTCTATACCAGATGTGTGCCTAACCTAGTGCCCATGGAGGCCAGAAGAGGTATCCTATCCCTGGAACTGGACTTACAGGTGGTTGTAAGATGCCCTGTAGGTGCTGGGAATTGAACCTACTTCTAGAAGAGCAGCCAGTGCCCTTAACTGTTAAGCCATTTCTCATGGGTTTGTGTGTGCCTGAGTGTGTATGCACCATGTTTTTTTGGGAGCTCTCAGACTTCAGAAAGGGGGCATTAGGTCCCCTGGATTTACATGCAGCTGTGAACTGCCATATGGGTACTGGGAATTGAATCCAGCCAGATCTTCTGCAAGAGCAGTAAACACTCTTAATTGCTGAACTATCTCTCCAGCCCTCAATTAGTTTTTTAAAGACAACTTCACTCTGCTCCAGTCTGGCCTGGAACCCATTAAAACTCAGGCTGGTCTTGAACTTGTGGCAGCTCTTCTGATCTGTCTTCCTGGGGATATAGACATGAATGATTATGGCCAGCTTGTAAGGGTTTTGTTTGTTTTTCTTCTTTCTTCTTGGAAGCAGTCTTGCTGTATTGCCTGACCTAGAGTTAGACTCTGGGGCTCGAGTGATCCTTCTGCCTCAGCATCTCAAGTAGCTGGGTCTGTGGAGGAGTAGCACATGGCCCAGTGGGATCAGGTTTCATATTAAAGTGTATTTTGGGACCGGCATCTGTGTGACGATTGAATTGGGAGGTCTGGCTTTGTCGAGACACTCTCACTAACCGTGCTTTGTTCACTGCGTGCATACTCCTCCCACAAAGCATTTCCTCCAGACAGAGGCCTTAAGTCAGTGCTCCAGTCTAGCTGCGGTGCTCCCAGGTGCCCACAGATCTGAGGAGACTGAGCTTCAAATTCCTTTCTAGAAGTCTGGGAACACATTTTTTTTTTTTCCCCTGAAGAGGATTTGTGTATGTGGTCACTTGGGAATTGTAATCAGTTAGAACTGTGTGGTAGCCAGGCAAGGTAGCGCGCACCTATAATTCTGGTATACAAAAGGCTGAGGTACAAGGATTGGTAGTTTGAGGCCAGCCTTGTCTTCATAGACCCTGTTTCTAAGAAAAGAAAAGAAAAAACAAAGGGAGAGAAAGGGGGAAAGTACAGTGTGTTGAGAGCTAAGAGAATTGAGCTGGTATGCACTAGTAACTTTAGCTTTCCATAAGGGAGGCAGAAGGATCAGGAGTTCGGGATGGTTCTCAAGTTACATAACATGTTTGAGGCTAGCCTAGGCTACTTGGAACCTGTTTCAAAAACAAAACAAAGCAAAAGAACAAAAACTGACACATAGAGCCAGGTTACTAGTTGGATCCCAACTGTGACTGTTTGACCTTTCTTAATTGCATAGTTCTGTGCACCTCAGTTTCTCGTTGCTCAGTTGGGGCTAGTAAGAGCACCTATCTGTACGTGTGTAAAGGTTCATCCATGAATGTCAACTCTCCCTGACACCTGATACATACTGTTATGCTCATTGGATCCCTGTGATTGGCGCTGTAATCACTGGAGGATTTGTACTGGTGGGCTGCTGACTTGACACTACAAAGATTCAGTGCCACCTTTTGATAACAGGGTTGTCTAAGTTACGCTGTGTAAGGTGATGTCAGGATGCTGAGGCTGGAAGTTTTGCCTTTGCTGGTGAGCAGTAATACCAGTGACTATTGAGGACATTCTCCAGAAGCACCCTGCGTGCAGTAGGTACTTTTTGGGGTAACAGCTACATGAAGAAGCTCTGCTGTTTACCATCCTGTTTCACAGGTAAACGGAAGTACAGTGGTTGAGTCATTTATTCAGAGGTCATTTTGTAAGTGGCAGAGCCCTACAGGATGTGAACCCAGAATACCACATTTCAGTCATTGAATGAGCTGGTTTGTTTGGGCTTTTTTATATGTAATAAATTAAAAATATTTCGGGGCCAGGCATACTGGTGTACACCTTTATTCCTAGTATTCAAGAGGCAGAGGCAGTTGGATCTCTGTGGATTCCAGGCCAGCCTGGTCTACTTAGCAAGTTCTAGGCCAGCCTGGTCTACTTAGCAAGTTCCAGACCAGCCAGGGTAACATAGTGAGACCCTGACTAAAAAAATAGTTATCATTGTTACTATTTTTAAAAATAATTTGTTTTATTTTTAACTGGAAAGTTAGAGGTGTCGAATTATCCTTGACTAGAGTGACACATGCTTGTGAGCCACTTGTTGTGGGTTCTGGGAATTGAACTCTGGAGGAGCAGACATACTCTTAACTGCTGAGACAGTTCTCTAGGCCTTTCCCAGTCAAACATTGGTATTTATATAAAGTTACCTTTTTTTGTGGCCCAGCTAGCCACAGCCTCCTGAGCACATTGATACGTTAGGCTAGGCATGTACTCCACCACCGAACTCAGTCCCCAACGCCTACTGGGCTTTAAAATTGATCCTTCTGCCTCAGCTTCCAGAGTGGCAGCACTGCAGGCATGGCATATGTGCAGCAGCTAATTTAGATAAGCCTAGAGGTGATCTGTCTCTGGTTTGTTTCACTGTCTCCCCCAGTTCGCGTTTGCTTGTCCTGTTGGTTCCATGTACACCCATTGGAGACACAGTTTGGGATTTTTCAGAATTCTTTTCTGGGACTCAGCTTTTCAACTCGCCCTTCTGTTTACTCTTAGAAATAATGTTACATAAGGCAGAGACAGTGCAGAGGAAGTCCACGTTGGCCAGACAGGTTCTCTCCTTTCAGAATTCAGTTTAGTGACTACCCTTTACAAGGCCACGGGCCTTTGTGAGGTAAGCAGACTAACACTGGGATCCACTCTGACTGGAGCATGGTAGTGCACCCCTGGCCAGAGACAGACGTGAGATGGCCTTCAAAGTCCAGGCTAGCCAGGGCCACATCACAGAACAGCCTTGCACTCTAGCATAGTTTAAAGAAGGATGTGTTCCTTTGTGTTAGTTTAGACATAAACATTAAGGATGGTGTTTGATTTTGATCACTGACACTTGGAGATAAAGTAGCCACAGTGTTAAATGCACAGCCTATATGTAATCATTCTCTTAAAAATAGCAACCTACGCAGAGGAAAAATAGGTAACATTTTAAATAGCTCTTTCTCTCAGCGTTTGGTGAAAATGGAAAACAGATGTTTCTGTGCCAAAGCTGTGTTGCCTGTTGAAGGCCCTGGTATAGGGTGTGAGTATCTTCTGTTTACCAGGCAGGGGCAGCCTGCAGCCTGAGGGCAGAGCCATCTTCAGGTTTCCTTAACTGGCTCTCCTTTGCCCTGTGCTTCGGACTCGCCTCTTGCATCTGAGTCATGTCCTGTCTGTTTAACATACCCGCAGGGCCCATCTTTTTCTTCAGTAAGTGACTTTACACTGCCAGTAGGCATGTGCCCAGTATATAACTGGATTTTAGGGGACTAGGACTGGACTTTTCCCTGAGGACTCTGGCCTGGCCCCATAATGAACTTCTCGTATTTGCTGTGGCACTGACAGTCTTGTTCCCTCCTCCATTGTCTCAGCAGCCACACATCCAGGGTAGCATACCTTGCCTTGATTTGATTTGGCAGCCATCAAAACGTGCTGCAACTTGTTCTCCTAATAAAGCACACAGTGCTGTAGAGACCTGTGGACTTGCTGAGTTCAGGTTACAGCTTATTGAAATAGCTGGATTGCAGGGTGAACGCTGGAGGGTTTGTGCCAGGCCTGCCTTACCATATGTAAATTAGTTTTCTCTTGAAATGCCCGTACTCAAGTGTTATGTTCAAACCTCATCCATTTATTGCAGTCTTACCACACATGAAGAACCTCCTGATAAGCTGAGTCTTTGTCTCATCTGGATGTGCTTTCATTTTTTGAAGATTTAAAAAAAATGTGTGTGTGTGGTTATGTGCACTTGAGTGCATATGCCCACAGAGACCAGAAGAGGGTGATGTTGCCTTTTTTCCTTCTGTTCTCTCTCTCTCTCTCTCTCTCTCTCTCTCTCTCTCTCTCTCTCAGCTTTCTTTTTTGAGGCAAGGTCTCACTATGTAGCATGGCCTTACCTGGAACTCTGCCCTCTGGGTATTGGGATTAAGGGCATGTGCCTCAGCACCTGGTAGATCAACCAGCCATCTGAACTCAATGCATCCTTTTCAGCTTCTGGGCCTTTGCATACACAGATGCTATTGCCTGCGTGTCTGGATCCCTTTCCCTGCTCCTTTTAGCCTTTTTTGTCCTCCAGATCTTCTCTTAAATGCCCATTCTTTAAGAATCTGCCTCTCTTTCATCTCTTCCGTCTGTGATTGACTCTGATACTGTATTTTCCTGTTTTGTTTTGTCTGGGTCTCCCAGGACTGTAAGTGTTCGGAGAACAAGGACTTGTCTCGTTGACTTTTGTATCTCCAGCACTTGGGGTAGTGTGGGTACTTATAATGTGTGATACCTGTAGAATGAATGAAGTATCCAGGATTTCTCTCCCTGTTTCCATCTACCATGCTGCTGTTAAAATGTTAAGTACAATGGTGAACCAAGAATCCAAGCTCTTGGGTCCCAAGGCAGTTTCTTGAGTTCCAGAACAGTCTGGTCTATATAATGGGGCCCTGCCTCTAAAACAAACTCAACTTATGCCTTAGAAATACTATGGTTCTCCCCAATTTAATTTAATTTAAAGTTCATCCTTTTATTTTATTATTTATTTATTATTGGATATTTTATTTACAATACAGATGTCATCCCTCATCTCCTTTCACCATTTCCCTTCCCTAGGACCCCCTATCCTATACCTCCTCTTCCTTTATGCTTTTATACCATTTTGATTACATACATGTATTAAAGTCAGTTCTAGGTTGAGGGTCTAGCAATACAATACAATACAATAGATGCAAATAGTTGAGGAACAAGCAATACAGTAAACACAAATAGTCAAAGAAAAAGCAAGGCATTAAACCCAATTAACGTGAACACTCCCGTGATCACTGTTTCTAAAGACTTATCAAGATGACCAAATATCTGAGCCTACTTCCCTATACTAGCCCAAGGTCATTTTCATGTCTGAAGCCTACTTCTTGTTCTAGCCTAAAATTTAGATTCCTGTCTGAAATTACTTCTTTGTTCTAGCCTAATATTTAGATTCCTTCCTGAGATTACTTCTTTGTTGTAGCCTATGATTTAGATTCCAACCTGAAATTACTTCTCTGTTTTAGTCTAATGTCAGATTCCTGCTTGAAGCCCATTCTCTTTGTCCTTGGCCCATGTCAGCTTCTTGCCAAGCAGCCCCAAAGGCTCTCCACCTCTCCCCCCTTTTTTTTATTTCGTTAACAAGACTGAGCCTGTCTTAGGTCATTCTGACAAGAATGCCTTCCTTGCCCGTCATGGAATATGCATTATCAAAAGCAGTGCATTTCTGTCTTAGGTTGGTAAGGCTCTGTGCAGAATCTTACCCGACCTTGGCTTGCCAGCCTGTTAATTTAATAACTCTGTCTGGGGGTCCATTTTCAGATTCAAGCCATGTACTTTGGCTGACAACATGTTGATGTTGTTAAAGATAAGCTTTAACTCGATGGGCAGGAATAAAAGTATTCCCAGGACAAGAAGGGCTAGCCTGATCTGATCAAGCTATATAATGCCATTCCTGAGGTTTGACCAAAATGGAAATACTGACTTCAGGCCATGGATAATTTTATCAGCATTATCTGCAGCATCAAAGGTCAATAGAGCAGCATTCTTTAAATTCATAATCTCACTATGCAAAGTTAACACACCCAGAGAGGTGTTAGGATTATGCCAAATATCCTACAGATATCTTTAAACTTTTCTCTAATCATAATGACAATCATTGGGAATTTCAAAAGTATGATATTTGTCATGATGCTTGGGATGGCTCCTAACTCTTGAACCCTGAGCCTCCTTCAGATAATTTGAATGGGTTATAGAGCATCATTCGTTGTTCCAGATACCTATATAAATCCTTTTGTATACTCAGTACATTAGTAACATTTTTTTGCTAGATGGTTAACAAAAATAGTTGTCTTAACTCCTTGTGTCAATGCTATTGCAGAAGCAGTGGTGCTAGCAATTAATGGAATTAAAGCTGTTATACCAGCAATAATCAAGCCTACTACCCTCTTGATTCTGCTTAAAGCCTAACTCACTTCTTCCAGCACTTACAAGCTTTTTTCAGAGAATCAAGGTTTTCTAATACTCAGGGCAGTGAGACAAAAGCTGGTTGATAGACACTTGTAACACATGCCAGGTTCCAACACACTAACATTATTGGAAATTGTACAGCCAATGCAACTTACAATAAATACTGTAGAAGAGACAAAACCAATTTTAGCTTGGCAATTACAAGAGCCTTAAAACGTGCACTAACCCTTGTTTGAAGTCCAGATCCTGTCCCAACTTTATCTCTTGCTATTGTAACATCATAGTGAGCTACAGCTAACTTCCAGATATGTCTCTGACAAAGTCCAGATCCAGTCTTCCAAAAGTAGACTGTTATTTCCCACATTGGATTGATTTCTAGACCAGTACTTGATTGAGTCCTAATAGCTGGGCACCATTAAGAAGAATACAAGAGACATAATTTCTCTTTTCGATTCTTTATCCCTCAAGGTCTAAAAACTTGAGGCAAGGTAGCTTGTCCCATCTGGGATATAGTCAAGCAAAGGTGGGTCAGGAACATATGTCCAATACAGCTCCCCAGTCACCCTTGTCAGGGCACTCAGCAAGCTCACAGGTCGGCATCATTCTTTGTCTCAAAAACTCATCCTCTTTACCTTGGCATGCAAAAAAGTTCCTTGCATTCTGGCCCTGGCCTAAGCTTACCCCCTGTCCTGGTTTGTTTTCTGTTGCTGTGATAAAACACGAAGACAAAGTGGCTTGGGAAGGAGAGGGTTCATTTTGCTTGACCATCAGTGTTAGAGTCTAAGCAACAACCAACACAGGAGGGACTCGTTTTCACTGTGGTTTGCTCCCATAGCTGGTCAGTCTGTTATCTACAGTGGCTGTGCCCTTCTCCTTCATGTGTTAGTCAAGAAAGTGGTCCCACAGACTTGCCTACAGACCAGTCTGATGAAAGTATTGTTTTCATTGAGGAGCCCTCTTCCCAGATGACACTAGCTTGTGTAAAGTTGGCAAGAAAAAAAAGCCAGCTCAGCCCATTAGCCAGAGTCACTGCCACCATGCTCCATGTCTCCTGCTCTTCATGACTCCATAATCCCACTGCCCCCACCATGCCTTTACACCCTACCCAGTCCACATGGCTCCATCTGCCAGGAATGACTTTTTTGATACTTTTATGAGAAATTTTCTCCCTACCACCTTAAAAAAGAAAAAAGAAAAAGACTAGGCTCTTGCTCTATATCCCATAGTGACTTCAAGCTTGTCATGTTCAGCCTCTGTTCCCTAAATGCTGAAAGTGTAGGTATCTGCTACCATGCCTGGTCCATGCTGTGCCTCCCTGTAAGGCTCTGGTACTTTGTTAGAGCCTCTTTTCCAGTGCTCAGTCTGTTTGTGGAGAGTACTCTGTTGACTACATGTGGGGACCACCTCATTTTGGGCGAGGTGCTGTGGGCTGTGCGGAGAGTCTGCTTTTGGAGCTGTGTGGGTTGTTTTAAATGGTGACTACGCCAGCTGTGCAGTGTTGACAAGTTTCTTCACCTGGAGGATTCCTTGTCCTTTTTTTTTTTTTTTTTTTTTGCTTTCTATCTTTTTTAAAGATTTATTTATTTATTATGTATACAGTATTCTGCCTGCATGTGTGTCTGGCATATGAAGAACAGGCCTTAAATTTTTTTTTTTAATTTAAATTTGGGCCCCTTGATTTCTGTCCTAAAGCCAGGGACATTTTGAGTAGCGTGGTAAATGGAGAGTGTCTCCTTTCTTGTGACGCAGCAGTGGGAATCCCAGCATGAGAAGGAGAGTGCCATCACAGAACAGCTTGTGAAAGTCAGATTGCAGTGCGATCCCCCGTCTCCTGGGCTGCAGAGAGTCTTGATGGACCACAGTACGCCTGCCGATTCCCCAGTCCCGGGGAGATGGGGAGTGACCTTGAGTGATAGACAAGAGGGCTGCATACAGGGATTGGATGGAGTGTGTCTTAGTCAGGGTTACTGTGCTGTGTGAAACACCATGGCCAAAGCAACCTAGGGAGGAAGGGGCTACTTGGCTTAGTCTTCCACATCACTGTTCATCATCAGAGGAAGGCAGGAGCTGACGCACAGGTCACAAAGGAGGGCTACTCACTGAGTTGCTCCTCATGACTGGCTCAGCCTGCATTCTTATATAGACAACCAGCCCAGGGCTGGAACAACCTACAGTAGCCTAGGCCCTTGCCACATCAGTCCCAAATTAGGAAAATGCCCTAGAGGCTTGCCTATAGCTCAGTCTTATGGAGGCATTTTCTTTCTCCCCTGCCCCGCTCCCCCCCAGGGTTTCTCTGTGTTGCCCTGGCTGTCCTGGAACTCACTCTGTAGACCAGGCTAGCCTCAGATTCACAGAGATCCGTCTGCCTCTGCTTCCCAAGTGCTGGGATTAAAAGTGTGCACCACCACTGCCCGACTGGAGGCATATTCTTAATTGAATGTCCCTCCTCTCAGTTATTCTAGCTTGTGGCAAGTTAACAAACCAGCCAACACAGTGCTTTGGGACCCATGTTCCCAGGTGTCTTAGGGACTGAAAAATGTCAAGGAAATCAGAGGAATGTGTGTAGCTATTGAGTAAGCCAGACTTCCAGGCCCCTGTGGTCTTAGGGATTTGGTCTTGTGCCACAGGCTCACCCCTGATGCTCTTGCAAAATGGCTGGTGGCTGAGTCACCGTCTATTCTTCCAGTCTCTTTTCGACTGTAGTTGATAGGAATGGTCTGTAGGGACCATTCTTCTGAACAAATACCAAAGAAGTTGGTTTTAGCGGTTAGAACCTCTTGAATGGCATGCAAGGTACTCCAGCCTGAGCTGCAGTTAGATAAACAGGACTCCCTGTTCTCTGTATGGCCACAGATTCCTGCCTGAGCCAGTTGTTTGTCCTCTGTGATGCATGCACATATGCATGCACCATACTGGGTCACTCTTAACCCTCCTGCCCCCTGCTAAAGGGAAGATCTGAGGCTGAGACTGAGGCCACATAGGAACAGGTCCTTAACTGAAGGCAACATTAGGTCCTGTGAGGAAATACTGAGCCCCTGGTTGCCCTGTGGTCCAGTGTGTCCTCCCCGAGATCCAGTGTGTCCTCCCTGAGATCCAGTGTGTCCTCCCTGAGATCCAGTGTGGATTAGAGTAGGTGAGATCTTGCTGGTAAGACCCTCCCAGTTCTTAGGACTTTTTTTTTTTTTTTTTTTTTTTCTTTTTTCAGATGAAAGTCTCACCCTGTAGCCTAGACTAGATTGGATCTTGCTTGCTTTTTTTTTTTTTTTTTTTTTTTTTTTTGCTTCTTTGAGACAGGGTTAGCTCTGGCTAGCCTTTGAATCCTCCTTCCTTGTCATCTGTGTTAGGATTTTGGGCATGCCCCAGTCACTCCCAGCCTGTTTGTTTTTCTGTGTATATCTGGCTGTCCTGGAACTCACTGTGTAGACCCTGCTGGCCTCCAGCTCACAGAAATTCAACCGCCTCTGCCTCCTGAGTGCTGGGATTAAAGGCGTTCACCACACCCAATGTTCTACCCTTAGAAAGCAAACTGGACTTCGCTGCTGACTTAGCTGTTGCCTTGTTGCTCTTGTGGGTAAGGGTCTGAAGGCCACCTGCTGTGGCCAGGCCTCTTCTAGGAAAAAGGTCAAAGCTTTTAGGAAGATCTAGCTTTCTTTTTTTTTTTTCTTTTTTTTCCTTTTTTTCCCCAATATTTTAAGATTTGGCTTTCTCAAACAGTGGTTCTCCACCTGTGGGTTCAGCTTTGTTAAGTTGAACAACTCTTTCACAGGGCTGCCTAAGACTGTAGAAAAACACAGACATTTGTATTACGGTCCATAATAGTATCAAAATTACATTTATGAAGTAGCAACAAAAGCAATTTTATGGTTGGTGGTGGCGGGGTCATCACAACATGAAGACCTGAATTAAAGAGTGGCAGCATCAGGAAGGTTCAGAACCGTTTCAGAACCGTTTTAGACCGTTGTCTTTCTCCACAGTCAGAGGGTGGCTTTGGAAGCCTGGGCAGTAGAGTGATATTGGGAATCTCAGGTAATAATGGGCAACTGGGGAACCTGTTGGCCCGTGCTGAGGGATAAACTTTGGGTCTTGCACATGCTAACAAGCACTCTAACCCTGGGCCATCTCCAGCACCCATCCTCCCTCTTTTTTAATTTCGAGGCAGAGTCTTAAGTTGCGCAGGCTGGTCCTTGTCATCCTCCTGCTTCAGTGTGCCAGGCAGCTGGGTTACACCCAGACCCTACTGCCAGGCTGCACCAGGACTCTGAACACTGGCTTATAAGAACAACCCTACCCGCAGATGCCACACTGGGGGCAGACAGTTCACGTTTAGTTCAAGTCGCTGCTCTGCCTTGGACTTCTCAAACAGGGCTGAGGACCTTTCTGCCCTTCCTGATGTGTTGGGAGTGAGTTTTCTGTCCTGCCCCAGGGGACGAATCTTCTCAAGATTCCACTGTTGTGGCTACCACTGTGTTGCCCAGGATGTCCCTGTAGGCATTGGGAAGTGTTTGTTGGTGCTTCTTAGAACTAGGGTTCTGAGAGGGTGGAAGAGCCCTTGTAAGAGGCTGGGGAGCTGTACTGTGCTATGGGTTCCTCAGAGGACCTCCTGGGCCATCTGTTTGGCAGTGTGCCACCTTTCCCTGGAGTGGCCCAGCTCTGGGGCTAGGTCACACACTGCTCCATTGTACTGTGTGTTCTGAGGCAGTTCTCATCACAGCCTCTGACTCCAGCTCGTCTCTTACAGCTCTTCCTTCAGAGCCTGTGGGAGGCGGTGGAATACTCAGTTGGCATGGGCCTGGATGAGTGGCAGCTGCATCTGTGGGTAGAGGGTTGTTCTTATAAGCCAGTGTTCAGAGTCCTGGTGCAGCCTGGCAGTGGAGTTTGGGAACTAGGGAGACAGGGAGCTGCCTTCTACAATAGCTGCCTTTTCTTGACCAACCAGAGAGCCTTGTGTATGTTAGTAAGCTGGACTCACTGTTGGCAAGGTGGGTGTTGGTCTTCCTTAGGAGTGCTTTCTGGTGGTGGATGGCCCCTGAGAGTCCCACAGTAAGAAAGAGGTGCTTTCCCCCACAAAAGAGTATAGTATGTGCCGGAGGGATCCTTCAGTCTGGTCTTCTGTGCTCTCTCTTTGCAGCTCGGAGTTGAGCTGCTCACACACCAAGCTGTCTGTTTATATGGAGTTCCTGGAGGGCGTCTGCCATGAGTCTGTTGCTAACACCACTAACCAGGAAGGCTGGCTGGCTGGGAGAAGACACTAACCCTGTGAGTCCAACCTAGGTTAGCTAACCTGCCCTGGGGGCTGCCAGCAGTGTCTCCTATGTTCTCTACCAGGCTGGCTGCCTCCTTTGCTCAGGTTTGCCACCTCTGCTTTCTGAGTCCTTTCCTTTCATCTTTTCCCTAATGTGGAGATAAACCTCCTTTGTCTTCATTTCTTTTCTGTTCCTGTGTAAAACACCATGATCAAGGCAGCTCAGGGAAGAGAGCTTTTGGTTGGGGTTCTAAGGCTCAGGTTGGAGTCTATGTCTGCGGAGTGAAAGAACAGCTGAGAACTCAGATCTTGATCCCCAACCTCGAGGGGAGAGAGAGGGGGAGTGACAGAGATGTAAACAGACACACACAGCAACAGACACTAGGGATGGTAAGACTCACTGGAAACCACAAGGCCACACTACCTCATACTTCCCAAATAGTTCCACCAACTGGGACGAGTATTCAAATGCATACCAGTCTCAGTCAAACAGCCACACTCTTCATGGCCGAAGAGATGCCTGCTACAGGGCTCCTGCCTTCCCCTCTCTTTCACGCCAGACACCTCCATCTCCCACAAAACAGAATTGCTTGGTGGTTCTGTGCTGGGCTGTGCTGTGCTGGGCTGTGCTGTGCTGTGCTGTTAGCAGCATGAGCTGGAGACTTTCCCTCAGTTACCATGCTATTCTGTGTCTCTGCTTCAGAGACAGGTGGAGGTCGGAGAACACCCCAGATGCTTTTCCTCTCTTTGCCAAGAGAGCGAGTGTGGATGGTCCCCCCATTATTCACTCAAAAGTGAGGTCCTCTTCTTGGTTGGGAGATTGAGGCTTCCCTTGACCTAGCTCTGGAGACTTCTTGGTCAGAGGGTGAAGTAAGTCAGATTCAGGGCTGTGTGTGATGATGCAGTTCCCACAGTCACCCTTGCTCTGAGGTGGAGCTTGGTCTCTTACCCGTTTCCACATGGAGTGTTGGGCGGACCTTAGCCGAGGACTGGGAAGGGTGCCTCAGCTAGACAGGGAGGATCTGGCATTGGATTCTTCAGGCCCAGGAAAGGTCCTGGCCTCAGTGGGTAATTGGTGAGTGTTGCCTGACTTGAGGAGCTGCTCCCCCAGTTGCATCTTTATGCTTGGGACAGAGAAGGGACGCCTGACAGGCTGAAGGTCAGTTGCCTTGCTCTCCTGGCAGTCCAGTAGGTAGCTCTACACATACTGTGTCTCCAGGCTCAGGAGATAAGGCTGGCCAGGAGCTTGAGATGTGTGAGCCCTCCTGGCAGGCAGATTCTGTTACTATTGGCTGAGGGGTAGAAGACTAGTCAGCGGCTGCTGTGTGGGAACTGTGTGCGGACATGGGGCATAGGTACTTCCAGGGTGCCTAAGGAGTTGAGTAGGGAGTGAGCAAGCTGAAAGGGGTTGAACTTGGCTCTGACTAGAAAAGCAGAGAACACTGGCAGGGCCATAGCTTTACTTCTCTCCTTAGGAGAGAACGCAGAGTCTAATGTCAGGGGCAGACATGGGCTAGGGGGCTTTTGGTCCTGCTACGCTGGTGAGAGTTGCTGCTTGAGTCACCATTAGTGAACTTTGACCCTTTTGTCCTTGTTAGTGTTTGTTGATGAGAGGCCGGACTGATAGACAAGGGGCTTGGTCAGGTGGGGAGCCAGGTGAGTTCTCATGGTCACCAGCACTCGTTCTGAGGCTTCATGATTACTCTGGTTAGAATGAGTCTCTCCCTTTTGGCCTTCAGAGTCCTGTCAGTGTGTTCAACTTAGTGTAGGCAGGGGCCCAGCTCAGAGCTACAGGCAGCTTATCCCAAGAGGGTGAGGTTGTACTTGCCCACAGGCATGAATATTGGAGGGGCAGCAGGGCTGGTCTGGGCACAGACTGGCATCGTCTACGTACTCATCAGCCCAGAGCAGCACCTTTGCCCAGGCCCCACCCTGTGAGCTGCTGGCAGCCTGCCTGCCTGCCACGCGCCCAGGATTGCTGAGGGCTTTGCTCATGTACCTCAGGACAGCTGCATGCCGGAAACTGGGGGCTGAGGCAAAGGAGAGGGGGTAGGGATGCAGTGGGGAAAACTAAATCCAGCTTTAGTAGGATCTCGTATTGTGTAAGGACAGTCCTCTTCACAGCAGGCAGGGTGGAGGGGCCGTGCTGTAGTGTGAGGAGGCGGGGTCTTCATAGGCAGTTCTTAGGGCTAAACTGTCGGGTCAGTGGGCCATAGGGTTGCCCCTTGCAGCATGGTGGGTTGTGTTTTGGGGCTTTCATTTGAGGCAGAGTCTAGATTTCAGAAGCTTCAGAACTATCCAGGCTTACATGGCAAGTGTGTTGCCTACTCCTGTGATTTGCAACTTCCCCGGGTTGCAGATGTCAGAAATTGGATATCCAGGGCATGTGGCTCAAGAAAGTCAAGGAGAGGTACCTTGTTCCTGTGTGATCAGGATGCTGTGATTTGGGCTGATGGGGGCTTTGAGAAGGGCAGGTGTTTATCACCTATTGAGATCCTGCTAGGTCCAGGAATTAAGGCTGTATACATAGCTCAGCTCTCTCCTAGAATACGGATCAATTTTCCTTTCACTCAGAAAGCAACAGAGATTACTAACTTCTCTTGGAACCATTATGAAGGAAAACTTTAAAGATTCTTGTGGTGTGGGCCCTACACTGATTCAAAAGGTTCATTGACCCCTCAAGGACTCTCACTAACTTAGTTCATTGGCAGCTGTGAGTAGACTTTTTCTGTAGGTTTTACAGTAATCTGAGCCCACGTACATGGCGTTCTTTCCTAAAGGAGGTGTCTGTGACGTGGGTAGTAGGAGATGGATTAATCAGGTAGGATGGTGCTGGGTCAGTGAACTTGTTCACACGGATAGCGCAGCACCTGAGGAGCTGGGGGAGCCTTCTGATGGGGGAAGGCTGGCCGGCAAAAGGGCAGAGAGCAGCCTCCATTGAGGATTCTGTCCTGCTCCCTCGTCTGTACCTAGTTTTGTGTGTGCCCGCGTGTGTATGTGTGTGTGTATCTTGAGTGTGGTAGTCTCTGAGTCCTTGATAGGCAGAAGGTGGATGCTTAGAACTTCCTCTTCTGCCCCTTGACCTTGCTGGGCCTCAGGCAAACCTCGGTAGAGTGGCAGAGGGCATAGAGTTTTCCAGGCCTGGCCCTATCTCTGTTGGTTAGTGTCCCTTGGGGACATTTGCTAGAAGAAGAACAAGGATAGAAGTTTGAGTGAGTCCGGGATCTGAAGAGGTTTCTTTTCATCTGAGATATCTGTCTCCAGCAACAGTGACCTCTGGCATCAGTGGAAACCTCTGGTCGTACCCACCCAGAAAAGGGGACAGACGTGAGTCCCATCCCCTGGCTAGACTGTTGCCCTTAGAGTAACTGACAGTTGGTAGGCTGCTTCCGGTCAGGTGCCCTGTGTCTTATCTGTCAGCACTCTGCTCAGCCGCTCAGTGGGTTCACAGTACAGGCCCTCTGTGCGTGCTGAGTCCCATGGCTAATGAAAGTAGACTTTGTTCTCTGAAGGCAGCTAATCGTGCCCCATGGGCTGTAATCAGGGAGAAGGTATTTAATACAGGGCAGGTGGCAACAGGCGGCCACATTGACTGGCAGATTGCAACATGGCAATTAGTAAGCGCTATCACCCTCCTCCTCAGCAGATAGGAGGCAGTCTCTCCTCTGAACTGATTTTGAATAGTGAAGAATGAATGCTATGTGGCAGAGGAAGGAAACAGGGTTAGCTAGGGTGGGGTAGGGATGGTAAGGGTGAGGAGAGCCCCTTCTCCTCCTGCTTCAGGGTATTTGGGTGTCGCTCACTGCTGGGTCAGCCAGGGGTTCTGCTTGGGCACAGCTCTTTTAGAATAGACCCAGCACACAAGCTGTAGCCCCATCCTGAGTCACCTGCTCCTGACTCCTAGGGACCAGGGAGTTGGGAGTAGAATTCTTCCCTGCTCATTGCCAGATTGTCCTCAAAGAGTCTGTTTGGCAACTAGAGGCCATGGGGCCGACCTTGGCTGTGGCTTTCTCATGATGTCCCAGGGAACCTTCTTTTCTCAGCACAGGGTTGGGAATCTTCCTTGGGCTGAACGCTGGAAAACCTTTAGGTAGAGTTGTGCTCAGTTGAGGCCACAACTGGTGGCTGAGACTTCTGGTATAACTGCTCTGATGCCTTCTATCGCAGCTTGTCATCTTCTCCGGGCTTGGGGACCACCAGATCCAGATGTTCCTTGCTCTTCCCAGACCTGCTCTGTAGTCCAGAGCAGTGATGCTAG
This sequence comes from Rhabdomys pumilio, assembly GCA_030674055.1. Taxonomy (NCBI): domain Eukaryota; kingdom Metazoa; phylum Chordata; class Mammalia; order Rodentia; family Muridae; genus Rhabdomys; species Rhabdomys pumilio. The sequence goes on from JANHMN010000017.1 coordinate 57,760,422, forward strand.
GCCTGTAGTCTGTCCAGTGCTGTTCCTTACAGGCAGGATCCAGGGAAGTCAATAGATTTTGGGAATTGAAGCAAAGGCCCAGGTGTCCCAACATGCCCTCATATTTACGGACATGGGTCAGGGAGTGGCACAGACCTGCCTTGAGGCGTAGGCTTGGGGAACCCAGTAGGTTCCCTAGTGGATCACCCCTGCTTCCCTAGTCAAGAATGTTTTTCTCCTGTGGCACTGGTAGAAGTAACCTTTCACTCCACCTCCATCCTTAGAGTCTCATCTGTTCTCTGTGTCCTAGCCACACCCATACCATCCCCCAACCCAGCAAACAGATTGCCTCTAGCTTCAGGGAAGCCCGAGAAGAAAAATGTGCTCACAGTTGCAGCCAGGACTTACTGTCAGGGCATGGCAGGGCAAGCTATAGGATGTGGCGCCTCAGTGAGGCAGGTCTGCCCACATATAGAATTACCAGGATCCTGAGTGTGTCTCTCTGTCTGCCCTGCTGCCCACTGTTGTCACAAGTGCCCTGGTGCCTAGAAGAGAGTGTGAGCCATGGCAGGAGTCAGGGCAGGTAAGTAAGACAGAGGCTGAGGTGGGAAGGAAAGCACTCCACGGAGCCTGCCCAGTAAATGGTTCTCAGCCTTCTGGGAGCAAACATGACTGTCATAGACAGAGAGCTGGCTCTTGTGGGGAGAAGGCCGGCTCCTGGAAGCTCAGCCATCATTTTCTAGACGTTCCACTGCCTGCCTCCCCTTTAGTGCATGGCTTTGGTCCTTCTGTGGTTCCCAGGCCCACACACACACACACACACACACACCCCTACCTTTGAAGGTTAGCCCTGGTTAGCCTACACTGCTTTGGGACTTTTCTAGGTCCCTCCCTCGGGCCACAGGAGTCCCTGTGCTGTAGCCCTACTGCAGGTTGAGGACCTACTATCCCCAGGCCCTCTGGAGGACAGCCACTGTGGTTGTATCTTGTTTGTTCTCCCTTACCCCAGGAATGTGGTGTCCTTTCTGGCCCTCCCAGATTCCTGTGCAGGGAGTCAGCCTGACAGCATGCTGCTTGTGCCCTGTGGGGACACGTTCTGCTGCCTCCTGTCAGAGGGGCGGAGGCTGGCGGCTCGTGCTTTACTACACCAAGGCTCCCCCAAATTCGGGCCAAGGACCTTAGAGAGGAGAGAGCCGGCTCCTGCCTCCCCGCCCTCCTTGCCCCCACCCTGCTGCCCCAGGCCCTACTGGAATGTGACAGGAGTCATGGCCAGGGCATGTCCCAACAGTAGGAACACATGCTTTAGCCCGTAAAACTGCCTTCAGTCCCCAGCTCTGTTTGGGTTGATGGGGGTGGGGAGAGTTGTTTTTTTTTTAAATACTCAAATACTCAGAAAGCCACCTAGGGTTACTGTTTCCACTGATCACTGTGGTGGCTGCTGCCCCCACGCTGCAGCCCAGCTTATTACAGGTGCTTCTCAATCCCAAGAAGCTGAGGGGACCTGGCAGGTCACTTGGCCCAGCCATAGGCAGTGGTGTAGAGCAGGCTATTGCAGTGGGGAAGCATGTTACCCAGGCACTTGAATAGGCTGGAACAGCCTTGGGCCTGGAAACTTGGGTCTCAGCTCCCCAGGCTTGGCTTTAATTTTTTCTATTGCGTTTATTTTGAGCATATGTGTCAGTACACACTACAATGCGCATGTGGAGGTCAGCGGACCATCTGTGGGAGTCGGTGCCCTCTGCCACCATGTGAGTCCCAGAGATCAAAATTGGGTCACCAGGCTTGGCAGCAAACATCTTTACGTACTGAGCCGTCCTGCCAGCCCCACAGTTGTGGTTTATATACGTGCACTTCCCGGCCTTGGCACTGTTGGCTTGTGCCATCTTTGTTATGGTGGCTGCCCTGTGTGGGGGAGGATTAGTGGATGTCCTGACCCCGACTCACCGCTGCTACCTCTCCATCTGCAGATTTTGAAAACTAACATGTCTCTAGACATTTGCCAGTTATCCCTGGGAGAAGCAGGGGACAAACTCACCCTGATTGAGAATCATTGCTCTAAGTCGCTAAGTTTCAGATTTTCTTTCTTGGGTCTACCTTTGCTCATTGACAAGTTTATTGTACACCATTGTACACAGAAATGGTCTCTGGGATTCTTTAGAACCACTGCTAGGGCCGGGCGGTGGTGGCGCACGCCTTTAATCCCAGCACTTGGGAGGCAGAGGCAGGCAGATTTCTGAGTTCAAGACCAGCCTGGTCTACAGAGTGAGTTCCAGGACAGCTAGGACTACACAGAGAAACCCTGTCTCAAAAAAAAAAAAAAAAAAAAGAACTACTGCTAGGAGCATCTGCAGTACCGGCATCAACTTGCTCAACTTGCTTCTTGCCAGGCCCTTTATAGTCTCGTTTGTAATCTGCGTTCCCCAAATTTCCCAGCTTTCTGTAAACTCTGAGAAGCCTAGGAGGTGAGCAGGACATAGGAGTTAAGGGTAAGACTAGCCCCAGGCCTGCTCCAGAGCGGGACTCGTGCCAAGTGGAGACAGTGTACGCCTGGGCCTAGATAGACACAGGTCTCGTTAGAGAAAGTCAGGGACTCATTACATTAGCTGTTTTCTTTCTTGAGTTGGTTTTACTTCGTAAAGCAGGTCACTATCAGACTAACGATCCTCCTACCTCTGCCTCTGCCGCCTTCTCCTAAAACCCAGTGTGTTGTGATCTCTTTGCTTATTGCTTTCTGGGAGCCTTCAGGTTCTAGACTGGACAGGCAGGCAGCTGACACCGGGTTTCCACTTTCTCCCCTTCTCTGGTTTCAGGAACTCTTGGCTAGAGGAAGTGGAGGGGCCGTGGGATGTGGAGAGCCAAAGGCTAACCCCAGGAGAGCAGAGCACAGAGAGCTGCCAGCGAACAGACGAACAGCCGGTATGTCCCGATGAGCCTGCATTCCCTTCTTTGTTCTCTTCTGGGAGGCCGGCAGATGAGGAGGCATAGAGGTGCTCGCTTTCAGTGGGAGCCAGCACAAAGAGAATATGTGGGCCAAAGGGGCTTGGCCTTTGTAGGCAGTGTCCAGAGAGGGCTCTCAAGCCTAGAGACCCTCATCCAGGAGCCTGGGTTGGGTCAGTATCCCCAGATTTCTAAGGTTCATTCAGTTTATGGAAGGCAAACCTGAACTTTACATCACCTAAGTGCTGAACACTTTGCTTTAAACAGTCTCGCTGTGTAGCCCAGGCTGGCACCAAATTTAGGACCCTCTTGCCTCTGCCTCCCCCAGTGCTTGAGATTGCAAATGTGTGTCATTGGCTGTGTCTCTCTGTTTGTTTTTCTGTTTGTTTGTTGAGGCCGGGTTCCAATGTGTAGGATTGGCCTGAAACTCACTGTGGACCAGTCCTGGAGCTCACAGAGGTCCTTTGCTTCTGAGTGCTTTGATCAGAAGCTCATACCCCTCTGACAGCCTAGTGCAGCAGTGTCCTTGTGGACCGACGGAGTCTTCACGGCAGCCTAGGAACTGCTGCTGCTTGTACCCTTAACACCTTCGAGTTGAGGAAATTGATGCCTTGCAGCTCTCTGTCTACCAGGGACAGTGTGGGCTGCTGCTGAGGCTCCTCACCCCACTCTTGGAGCAAAGGCTGCTCATTCTGGCCCAGCCCCTGGAGCCTGTCTTTCTTACCTGTCTGTTCTCCATTAGATTCTGGCCGTCATCTGCAGCACTCCCCTGATCCACCAAAGTACAGCCCTCTAATGACCCAGCAGTAGCACAGGTCCCTCTGCCTGTTGGGTCAGCATGCATCCCCCATTGTTCGTTAATTCTTAGTCCAAAGACACCTTAGAACTTGTCTCATTAATTTATTGTGTGTGTGAGGAGTGGGTGGGCATGAGTTGTATGTCCCAGTGCCGCCTGTAGAGGAAGGGATGGCTGTGGGAGTCAGTTGTCTCCTGATGTGTGTTCTGAGAGAGGCAAGGTAGTCAGGAGCAGTAGGTGCCTTACCCACTGAGCCTCTGAACTACATCCTTGAGCCCATCTCTTCCTGGCTCCTCTCAGCAGGTAGACAAGCTCACACCCTCCAGGATGACCAGTGCTGCCCCAGCTAAGAAACCTTACCGTAAGGCGCCTCCAGAGCATCGAGAGCTGCGCCTGGAAATCGCTGTGTCCCGACTCGAGCAAGAGGTCAGCATCTGTCGGCTGGCCTCTCGGGCCTGAGGTGCTGGGCGTGTGTTAAGGCGAGAGACTCACGTTGCTGATAAAGCTATAGTAGTGCTTGTGGGGGCTGTGTATGTGTTCATATGTCAGGGGGCCTTGGGCTTTACAGCTCAGCAGAATTGATCCCGGTAATAGCCAGCCCACTGAACTGTCCATGCCCAAGCTGTGGGGAGCTGGACCCAGGTGCATCCAACTCAGGCCTTTAAAGAAGCCGGAGGAGGCAGTGCTCTAACCGCCCCTACCGTAGCCACGGTTCTCTGCTGTGCCTCCAAAGTCTGGCCTTCCTCCAGTTTTCCTTTGTTTAGCTAACTTGATGACTTCCCATTCTCTGTCAGGAACCATGTTAGGCTTGCTCTTAAGAGGCCTATGGTCAACTGCCAGACACTCTAGTTTGACTCCCCAGACTGGCTGGTTTACTCAACTTGTTCTTAGTGCTGTCCCCTCCCCATGCACAAAGCAGTCTTAGATGTTGAGCATCAGGGTTATAAATGAGGGAACAAAAGTTACATGAGATGGAGCCTTCACTGTATTGTTGAGTAGGGTCAGACCCAGTGGTCAGGCTCTAGAGTCCATGGTCTGAGGATTTGCCTCCCTGGCTTCTTCATGACCTGCAGCAGACATCTAAAGTCATAACCTGTGTGTCCCTCATGCACGGACGGCTTGGGCCTGCTCTGGGTGGTTGGGCTTTGACTTTTGGTCATTGCCGTTGTAGGAGCTTAGAAACATTGGGGCAGGGGGTCGGAGCAAGACTAAATGGTTTGGTGGTACAAAGGTGTGTGGGAGATGGACTTGGTGACTTTGAGCTCAGCCTAGACTGTGTGGGAACCTCTCTACAGACCAACACTCACCGACCACAAAGCCCGTAGCATGTTGTTCCCCAGAGGCTCTCCAGGCGTTCAAGTTTTTCTCCTCAGTCTCCAAGGTTCTCTGTAGGTCCTGAGAGGCTGCTGTCAAAACTTTTTCAAGTTTGGCTTGACTTCTTCACTTCCTTGGAAAGTCTGTGCCATGTCTGTGAGGAGCCTGGCAGACAGCTGGGGTGCTTTATCCTTAGGGGTAGGTAGCATGGGTATCTAGTCCCCTTTGAAGATGGCTTTAGGATTAAAGGTAGATGTTGGAAGAGGTTCTAGAATTTTCTGGTTAACATGGAGAGGATCCTGTAAACTTACCCAGGTGTTTCTGGATTTCATCCATCTCTGGAGGACCTGTCACTCTTTCTGTGGCGTGGCTTTTTCCAGGGCTGTTTGGAGTGTGAGCCCACCAGGAGGTTGGTGCTCTAGTCTCAGGCCTTTCTTCTCTTTTGTCCAGGAGTCCCTGACTGACGCAGAGAGGATGAAGTGAGTATTGGCTGCCCATCACCGGACTGTGCACGGTGCCCTTTTCATTCCCTGCTGGACTATTGGTACCACCAGGCTCCTCCTTACATCTGGCCTTCCAGCTTCTAACATTGTGGCAGAATGCTGTGACCTCCAGTTATTTATGCTCAAGAACATACACTTGAATTACAAAACAACCACAAACTGCAGGGAAAGGTTACTTTTAAGTGAACTTATGGCTTTTGTGTTGGGCTGCAGCCACAGCCTTCCCCGCCACATGCATCCCGTGGACTATTCCTGCTCAGCAGAGGGAAAGGTTGGGGCTGGGGCTTTTTAGGGCTCATGCCTGGAAAAAGGGTTTTATTTGATCCATGAGCTGACGGCCTGCCCTTACAGAGTCCTTGCCCAGCTCCTAGCCACAGAAAATAGTGACCCGCCTGTGCCGGCTTTTGCATGCCCTGTCTGTCAGGCGTGAGACCTGGAGGCCAGCAGTGCTGGCCTGGATTCCCAAGAGATTAATAATGGAGAAGGCTGATTGTGAAGGGGAAATAGGAGCTGCAGGGCTTGGTGCCCAGTGGCTATCACCCTCTGATTCTGACCTAGTGCTTCTCTATACTGGGGAGGGGCCATCTGCAATATTCTGCACCATACACCCATTTCCACCTTTCTCCAGGCCAGAGGGCCTGTGTATTGAATCTCCTTACTTAGACTAAAGGAACTCACTTGCCTGTCTGCTCCTTTCTCAGTCCTGTCTGCTGCTCTAAGGTTAGCAGTTTTTGATGGGTCCCTGCCCCCCACCCCAGACTTTTGCAGCAGGAGAATGAAGAACTTCGCAGACGCCTGGCCTCAGCCACCAGACGCACTGAGGCCTTGGAGCGGGAGCTGGAAATAGGGCAAGACTGCCTGGAACTGGAGTTAGGACAGAGCCGTGAGGAGCTGGACAAGTTTAAGGACAAATTCCGCAGGTGTGGAAAAGGGACCAAATGTCTTCCATTTGTGGGAGCATCTCCCCACTCATAGGTTAGCTGGAAGAGGAGCCTCAGCTCGCACCTGACTTTATTTAGTAACCCAGATCCTGGAAGGAGAGGCGCGTTCCTAGACTCCATGTAGAGGAGGGTTTGTGAGGCCTGAAGAGCAAGACTTGACCAGGGCTCTGCCTTTCTCCACCTTGTTTGCTTGTATAGGCTGCAGAACAGCTACACAGCGTCCCAGCGGACCAACCAGGAGCTGGAGGACAAGCTGCATGCACTGGTACTGTGCTGGGAAGGGCAGTTTGGTTGGCACTGCTCCCACAGCATAGCCATGGGCTAGGACTTGCGGGGGGCCAGGGTGCCAATCACCCTGGGGGCTTGGGGGGGGGAGAGGGGAGAGGAGGGCAAGGCAGTGGTGGGGAGGGGGCCCACAGTGTGCTGTGTCAGATGGGACAGCCATAATGCTCACACTGTCTCTCTTCTCTCCTCGTCTCCCTATGCTGCCACCGCTGCTGCTGCACTCTCCTCTCAGGCCTCTCTTAGCCACAGCTGGATTTTTGCAGTTGCGTCTGAGTTTGTGTGTTTTCCCTGGCCCTAACTTCCTTGGTCTATGTCTACAGTAGAGATTGTGGGGATCTTGGCTGTTTCCCTCTGCCCCTTGAGCCCATCCTCTCTGTTCCTGTCACTGTGAGGCCCACAGTGCCTCCCTCCTGGGAAACAGCTAGGGCTGAGGTTCTTCTCATGGCGCCTCCACTCTGGCAGAGCACGGAGTGGCCCCTCAGCATTCCCAGGCTATAGATACACACTAAGAGACCGGAAGGTCAGAGTCTGCTTTTCATCCTGCAGCTCTTCCCTGCCCATCCAGCTAATCTCATGGGTGCCCCACTCCTAGCCTGATCCTGGAGACAGCTGCTCCCACAGTCTCAGTCCTGGCTGCAGCTACTGCCTCTAGGCTGTCAGTGCCTTGCCTGGTGCCTAGAGTCCCTCAAGCTCCCTCAGATGATGGGTAGTTCTTAGACTGCCTCTCTCCTGGGTTCCCTGGCCTCAGGTCCTACTCAGAAAGCTCCCTCCTGTGGGCAGCCAGCAGAGCAGGAGAAATGCCCAGTGTCTTTCTGTCTGTCATCATTTGTCTGCTCTGTCTGCCTTGGCTGCCCTAGCACCTGTGGCCTTATGTCTCTGGGCTAGGAGGTGGTAGGGGGAGAGGGGACTGTCTGGGCTTTGGGCTGTGTTTACCATAAGTCTGTGCCTCAGATCAAGAAGGCCGAGATGGACAGGAAGACGCTGGACTGGGAGATTGTGGAGCTGACCAACAAGCTACTGGATGCCAGGAACACCATCAATAAATTGGAAGAGCTCAATGTATGTTGTCATCCTCAGCCTGGCTCTGTCCTATACCCTTGGGTGGGCTGGGCTCTAAGCAGCTCCGTGTCTCCAGGAGCGGTACCGGCTGGACTGCAACTTGGCTGTGCAGCTCCTCAAGTGCAACAAGTCCCACTTCCGGAACCACAAGTTCGCTGATGTGAGTGACATGCCTGCCTGGCACCATTCCAGCTGCGTCAGGACTCTGTCTAGCTTCTTTGTCTGCCACTCTGCTTCCTCTGACTCCCCTTTCTACTTGTCCTTCCCTCTGTCCCCTGCTGAGGTCCTGGATGCTGCTGAGGGCCCATTGCTAGTGTTGGGGCTGATTTAGTGTCTCTGTAAGGTGCTCTTCAGTCTGAGGAGGCAGTTAAACCCATCTGACCTCACTCTTCTCAGGAGCAAAGCCTCTGACTCCAAGTCTCAAAGTCAAGGCTGGTCTGGCCCCACAGAGCTGCAGCTCCCACAGGTCTGTAGTTGGCACACTTCTCCACTGAGACAGGAGGTGATGTGTCAGTAGACAGTCAGTGGTGGGTCTGGTTAACTGCCTGTTATTTTATCCTTACTATTCGTTCTCTCTGAGGTGAGGGTGTGTAGAGCTTCAAAGCCCAGTCTACAGGGTTAACTAAGACACGGTGCCTGCACCTTGGCTGTGGTCAAGCTATCCTTAGTGGGGCTCCTTCATGTCTCTCTCCCTTCTCTTCTCTTAGCTACCCTGTGAGCTACAGGACATGGTTCGGAAACATCTGCGCAGTGCTCAGGAGGTTGCCAGCCCCAGCTCCAGCCCCAGCCCTTCTTCCAGCCTGGCCCCAGGGGCTGTGGTGCCTACCTCAGTCATTGCCCGGGTCTTAGAGAAACCTGAGTCTCTCCTGCTCAATTCAGCCCAGTCGGGCAGTGCTGGACGCCCCTTGGCTGAGGATGTCTTTGTGCATGTGGATATGAGTGGGGGTGACCCAGCCAGCCCCCCTGCCCCAGGCAGTCCCTCTCCACAACCCAATGGGGAGTGCTGCTCAGTGAGTACTGCAGGGGGCTCCCCAGAGGAGGAGCTGCCCCTGCCAGCCTTTGACAAGTTGAGTCCCTACCCTACCCCATCTCCACCACACCCACTGTACCCTGGTAGGAAGGTGATAGAGTTCTCTGAGGACAAGATCCGAATTCCTCGGAACAGCCCCCTCCCCAACTGTACCTATGCCACTCGGCAGGCCATCTCCTTGAGCCTGGTGGAGGACGGCAGTGAGCGGGCCCACTGCAGCCCAGTGCCTAGCAGTCCTGTCTCAGCCCAAGGTTCACCCCATCACCAGCCTAGTCCAGCTCCCTCAGCACCGAGTGCCCCAGCTAGCTCGGCCAGCTCTGAGGAGGACCTGCTGGCCAGCTGGCAGCGTGCATTTGTGGACCGCACCCCGCCCCCTGCTGCTGTGGTCCAGCGCACAGCCTTTGGACGAGACACACTGCCCGAGCTGCAGCTGCATTTCTCCCCGGGCCACTCTACAGCCCCGCCACCCCCACACCCACACCCTGAGCGTGGACTTGTGCTGCCAACAGAACCTGACTCTGGCTTTCCTCAAGAAGAGGAAGAGGAAATGCTGAACCTGCCTGTCAGCCCCGAGGAAGAGCGCCAGAGCCTGCTACCTGATAAAGAAGATACAGAGGAGGGACCTAGCCCTTCCCACATTGATGGTAGGGCCTGGCCTCTCCCAAGTTCCAGCCGCCCCCAGCGCAGCCCCAAGAGAATGGGAGTACACCACCTTCACCGAAAGGACAGCCTAACGCAGGCCCAGGAGCAGGGCACCCTGCTCAGCTAGGCCTGCCTGCCTTCTGCCACCACCTCTGGGCTGCATACGACCTCAAACTCTTCCTTCAGACCCGGGCAGCTCTGGGAGTGGCCCATTGCAAATCTTGGAGCTGCGTTTGCACTGACTGGTGCCAGCTTGCTTCATGATTTTTTCTCTTTTGGAATATTTATTCTCCGAGGGTAACAAGTTATTTGATTCTCAAGCTTTCCTCCAGTCAGCCAGCCCGCTGTTGCCATGGAAGTGAGGGCAGCTTGTCAGCTTCCATTTCCATCTCCTCGTACCTGAGCTCTGGTTGTTAAGGAGGTACCGTTGGTGCTGCTGGCCCAGAGACAAGTGTTGACTCACTCAGGGCTCCCCTCGGCTGTTCCCACCCTCCCTTCCAGAGGGAGGGCATGACTTCAGGGGCCTCAAGACTCTAGGTGAGGCCTGGCCCCCTCTTAACCTTGGCTCTAGACTGTTACTTCCAGATTTGGGAAGTTTTCACATAATAATGACTATTTTAAAATCAAATAAAACTTATTTTACAGGTAAGGCTTAATTTGCCTCCTCACGTTAACTCCTTACTTCTGTTGTTGTGGCGGCATCTCAGGTAGCACTGGCTGCCCCAGAGTGATGGGATTACAGGTAGGCACCAGTGTGCCTAGCTAACACTTGGTGGCTGTGTGTGCACTTGTGTACCAGTGCCCGGAGCTGGAGTCACACACCAACTGCTGAGCACCTCCAGCCCTCAAGTCCTTCTTGTCTCACACTTCCTAGTCTTTGCCAGAGATTCCTCTTTACCCATCTGCCTGGCTTCCCTCAGCCTGAGGCATGGGGAGGACGGGTGCTCAGGTAACGGCCCAGGCTGATAATAAGACTCCCTGAAGAAGGAAGATCCAGTTCAGCCCAGCCCTTGATTCTCTCTTCAGGTGTCCGAGTTCCCGGGACCTCCAGGTCCTACACCTAGGCTGACCTTTTGGAATCTGATCTGTAGAGTGGTACCATCCCCAAGGCTGGTCAGTGGTGCTGCTAGTCCTCCCCCCCTCCACCCCCCATTGGTCATCCCCCAGTGACTACAGCTGAAAGTCAGGTTGTGGAGTTTATAAAATCTGTTCCGAGCCAGCGGGTTGCAGCCAGAGCTGCCAAGTTCAAAGTCAGTACCCTGGGTTCAAGTCCCCCCACCACCCCTCAAGGCTGTTGTCCAATGACAGCTTCCAGAGCCTCATATCACTACCAGGAGCTGCCAGAGCCCCAGCCAGGGCCTTTCTCTGCCCTGTGGAGGAAGGCAGTGGGGACACAGACAAACGTGATGTGCAGAAGTCCAAGTGGAGAGTCACATCTCGGTCTCAGCCAACAGACTGTCCCCTAGTCCTGATGTCATCAGCACCATCTGAGAACTGGGATCTGTGTAAGGGCAGAAGGATGCTCAGGCCTTCATTCACACCTTGGCAGACATGACAAATCCCACCACCACCTCCTTTATCCAAATCTTCCAGAAATAACCCTCATCCATTTTCCATTCTTACCACTGGGGCACATCCAGGAGCTGCCACCGCGCTGATGGGCAGTAGGCTCCCGCCCTCTCCCCCATTCCTGGGTGTCAGCGGCCCCTGCCGTCTCTTCCTCTTCCTCCCCCTCAGACAGGAGGTCACAGATCTGCTGTTGCAGCTCTGGGCTAATGCTGTTCTCAGCCAACACCAGGCTCCGCAAAGCTGTTGGGTAATTTTCTACCATGTCCAGCAGGGTCTTGGGAAAGGAGAGATGTGCACAAAAAAGAGTAAACACAGGAGAGACGGCTCAGTGGTTAAGAGCAGTGGCCACTCTTCCTAAGGACCAGGGTTCAATTCCCAGCACCCATGTCACTGTTCATCACATTCATAACTCCAGTTCCAGGGTATCTGACACCACCTTGTGGCCTCCACAGGCACAAGAGACATAGAGGCAAAACATTCATTCACATAATAAATATTAAGTTATAAAACTTAAAAAATAAAAAGCAGGATTTAGGCAGTCCTTGGACCCAGCAGGCAAGCCTTGGGTCACCCTGTCCCCTAACATGATGTCTCCAAAACACGGTGGCTTCTCACCTGAGCCGACTGGTTGGTAAGCCCTGTGCCCTCTAAGTCTAGGACTTCTAGGGTACGGCTTGAGGCCACAGCTACAGCCAGCATCCCTGCCACATGGTCACCTAGGAAGTTAGCACAAATGCTTAGCCATCTGGGCAAACAGAGGTCTGTTAATCCTTTGCCTAGCCAGAAAGGGAGCAGCATGTTAGTGAGACGAAGCAAGTCAGATGCAGATTCTGACCGAGGTTTAAACCTACCTACCTGTTTGTCAATCTGATACCATGCAGGATGGCTCCCTTACAAGACCCCTGGGGTTCTCCTTCACCCTCCCTTCCTTGTTACTATGGCAACTAATAATCTGAGGTTTTTGGACAGAGCAGCAGTGAACATTGAGGGGAGTTATCTTAAGCTCACCCAGGGGGTTGTAATCCAGGTTGAGGACTCGGACTTGGGAGCTGTGGGCCACAGCAATGGCGAGGCGGCTCCAGCCCTTAGGAGTGATGCCAGGATTGGCGCTCAGTGTTAGCTCCTTCAGACCTAAGCGGCAGCACAGTGAGAATCCAGGATGGGTAAAGCATGGCCCTTCTCTACCCTCGTCTATGGGGTAACCCTAGTGGCTAGGAGCCACTCTGCCCCCAACCACAGCAGTCTAGAGCAGTTAAGGACCTACTCACGCCTCCCCTGCCTGGATCAGTTTCCACTCTGCTTAGTTCCTACGCTTCTCCCTTCCTGAGAGGGGTAAAAAGGAATTCTTGCTGCACCCTCCCGGCTCTCAGCACTGGGCCACACCCCCTTCTCTGTATTTAAGCCTACATCAATCACGATAGCCCATGCACTCAGTAGGGCCCTGCTCACCAGACTTGGCCCCGTCTGGAGGGAGGAGGCCACAGATGAGGTTGATGGCTTCATCACCCAACATGCAGTCCCCCAGGTCAAGAGCCACAAGGGCGGGGTGGAGAGCCAGGGCTGGGTTCAGCAAGGCCAGTCCCGCATCTGTCAGTGGGCTCCCATGTAGGCTGAAGGTTGAGATGAGATTAATTATGTATAACCAGCCTTATCTATTTGGGAAAGCTGCCCCTCCCCGAGACAAGAATGGGAAGGAAGGAAGAATGGAAACCCTAGATTTGAAGGAATATGATGGAAAGAGAATTTGGGTTCTGGGACAGGAACTGATAAGAGCATTGCACAGGGAGGGGTGTGTGGATAGTGGACTGCGGAGCCAGCACACATGTCCATGGTCTTCCGAGATCCTTCAGCGGGTAGGGCTGGAAGGGCTCGTCTGTAGTCTCCATGGGAGGTGACCCTTCCTCAGAAACGAGGGGCTTCACGATGAAGTAACTTGCAGGGTGGGGTGGGGATGACAGCCTTCCCTACTAGGCAGGGCTCTCGGTATCCCAGTTCTCTTTGGAGGATGGCATGTGGAGCAAAGTCTAGAACCGATGCATGTTTCTGGGAGGGTGTGGTGGACCCAGAGATGAGATGTGCATTAGAGGTTGCAAAAGTAGGACGATGGGAAAACAGGTACTGGAAAGGTAATGTGGAGGTACAGGCGGGGGTGGGGTGTGTGTAGAGGGATGCAGTGGCCGGGACCCCCTTGCGAGGGGACACACTCACAAGAGGGACTGGATGGAGCGGTTGGTCCGTAGCGCTTCTGCCAGCTGCTTGATGCGGCTGGGACTAGACACGACGCCCAGGTTAAGGTTGAGCTGCGCCAGGGACGTGGCTCCAGCTAGGGCCCGGCAGATGCGGCCGAAGTCGCGGTCGCACAGGCGACAGCCGCGCAGCGAGAGCAGGCGCACCGCGTTATCGCGCAGGCCGCGGCAGATGTCCCGCACCTCGGCGCCTGACAGCGGCTCCCCCGAAATCTGGATGGAGCTAGGCAGCATGGTCCCCACGGCTGGGCCTCGGGGAGGCTGGCGCCGGTGTCCCGGCCTGGGCAGAAGTTGGCCCGGGGGCGGGGCAGGGACTCAGGTCCCGGTCCCGGTTGGGGTCGCGGCGGGAGCGGAGGCGGAGGGAGTAGAGGCTGCGGCGGAGGCCGAGGCAACGGCGGCTGTGGCGGCGACGAAGCGCGCCCGGGCCGCGGCGGGATCGAAAGCAGGCGCGGGCCCGGGTGCGGAGGCCCGGAGAGGAGCGGCGCGGGCGCGGGGGCGGCCGGGGACGGAGCTGCAGCCACCCACCCCGCGCTGGTCCTCTCCCTCGCGGCTTTGGGGGCCGCGCCCGCTCTGCGGGCCCGGGGCCCGGCAGCACGGCTCTCGGGGACAGCCGGGGCGGGATGCAGCTCAGCTTCAGCTGCTGCGCCGGAGCAGGCGGCGAGTTCCTATAGCAACGGTTGCGTCACTGGCCCTCGCCCCGCCCCCCGTCCCCGCATGGACCACGCGGCCGGCGCGCGGTGCTCGTCTTAGGGCAAAGAACTAGGATCTGAGGGCCTGACAGCGCGGAAAGAAGGTAGAAGGATGCAGTCTCGCGTGGGGAGGGCGGAGACAAGTCACGCTGAGACAGCTTTTGATGTCATTTCGGCCTCTTTTTACTTATTCTCTGGTGCTTCTCCATTCTTGAGGTCTAAATCCGGAGACTCAGCGCCTTCTCCAAGACCCTGAATAATCAGTCCGGCTTGGAAGTCGATAGGCTCTTTAATCAGGTCGCGCCCTGCCCCCATGTTCCAGTGACGCGAGGCGTAGCGTGCGTGGGGATTCCAGTCCACAGGGACTTCCCGGTCAATATGGTTGCATGGGGCAGGAAGGATCTCTAGGGTAGGGCAGGTGAACCACCTTTGAAGATGTTTTAACGTACAGGAAAATGGGGCTGCTCAAATCAAAGGGTGTCAGATCATCCCAGAGTTGTGGGAGTCGGGGTGGGGGTGTGTAAAGCCGCTGCTACCACAGTGAAGCCGAGTTTTCTCTGATTGCAATGGGGGCTTCATTAGTGCAACAGGACAGTATAGTAGGTAGAGGGATTGTCGTTTTCCTTAAAAAATAAATAAATAAATAAATAAAAATCAGGAGGGCGTGGTGGCACGCCTTTAATCCCAGCACTCAGGAGGCAGAGGCAGGTGGGTCACTGAGTTCGAAGCCAGCTTGATTTACAGAGCGAGTTTCCAGGACAGCCAGGGCCGTACTGAGAAACCCTGTCTCAGGAAATGAAAACAAAAACAAAAAAGAAAATGAGTCAGACATAGGCATGTGCCTTTAATCTCAGCTTTTGTGTTGCAGAGGCCGGTGGATCTCTGGTCTACATGTTGAATTCCAGAAAGCCAGAGCTACATACTGAGACCGTATCCCACCCACATTCCCCTCCCGCCAAAAAAACAAAAAACCAACCCTACAGGTTTGCTGCAGGTGCCTGCAGAAGCCAGAAGAGGGTGCTGAAGTTTCAGGAAAATCTGACCCACCCACCATGGATGCTGAGAACTGAGCTACTGAATCCTTGTATTTTGCAAGGACAGTTCACTCTTGAACAGAGCCATCTCTCCAACCTCTAGATTTTATTTTTAATTTTATCATGTGCCTGTGCAGTGAGTACAGGTGCTCTCACGGGTCCTTGAGACACCTGGGGCTGGAGTTCAAAGCACTTGTGAGCCATCTGACACTGGTGCTGGGAACTGAAGTCTAGTCCCCTCCAGAGCGGCGTCTACACTAAGCACTGAGCTCCTCACTCCAGCATCCCAAACTTACTGTCTGGTGAAACCCGGTCTCACTGGCCCTGACTGGTTTGGAACCCTGTTGGTTAGGTTGGCCTTGAAGGTCCACCTTCCTATGTAGCCGTGCGAGACAGAAAGGAATGCACCACCATGCTCGGCCTGAATTTCCTTCAGTGGAGGTTAAAGGATGGTGGTCGTCAACACTTAGAGAAAACCTTTAGAAAACTAAGCCTCATAAGACTATGCTTGGCTTCACATGTCAGCTCCACGGGGACACTGTGTCACGACGGCCCAGCTGCAGAAGGTCCTTGTAGGTGGACACTCGTCACTGTTGCCTGGACCTAGGATGAGGACTGGGGCTCTTAGGCTCTGTGGGTCGAGCATCTCCGGCCCTCAGGGGTAGCAGCGGGCATCAGGATGAGTGGCAGGAGGATGGCTGGAACAGAGCTGCAGGTCCAGACTTCAATCAGCGTTTTAATTACCAAGTCTATACTTAGCAAGGCAGGAGGGGAAGGAGAGAACCGAAGGGTGGGTGGGGAGGGCCTCAGAAGAGCTGACCCATATTCTGCACTTGGCTGCAGAGACGCAGTCCTAGCCATGAGTTCCTGGCCTGTGCCCTTCAGAAGCCAAGCCTGGTGCCTAGGAAGTGTTTAGGCAGCAACGGCTTGGTGGCTGCAGACCTCAGCAGACACATATCCTCAGCACTGTTCTTTAATCTTCCTCTGCCCCAGAGCTGGGGGTCAGGGCGGGCCAAGGGTTCCAGAGAGGGTCAGTGTGACTGCAGGGTCACTGCTATTGCCTTGGCAGTGGCATTGACCACAGCAACAGGAAGCTTGGCAGCAGGGAGAACAGCAGGGATGTCTCTGGGGACCCTCTGCATGGGTAGGATATTGGGGCCTTCCAGGGTGTCCAGGATCCCTAGAGGAGGAAGGATGGAGAGTGAATGAGAGCTGGCTAGGCAGGGCAGCTCACCCAACCCACTCCCTCTACCCAGCGCCTGGCACTCACCCTCTACCACCTTGTGGTAGGCGAAGTGCAGATACAGCAGGAAGAGCATGTGCAGAGCAGCCAGTGTGCCACAGAGCAGCAGCCGCTGGGTAGGGCCCACGGTCCGAGACACCAACACTGCCACCTAGGGCCACAGGGACACAGTTCAGAAGGCCCATTTTCAAAGTGAGGGATGAAGCAATACTCCAAGCCCAGGGCAGGACTGTCAGTACCTCCTTCTAGAGCCTTCGCGGGGCAGACAGCAAACCTGCTCAGCTTACCATGCGCAGGGTGGAGAGCCCACCCACCAGCAGCCAGAAGACGTAGAAGAGGGCATGAAGGTGGATGTTGTAGGTGACGAACAGGACTATGCAGTGCCCGAAGAGACCGTAGCCCTGGGGGCAGATGAGAGCACCATCACTTGGGCTGGACTGCCCTTGGCCCCAAGGTGGGGGTCTTTTAGCTTGCTGCTCTCATCCCAGGTCCACCCCCTGGTCCTCCCATCCCAGGTCCACAGACCCCCAGAGAGCAGCAGGCCTTCTTAGGCTCCCCCTTGCCCATCCCCAGGCTTGGCTCCTTACCAGCAGTGCTAACATCTGGAGCATGGTGATCTGGGCATTACACAGGTAGGCAAGGAAATAAATGAAGGATGAGACACCCAGCCAGTATCCGAAGCAGGTGCCTATGGCCGTGCCCATGAGGGTGCCCTCTCGCTGTGGGGTAAAGGCTCTACTTAGGCTGAGAGACCTCTAGTCTCAGCCTTCCCCAGGGCCTTTTCTGCAGGGGCTGCTCCTGCCTCAGTCCACATTCATAGCCTTAGGTAGTTTTCAGCCTCTGCCAGCTACCCGCTTTCCCCAAGGCCTGTGTCCTGCTTACGATAATGGTGTCAGAAGTCTTCATCCCGTGCAGGAGGATGGCGACCAGTGTGAAGACCAGCATGAGAGGTCCGTAGAGCTCGCCTGCGACTTTCTGTCAATTCAGTAATGTGTTCACTAGAGACTGCAACTCAGGCTTAGCTTGGTGGCCAGCCTCCACCCTGCCGCCTCCCTCCCCTGCTCTGCAGACAAGCCTTCCCTCCTCACCTGGGGAAAGTTAACCATCTTGACAGGGATCATGGACTCCAGGAGCCTGGGAAAGGAGGAGAGACGAGAGCAGGAGTGCTATGGTGTGTTCTGGTGGGCAGGGTCGGAAACTTAACCCATGGCTCTACTGCCTGGAATAGGGCTGACCCAGAGGACAAGATGGATGAGAGGGGGAGGAAGGACAACCCTCAAAACTGAGGTAAGTGGAAAACCTGGAAAACTGGATTTGACCGTTTACCTACGTGGCCTATAGAGGACAGGCAGAGAAGCTCCAGGAACTGTCCGATCACT
Organism: Rhabdomys pumilio; assembly: GCA_030674055.1. NCBI lineage: Eukaryota > Metazoa > Chordata > Mammalia > Rodentia > Muridae > Rhabdomys > Rhabdomys pumilio. The sequence goes on from JANHMN010000017.1 coordinate 57,778,068, forward strand.
GAGGGTGAGGGACGCACCTGCTTCCGGCCTCTTCCTCATTACTATTACTAAATGCAGTGAGCACTTTTCTGGAAAAGTATACTTGAACTGGTATTAAAATTCACACAGAGCCGGCAGTGGTGGTGCACGCCTTTAATCCCAGCACTTGGGAGGCAGAGGCAGGTGGATTTCTGAGTTTGAGGCCAGCCTGGTCTACAGAGTGAGTTCCAGGATAGCCAGGGCTACACAGAGAAACCCTGTCTCGAACCGCCTCCACCACCACCCAAAAAAAAAAACCCCCACAAAAAATCCCAAAAAAAAATAAAAAAAAAAAGATCATTTCTTCCTTTGCCTATGGCTACTATAACGGGTTTTTCTTGTTTTTTAGAAATGTTTCTTGGACTATTCTTTTTAGTTAAGATATTACTTCCTTTGGTAAGCCTTCCCTTTTGGACCCTGAAGTCTTTCTAGGTTTCAGTGTCCCTCCTGTGTGAAATGGCACTCAATGCCAAGCCCCGTCCCCACCGTCTTCATGGATAAATCAGGCATTATCAGGATAGTGCTGTACATAGAATAAAATCTCAATGTATACTTGCTCACCGGGCTAGCTTTTCTATTAGCTCTGGTTGAAGGATGAATGAAGAATGAAGCCAGGATTGCATCGTTTTTGATAAACCAGTTAATGACTATGCTCTGATATTCAGGTGCAGTCTCTTCTGATGCCTGAGGGTGTGGGGGATAAGGGCAGCAGAGCTTCCTTTGTGGAGCTGTTGGTGTTTGGGGAGACAGGCTCAGGAGTAAGATGCACTGCAGTTTGAGAGCTAACTATGAGGAAAGAGTTGTCTAGAAGTCCAGGTGAGGACCAACGGGGAGGTATTTGAACCAAGTGCTGTTTAAACTGGGCACGTGTACCTTTCACAATGTAGCCAGCAAAAGTTCAGTGACCGGAGTGATGGGTTACAAGCAGGGCAGCCACCAGAGCACGGGGCTCTATATCTGACTGAAGTCTGGATGGGGGTCTAGATGTGAGGACAGAGGTTTCAGAGAAGGCTCCTTACCTGCTGCGGACCTGGGCAGGCTCCACATCAAAGTAGGGTCTCAGGATGTCGATGTTGGCATACAAGCTGAAAGCCCTGGAAGCTTGTCTCTTTCCTGCCTGCCACATCTGAAGGGAGATGGGTACTGTTAAGACTCTTGGCTCTAGACTCCGCTAGATGGGGGTCTAAGTGGAAAACCTGTATCAACTTAGGACATACACAGGTCCTCTTTTCCATCGGCTTACCTGATCTGCTACCTGCCGGCTCAGTTGTCCCTTAAAGCCTTTCATGCCAAGGAACTCCCCATCCTCTTCTTCTGCAGCCGCTGCATCAGCATCTACTTCTTCCTCACGCAGGCGCTGATGCAGCTCACCCATGTCCTCGAAGCTGGAGCCTGAGGTATCATCCATGTTCTCCATATCAATCACAGCCGAGCCCCCACCCTGTGAAGACAACGGCTCCTAGAGTGAGGGGACCTTCAGTAGCATCCTTCCGTTCTCTGCTCATCTGACAGTTTGAAGCTTTGCTCTTCCACTGACGAGGGAGAGCATGGCTTGGAACTGCTACCCACTGTGCCATACATACTCTTTCAGTGCTGGCAACTCTTGGCAGCGACACTTCTGTAGTCCAGGAAACCTACTATTCATTTTCAATTCACGTTGTCCTCCTACTGTCCCCCTCAAAGCTCCAAAGAGCTGCAAAGCAGCCCATCTGCTTTTCCCAAGTCTCAAACAAGCCTATTTTTAGGGAGTGCCAGGGAATCCTAGCCTCTAGCTCCACACTATGCCCGACCCAGGCGGACCTCCCAACCCGTCTGCAAAGCCCGGGCAGGCAGAGACCCGAGGGCCGCTGGAGCCTTGGTCTAGCCCTTTCACGCCAGCACAAGCTCTGCACACTTTCGCGTGGAAGGCTCAAAGAGGACAGAACGGTGTTGCAATGGAGCCGACTTCCAAGCCGCGACAGAGACTAGCAACCACACTCCGGACTCAATACCTGGATGTTTTCTTCGAAGCCTCCCCATTCTGGGCCAGCACCATTTCGGACGCCGCTGGCCGGCGCCGCCGGAGTCGCCATGTCCCTCGAGGCTTCCCGTCGCTGAAGCTCGGGCGCGTGGGAATAGTGTGAGACCTGGGTCCGAGGGAGGGAAAGGTTCAGAGGAGCGAGGGAGCGAGGTAGGATCAGCCGGAACGCAAAAGTGAGAAACCCGGATGTTTGGCCTCAATTGACGTCCGGAAGTGAAGGACGTGGACAGAGGCGGGGCAGGATCTCGCGACATTCAAGATTGTCGGAGAGCGAGCGTTGCTGAGGAGACGGGGGCGGGCCGCTAGCACGCACGCGCGGATTTGGCGCCTCCTCTCACAGCGAGTGGTGAAGATGGCGGCGACGCAGGCGGTGGAGGAAATGCGGACCCGCGTGGTTCTAGGAGAATTTGGGGTTCGCAATGTAAGAGATGGGGGCGCGGGAGGGATGGGGACGGCACGGGGGAAGAGGAGGCCTGGGGTGGGGCTTGGCCTCACTGCCTTTCTGTTGGTCCAGGTCCACACCACTGACTTTCCCGGTAACTACTCCGGTTACGATGATGCCTGGGACCAGGACCGCTTCGAGAAGGTGGGTAGGGCAGGAGGAGTCCAGGCTCGAGGGGCCAGACCTCACAGGTTAGGCTGGGGTCGCTGATTCCGTGAAACACGCATGTGCTAGCCGCTCCGTAGACGGGCCGGCAGACTCGGTTCCTGTCCGTGGGACAAGTTCATTCGTTGGGATAATGGACCACATAAACAAGCTATTCCAGTATAGTAAGATAGCGGTGAAGAAGACCGGGGTAAGGAATCATGGATGCACTTAAACCAGCCAATGGAAGGGACGTAGTTAAAGGTCAGTGAAGGGATGACATTTGAATTAAGCTTTGAACTGTGAATAAGAGTTGAGCAGTGAAGGCCTAATTGGAGCTTCATTATAAACGCTTGTGGAAAGTTTGCTCTGAGCCAGCCCCAGCGGTTCATTATTGTCAGGGTGTAAGTCCATCGGCATGAGTGATAGGTAAGATTGGGGTGCGTGTTAGACTCCAGGTGATTAGGTTTTAGTTTGTCTTTTTTAAACAGGTTCCCCCCCCCCTGGAACGCCCTCTGGAGACCAGGCTGGACTTGAACTCAGATCGATCCACCTGCCTCTGCCTCTCCTGCACTGGGATTAAAGGCATGAGCCATCAAGCCCAGCTTAGAATTTTTCATTAGACTGATACAATTTTGTAATCTTGCTAGCTGGGAGGGAATGAATTCTGGCAAATCTGCCAGCTAGTGTATGGAGGCTGAGAAGGGCAGAGATGAACTCCAGAGAGTGGTAGCGGGGGTAAAGGAGTGTAACTAGCTGATGGGGACCATTGCTTTGGTGCGGGCAGTGTGTGTGAGAAAGGACTTTGTGGCATGAGGAACCTAAAACTTGGTATGTGTGTTTGCCTGCTTGTGTATCTGCACCACCGTGTGCTAGTGATCCCAGCAGTGGGACGAGGATGTTAGGTCCCACTGGGTGCTGGGAACCAAACATAATTCTTCTGGAAGAGGGAATGTAGAAGGAATATTAGATAAAGAAATTGGTGTTCAGAAACCAAGAGAATATAGTTGGGAAAAGTAGGTATTAAAAAATAAAGGCTGGGGCTGAAGAGATGGCTCAGCAGTTAAGAGGTCCTGAGTTCAATTCCCAGCGACCACATGGTGGCTCACAACCATCGGTCATGGGATCTGATGTTCTCTTCTGGTGTATCTGAAGACAGTGACAGTGTACTCACATATATAAAATAAATTAAAAAAAAAAAAAAAGACAACACAAGTGCAAGTATCAAACAGTCTAAATGGTGCGGAAATTCTACTTTTGTAGCTTCTCCAAGGTCTGGGGAAGATCAGGGAAGCCAGGCACAGTGGTACACGCCTTTAATCCAGTACTCAGGATGCAGAAGTAGGTGACTGAGTTTGAGGCCAGCCTGGTCTACAGAATGAGTTCCAGAATAGTGAGGACTACACAGAGAAACCCCATCTCAAAAAACGTAAAAAACAAACAGTGCCTCCTGCCCCAAGAACAGGACTGGAGACAGAATGTCTCCTGATCATCTTGGCTTTAGGATGAAGGGGTGGAAGTACATTGAGGGGTATGCCAGGGTGGGAACGAGGCATGCGTCACTCGAGAGAAACAAGCCATTGGGTTTTCCTATCCCTCTAGAATTTCCGTGTGGACGTGGTGCATATGGATGAGAACACACTGGAGTTCGACATGGTGGGGATTGACGCTGCCATTGCTAATGCCTTCCGGAGAATTCTGTTGGCTGAGGTATTAGAAGACATGGGCTAGAGTGTGGAAATTGTATCACCCCATTTGTAGGCATGTTTCCCAAAGCTATCCTCCTAGGCAGGTGGGGTGCTTCACACCTATAATATAAACACTTCTGAGGGCAGTCTGGGCTACATAGTAAATCTTGGATCAAAAATTGAAGGGCAAAGTTAGAGCTGCCCCTCTTACTTTCTAGGTGGGGATGGGTAGAGGTCAGCTGGATGATTTTGCTTCCTTGGGCAGGTACCCACAATGGCTGTGGAAAAGGTTTTGGTGTATAACAACACATCCATTGTCCAGGATGAGATCCTTGCTCACCGCCTGGGGCTCATCCCCATTCTTGCAGATCCTCGTCTCTTTGAATATCGGAACCAAGGTAAGGCTGAGAGGTTGAGACTATCTGTTAAGCAGAACTCTCTGCAATGTATCGGGTTCAGATCCCAGGCCTATTACTGGAATCTTTGTGGGCATCTTGGGAGGACAGCTGTCCCCACCTTTAGTCTGTCACTATGTACAACCACCTCTTTACTTTTTAGGGATTGAACTCAGGTCTTCAGGTTTGAACACACACCCTCACTCTGAGCCTTCCTGTTAGCCCGTTATTAGAGCTAGTAGGGCCAGGCATGGTGGTCTACAACTTCTTCACTTCTAGCACTGGTGGAAGCAGGCAGATGTCTCATGAGTTCAAAGCCTAGTCTGCATAGCAAACTCCAGGACAGCCAGGGCTTGTGAAACGTTGTCTCAAAACCAGACCAACCTTGCTGCTGCTTTCTCACTTGTACAGGAGAGGAAGAAGGAACAGAGATAGATACGCTGCAGTTTCGGCTGCAGGTCAGATGTACCAGGAATCCCAATGCTGCTAAGGATTCCTCAGACCCCAACGAACTCTACGTGAACCACAAAGGTGAGCCATGGTGAGAGGACCCACAGGCCGAAGGGGCAAATTGTAGGATTGGGATTCTGACATGTTTCCCTCCAGTGTATACCAGGCATATGACTTGGGTCCCCTTGGGAAACCAGGCTGACGTCTTCCCGGAGGGCACAATCCGCCCAGTGCACGATGACATCCTCATTGCTCAGCTTCGGCCTGGCCAGGAAATTGACTTGATCATGCACTGCGTCAAGGGCATTGGTGAGAACCTAGTGAGTCTGCCCTGGGGCTGGGGTGGGGCAGTAGGACCAGGAGCTAAATAGGGCTGTTAGCAGCAGTCAGGCCAATGCACTTGTGTTGTCCCAGGCAAAGACCATGCCAAGTTCTCACCAGTGGCCACAGCCAGCTATAGGCTCCTGCCAGACATCACCCTGCTGGAACCTGTGGAAGGAGAAGCAGCCGAGGAGCTGAGCCAGTGCTTCTCACCTGGTGTGATTGAGGTGCAGGAAGTACAAGGTGAGGTTTTGGTGCACTTTGTGATTAAGGAAGACCTAGCAGACAAGGAAAGCTCCTTCTTTACAAAGTATGAAGGTATGACACTGTTTTCCTTAGGTAAAAAGGTGGCCAGGGTTGCCAATGCACGGCTGGACACCTTCAGCAGGGAAATCTTCCGGCATGAGAAGCTCAAGAAGGCTGTGCGGCTTGCCCGTGTGCGGGACCATTACATCTGTGAGTGACGGTGGTACTCTTAGGATAGGATGTAGAGCTAGCCTGTGTTAAAGGTAAATCCTGCTGGCTGCTGGGACTGAGTGTTCCCTTTGGTCTCTAGTTTCTGTGGAGTCAACTGGAGTATTGCCACCAGATGTGTTGGTGAGTGAAGCCATCAAGATACTGATGGGGAAGTGTCGGCGATTCCTGGATGAACTGGATGCGGTTGACATGGACTGAAGCTTCCACAGCTGCTCTCCCAACTGCACCACTGTGCCCAGTGTTGCTAGAGGTCTGATTCCAGTCTCATTTCCAGTCAATACATTTTATTAAATGTGCCGCAGACTAAGATGCCTTTGTAAGGCCTTTGTTGTAAATAAATTGATCTTAGCAAAAGTTTTTTTCAGGCTTTGTTTGTCTAATAATGAGCCTTGCCTCACAGCAGGTTAGCATTAACAAGGACCAAGGGTTTATTAAAGCTGACTGAAAAAGGCTGAATGACAGCAGCTCTGGCTGAGGGGAAGACACAGGAAGCTATAGCTGGTGTGCATTGTCACCCACCTATCTTCCAATGAAGAGGGCTGTCAGTACTGTCACCCCCAGAGAAGGCAGATGTAGGAGTGCCGGGTTTTGGTGGAAGCCTGGGTGGGTCAACGGGTTTTTGTTTAGTCCCCCTAGCAGGCTGCTTGGAGGAGTCACTGGTTGGAAAAAGGAAAGTAGGGCCCTTCTATAGGAAACAGATTTTTACTGACATGCAGGTGTACTTTAGAGTTAGCATTTCTACAAAAGTTTCTATAAACAATAGAAAATTTCTAGCATGAAGTCATAGGATGTTAAAAATATTACAACATAATAAATACAACTACATCCTCCATAGCCCTAAGCAGACAGGAGTAGGCAGCCATCAAGTTTGGAGGGAAACACTGAGATCACCTTTACAACCTGTAGACCCCAAGCACCACGCAGGAGGATGGCCTTGTGCAGCTGTAGACCAGTGACCTCCATCCTAGTTGCTATTTCCCAGCTGACTTTCCAACTTTACCACGCATGACTGTCCCACACCAGGTCAAAGTTGGGGCTGGGTGGACAGTGGGCCTGTCCACATACAGACACACGTCACGCCTGCCTGTTATAATAAACAGGGCTAGGTCTCACACCCATCTTGCTTTGTGCCCCTTCCAGGACTCAAGGACTTCCAGGACCTTAAGGACTCAAAAGTGTTTGGCTATGACTGGAACACTTTTTAAAATCATTTAGAAATGACCCTTGAGTCTTCAGAAGCTTAGAAGACCATTGAGATTTTCCAAGGCACCTGGACTCAGCTAATCCCAGGAGGGACAGTGGCTTTGCTAGCTTGTCAGAAGCCTACTTGGTCTGGATTACTTTTGTATGGTTGGTGTCATAGGACACTGAGGGTTAACCATAGAAGGGCAAGATGTCCACTTTAAGAAACACAGCATTTAGACTGAAATCTGCTTAGCTTGTCCCCTGGACAATGCGCGCAGACATTAGCAATAGTCTGTACCATGGGTTCCACCAAGTGGCCAGATTGTTGTTTTAGATTAAGATGAGGAAACTGGCCATATATGGGTCAGCATGTAGCACCTAGGCCAGACATGCCCGTGGGAGTGGAGAAGGGTCCCTGTTAGCCCAGCAGCAAGGGGCTCAAGTGGGACCCTTGTCGTCCAAAAGAAAGGGCGGAGTCCTTGCTCAGTCAGTGGGGTTGGGCACAGCACCCCAGTCCTTTCTGTCTGTGCTGGTGCAGCTGCCTGGGGAAAGGCCATTGTGCTCTAGCTTTTCTTGGAAAAGCCCAAACTGCAGTTGACTGCCAACTCGCGGGCCACCTCTCTGGAATGGTGTAGGTCCCAGTGCCTTTGCTTTACTCAGGCCTCACGCAGGACCCACTCTGCTCCAGCTTGACCTGGGCCTGAGCTCCTCCAGGCTGACTCGGTGGAAAGTGAGGTGGCAGTGCGAGGAGGGCCTAGACATTAGCTACATGGGGGGAGAAAAGATGACGACCGAGGTCGGAGAAGGATGCCCAAAAGCTTGATTCAGGGTTCAAAGATGGTGGCCAGTCCGCCCTCTTCACTGTCCAGCACTTCTGTCTCCAGCATTGGTTTGGGTTTTTTGAAAAGCCAGGGAAGGTTCTTAATGTGTACTTCTTTTCGGAACTGTTCTCCCAAGGGTTTCTGTAGCAAACAAAAAGAAAACTGATGCTGAGTCCAGGCTGTGAGTTAGAGACATACCACACACCACACACCTCACACCACACACACACACACACACACACACACACACACACACACACACACAC
>JANHMN010000017.1:57795105-57808332 GCA_030674055.1 Rhabdomys pumilio
CTCCAGAGGATGGCATGTTCTCTGGCCTCTGTGGGCAACCTACAAATGGCAGCAGGCTAGCCCAGAACTAGCGCTGGTCTTGAATTTCTTGTCCTTCTGTCCCATCTACCACAAGAGGAGCTCAGTGTAAAACACCATGCCTACAATATGCTTGTTTTTTTTTAAACTGAGCATAAACATTCAAAACACTTTAAAATCTATCAAAGTTTACGTAGTCCAGCAGCATAGCAAGAACATGATGGTAAGGTAAGGCCATTACTGAGGATGGCTGATGTACTGAGAATGGGCAAATGCAGTGTGCGACAGACTCAACAGGGCACACTCACGTGTCCCTAGGAACAGGGCACACTCACGTGTCCCTAGGAATAGGGCACACTCACATGTCCCTAGGCTGTCCTGCACACTAACTCCTCACCAACACATGGAGCAGCTTCCAGTCCGAGATGCTCCACACATGGTGAGGACACACAGTACAACATTATTTAAAACCCCACAAAAGATAGGGTATCACTATGTATTTCTGGCTGATCCGGAACTCACTCTGTAGACCAGGCTGGCCTCAAACTCACAGAGATCCACCTGCCTCTGCCTCCTGAGTACTAAGACTAAAGGTGTGAGCCAGTATGACTTGAAAAACATGACATTTAAAGCTGTGTGTACAGTTCTCTCATTTCACCACTTAGGTCTCAGTGACTGAACTTAAGACACTGAATGGCCAGTAACTGTTGGCCTGGATGGAAAACTTCCCTTCTGAAAGGCCTGTAAACCCACGACACTGCTTCAAAAGCAACAAAAAGAAAACCAAAAAACTTTCCATCATTCCTGTCCAACCACATCTGAAAGCTGCCCTAGTCAGAAAAACTGAAAACGTAACTTACAACTCAGGAATCCTACCTCCTGTGTATAACCAACAAGACTATGCAAACATACAAGTACATTTCCAAGATCGTGAGAGCAGCTTATTACTAAATTATGCTGTGTATATTATTAAAACTCCGTCCAAAAGCCCAGTGGAGCAGTAAGAGACAGCACAGGCACAACAGAATACCACACAGACAGGAAGAAGAAACAGACCTCAGTTACACATAACTTGGATGGCTCCCACACCATGATGTTGAGCAAAAGAGGTCAGAGTCCAAGGACTGTATTTTTTTTTTTTTTTTTTTTTTTCAAATTTTCACTTCTCATAACCAATAAGCCTAGACTGGCCAACTTTCATTTGTGTAAGTTAGCTCACGTGACCTAGGATAATGCTTCCGACTCTGTAATGTGCACATAAAACTCCCAGGTAGGTTAACATTCAGAGTCTGGAGTGGGTCCCCAATTCTGCTTTTTAAGCAAGGGCTCCGGTGGCTGCTGATGCCACAGGTCTTACAGTGAAGCCTGGCACAAACTGAGGTGAGAGACATCCTGCTGAGCCAATGGATGTTTGGCCTGCATGAGTTCAGTCATGGGTGAGAAACTGACATGGACACTATCTGGAGAAACGTTACTACAGAAAGCAATTGCCCCACTCCCAACAAGCCATTCCCTTCCTAGTAGAAATGTAGACAAAATAACAGGGAAGAGCCTCCTTCTCTTACTTTCTTAAAAGGAAGCATGAGCTATAAGGAAATGCAAGCAAGGGATGGGATGGGCCTCAGCGGTACACTGTGGCCTCTGAAGCACAAGGCCCATTTCCGTCCCCGGCAGCATCAAGAAACAGCAAAGCAACAACAAAAACACCACGTGTTTTTAAAAGCAGGTGCTGCTGGTGGTGCACGGACTCGGGAGGCAGAGGCAGGTTGATTTTGAGTTCGAGCCAGCCAGGTCCACAGAGTGAGTTCCAGAATAGTCAAGGCTGCACAGAGAAACCCTGTCTTGAAAAACCAAAACAGGATCTAACAGACAACACTATTACGTCTATAGATAGAGTACACCTCACACAGGGAAGAGCCTCCTTCTCAAAAGACTCAGGACCTAATCCCATACCACTACTGCGATCAGACATAAAAGATTAAAGTTTTGAGATTCTGTGGGTTAAAATAAAAACAAAGAATATCTCTGACTCACCTGACAAGGGCAAGCAAATTGTCAAGAAGTCTCAGGATCTGCTCTGTGCAGGGGTTACGGAAGATCGGATTTCCAGTGGGTGTATAACCCACCACGAAGCCCCCAGCTTTGGCTTCTTCTAGGTCGGAAGGCCAGCTAGTTCTTCTCATAACCCCCAGAATGCTGTACACACAAAAGCTCATCTATAAGAATGAAAAATATAGCGGGAGATAAGGGGAAAGTACTGTGACACACATTCAGGGTGACAGCTCAGTAACAGTGACAGGGAAGAAGCCTCTGTGTCTCCCACCCGGGCAAGACCTCAGTCCTCATCTTTATGGTCCAGTCCAAGGGAGGTCTTCTCACTTCCACTTTCAGGACCAGTGGTAGAAAGCTCTGGAAGCTTCCTTTTCATTAGGATGTCTTTTCAGGGGTTTAATGCCACTGGGGTAGGGGTGGCTTGGATGAGCTCCACCACCAAGTGTTTAAACTGCCATGTTTTACTTGACCCTCCACCTGGGATTCCACAACTTGCCTCCTAACCCCCAACCCCTCATGCCAGGCTGATCATGTGTCTTTCACGATAGTGGCTTATGTGAGTACCAATGCACTGGAAAGCCTCAGGTTCTCAAGGTTTGGCAATCATCTAGGACTTCACATGCCAGAGAGCAATAGCAGGGAGGACTCACCCTGCGACAAGTTCTGACCTACTTCCTCATTACACCTCCAGTCTTCCGAGCTACTTAGGGATCCTTAAAGCCAAAATAATGACTTCATAGAAAAGACCATGTGCTCTGTTGTGAGAACTAACTCAAGAATTCAAGACTAAAGAAGAAAAGAAAGGAGAAGCTTAGGGCAGGAGAGACTCTTGGGTCTCTCACCAGTACAGACAAAACAAATCTGAGAAACTTGATAAATGAAACACCCTAACTCCTGCCCGTGGCCAGTGAAACTTCCCATTCCCAGGAGAGTCTTACTCGTGCCCGGTTCAAGCCACATGGGTCCTCCACAGCTGGATCACAGCTTTTCAGATCAGCACCCACATAGGCAATGAAGGCATCAACATCTGACAGCGCCCTGAGGAGACGGAGAAGAAAGTTCCATCAGGGTCTTCGTGTAGACAAAGATCTACTTTATTTTATCTAAGTCTATGTGCGTGTCTATGTGGGGGTGTGTATGTGTATGCAAGTGCAGGTGACCTTGGAGGCCAAAAGAGACCACTGGGTCCCCTAGAGCTTGTTACAGGCGGCTGTGAGCAGGTCGGCCTCGTGTTGGGCCCTAACTCTGGCGGTTTGAAAAAGCAGTAAGCTTTCTTAACCACTAACCCATCCCTCCAGCTCCTACACCATGATTTAAAAAAAAAAAAAAAAAAAAGGGGAGGGGGATGTTTGTTTGCCTCTATGTATGTCTGGTGTCTGTATGTACGCCTGGTGTCTGCATGTACGTCTGATGTCTGTATGTACGTCTGGTGTCTGTATGTACGTCTGATGTCTGTATGTACGCCTGATGTCTGTATGTACGCCTGGTGTCTGTATGTACGTCTGATGTCTGTATGTACGTCTGGTGTCTGCATGTACGTCTGGTGTCTGTATGTACGTCTGGTGTCTGTATGTACGTCTGACGTCTGTATGTACGTCTGGTGTCTGCATGTATGTCTGATGTCTGTATGTACGTCTGGTGTCTGTATGTACGTCTGATGTCTGCATGTACGTCTGATGTCTGTGCACCACTTGAGTGTTTAGTTCCTCGACGGCCAGAAGAGGGCTCTGGGTTCCTTGGGGCTGGAGTTACAAACGGTAGTGAGCTACCATGTAGGTGCTTGAAACCAGATGAACCTGTGCCCTCTACAAGAGCAATAAATGCTCTTTTATCAGCTGAGCCATTTCTCCAGTCCCCCAAATTTTGTTTGCTCCCTCCAAGACAGGGTTTGGCTGACAGGGAACTCAGAGATTGGTGTATGCTCTGATGGTAAGGGTGTGTGCCACCATAGCTTCCTTGTATCATGCCTTTAAGGATAAAGGGAGCATCATTATCCAGGTCTGTAATCCCAGCACTGGAGAGGAAGAGGGCAAGGAGGGTCAGGAGTTCAAGGTCACCCTTGGCTATCTAGAGGCCAATCTGGGTTACAGTAGGCCCAGTCTCGAAAAACTAAATTTAAAAGAGCCAAGAGAAAGATTATTTGACCCCAAGCAGAAGGGTTTTGCTCTTGTTGTTTTGTTTGGTTTTTGAACAAGGTCTCACTATGTAGCTCTGGCTGTTCTGGAATTCACAGAGATCCACCTACCTCTGCTTCCTGAATGCTAAGATTAAAGGTATGTATCACTGAGCACAGCCCAAACAACAGTTGCTATAGTGTTAGTTTAATCACACCAATTATAAGCTATCATTTGAAAGTTTATGTTAACATTCCCATTCCCAAATATTTTACAAGTTAAAACAGTGACAAGAGAAACAGGTTCTCTGCTACGTGGACACCACAGGCTCAGGTCCACAGATCCCACTGTGATCCTTCATACGCTGCTCTCATTCCTCCAAAGATGCTGAGGCTGCAATGCAAATGTGTCACAGCGTTACGTGCCCTATGACTATGCTAGCCACCTCTGGCCAGTCCTAGTACACCTCCATAGAGCAAGGCAACATGTTCTGAGATAAGATTATGTCACTGATAGTACCAGCACAGCCCCTCACCCTCATACCCCTCCCCACCTTGACACAGCTCTGGAAACATACCAGTTCTACTCAAGTGCTGTCACAGTCACTGGTCCCCAAATCGCCTATACCTGCACATTTCTTCAGAAAGCCAGATGTTGACCACTGGTGCCATCAGCTCCTCCAGGAATAACTTCTGCCGCTGATAATCCTTAAATTGGTTGCTAACTAGAACCAGGGCTTCTATGAGGGCACACTTCTCCATCTGGGTCAGCAGTAGCTCATTGGAGAGGAGTTGCTTTACATGGCTATAAAGCATGTCAAAGTTGGGCTGCATATCACAAAGAGAAAAAGCTGACTTTCAGAGAGGGAGCCAGTCAAGGATGCCAGAAAAATCAAGACAGTCTATGGGAGATTAGGCCCATAAGCCATCACTTAATAACTCCGTCATAATGTTCCTTCTTGTCTGAATAGCACAGAACAGGGTGGGGGCAGTTCTGTCTGGAGCTTCTCCACACTGATGTTACTGTCCATTCACCAAGATCAATTTCAAAGTAATTTTTTAATGTGGACTAATGTTAACTTTTAAAAGAACCACCACAGGTCGGGCGGTGGGGGCGCACGCCTTTAATCCCAGCACTTGGGAGGCAGACGCAGGCGGGTTTCTGAGTTCGAGGCCAGCCTGGTCTACAGAGTGAGTTCCAGGACAGCCAGGACTACACAGAGAAACCCTGTCTCGAAAAACCAAAAAAAAAAAAAAAAAACTCCCACAAAAAATTGGCTAGAATCTACACCTGGCTTCTCTTAAAAATCAGATAACCATTTCCAATAGGAACTGGAAATCACACAGAAAAGAATGATGTATCTTGAGGGGTGAATTCAGGTACATTTTAAGCTGTCTCACCAGGACAGCAGTTCTCACCCCGTGGGTCATGACCCCTTTGGGGTTGTATATCAGATATTTACATTACAACTCTGATCAGTAGAAAAGTTACAGTTATGAAGTAGTAGCAACATAATTTTAGGTTTGGGGTCACAACAAGGGGGGGGGGACACAGTATCAACAGGTCGCAGATTAGGAAGGCTAAGAACCACTGCTCTGCGTAAAAAGAGGAAGAACAGACCAACTCAAGAAAACTATCTACAAAGGACTCGTTACACAAGGCTCAGAAGACTCAGCCAGGGTCCAGGAGCTTACCAGAACAAGGTCTGGGTAGTCTCGACACATCTTGTTGATGGAGGAACAGGCATGTCTCCTTACATTCCTGACTGCCCGAGTCCTGGGGGCCTGCAGAGAAACAGTCCCCAAACTCAGAGACACTTTCAATTCAACTCACTAATGCAGCTGAAGACCACGTAACAGTCAGCAGATTCACAGTCCACGACTATAGTTCTAAGGGTAAAATGAATCAAGGTTCACCGTCTCCATGAACCTGTATTCAGATTTGCCCTAGGACACCTCCAGAGAAAAACACCTACAACCACCTGCTTTGTTAACCCTGCCATACACATCAAAATCCAGGTTAAGTATGGGTGTGAGAAGTTAGAATGGGACAATTTAAATGAATGACCTCAGCTTTGCATGGCAGCTCATGCCCTTAATGCTAGCACTGGTAGGAAGACAGAATTTAAGGCCAGCCTGAGATACATAGTAAGACCCTGTTTCAAAAAATAACCCCAAACAAAATTGAAGAAAAAAAAAAGGTCTTACCTTACTTTCCCCAACAGATTCAAAAGTAACAAATGAAAAGAGCTGAGGGGAGAAAAAAGCAACAGTTACTTCCTGTGTGTGAGAGAACACGTTCCAGCCAACCCTGCAAGTATATTCTTGGCATCCACAGGCCGGCAGCAGTGGTGGAGGAGGGTCACTGGTATTACAAGAAACAGTCCATTTTCTCCGATGTCTCTGGGAGGCTGGAGAGCCCTAACTTTACCTCTGTGCCATTTATAGAGTAAGAGGTGATTGCTAGGCCTATCGGTCTATGCCACTGCTCACAGCTCAGCTGAGGACAGCTCTCTGACCTGCACGGAGTCTGTCTGACCTCCCTCTGCTCCTTCCCTCAGCAGTGTGGTGCTGCCTTAGCCTTACCCAGGTGTAGATAAGAGTTACCCTGGCCCAAGGGGCAACTCAAGAAACCTGCTGGACCTTTCCCAGGCTTAGTTAGTGAGCTTCTGTCCCGTGCAGCAGGACCCTCATCTCTCTGGCTAAGCTCTTTATTTCGGGACAGGCAGGGGGACTTCTTGCCCTCTGTGTTGCTCCTCCACTGATGCTGGTGAGTTCTGGCTAGATCCAGATACCTCCGAGTGTACATACAGATCCTGTTTTCCATGGCTAAACATAGTCTTAAAAAAATGTATTTATGGTTAAGAGCACCAACTGCTCTTCAGGAGGTCATGAGTTCAAATCCCAGCAACCACATGGTGGCTCACAACCATCCTTGAGATCTGATGCCCTCATATGGGTGTCTGAAGACAGCTACAGTGTACTTTGGGCCGGAGTGAGCATGGCCGGGAGTGAGCAGGGGCCACAGCAAGAGGGAGAAAGGAAAAGGAAAAAGGAAAAAAGAAAAAAAATGTATTTACTTGTTTTATGTATATGAGTGCTTTGCCTTCATGTATGCCTATATCACATGCATTCCTGCTGCCAGAGGAGACTAAAGGAAGGGCGTGAGATTCTCTGGAACTGCTGGCTGTGAGGAACCATAGGGGCCTTGGCAAGAACAGCAAGCGTTCTTAACCATGTCTCTAGCCCCACTACACTTTTAGTCTTGAGATAATGCCTACATTTTATCTCAGAACCCCTCAAATCTAGACATTTAACCTCCTATCATCAATATTGAGAGCTGTTTTCATTGTAATGTTTTACATGAACTTTAGGTAGAGTGGGGGCTCTTACCATGCACTGAATCACTAAATCAGAAACCTAAAAAAGTATCTATGCTATCCCAGACTCAAAATTCCCATCACCAATCCAACAGTACACTTAGGAACCTTATTTAGTTTTCCTTTCTGTTTCCTAGCATGGCAGTGTATTTACTCACTGCAATACAATATGGGTAGGAACACTGTCTGTTTATGTGCCTTTTCCCTCAGTGGTACCAAACAATGAGGTACTAGTGACTGATCCCCAGTAAGTACCAAGTACACCTAATACAAGAAAATATGTCTGTCTCTTGATCAGTTTATAACAGACACATTCAAAGAGTTATAAAAATTGACTCATATTTTAAAATAAAGTTTGTAAAGATGGGCTTATACCTTAGAGAAGACCTGGGGCAAGAACGCAGGCTTGTATGTGACAAATGGAAACAGTGTTGAGACGTTGGTGAGGACACAGGACAGGACGAGGGGATCCTTCATCTCAAAGTTCAAAACCAGCTGCAGCAGCTCTATTCCGTCATTAACCGGGAGTTCCTGTCAGACACACGAGAGGAAGTCAACAGGGCTGCCACTCACTGTAGGTTATAAAAATTAACAACAGAACAGCTAAGTGACTGCCCACAGTGCATGTATGAACAAGCAGTGTTTGTGTGTTTCTGGGAACTGAAACCGGAGCCTCAAGCATACAAGGAAAGAGGTCAACCACTGGCTGTGTCTCAGCTCTTTGTCCCTATCCACACAACTTTGTGTCTTGAGACTGTTTCTAAGTTTGCCCAGGCTGGCCCTGAACTCAATCCAGAGCCTAAGATAACTCTGAGCTCGTAGTCCTGCTCCAGGCTCCCAAGTATTTAGAATTATAAGCCTGTATTACAAAGCCCAGCTTATACATTGCTTTTGAACCATTAAAATCTAAACAACTAAACCACTTCATTAAAAAATTTCCATAATAGATGCCAACATGTACCACAACAGGAATATATAATTGCCTATCAGTAAAAAAGTTTCCATTTTTCCATTATAGATAGATAGGTAGTTCCCCTAGCTGAGTCCCTTAGCTGGAGAGTACCTCTATTTTAGGACCCAAAGAGTAGAGTCAGTAGGACTGCCACAAGTTCAAGGCCAGCCAAGCTACACGGCAAGTTTCATGTAAATAAGTAAATAAATCCTTTTTTCCAATCAGTTCATTTGAATAAGATATGTTGAGGGAATGGCTAAATTTTTGGTGTTAAAAGTTATGTATTTCCTTTAAGATCTATTTTATTAAATTGTGTGTGTTTCTGTTTGTGCACGCATATGCATATTCTCAAGCTTGAGTGCACACGTGAGTACACACAAACGCCTGTGAGAGTACAGGTGTCCTCAAAGGCCTGAGGTGTCAGACACCCCGGAGCTGAAGTTACAAGCAGCTGTGAGCCTGTAACCAACGGGACCCACCTCAGTCTTCTGAAAGATCAGAAAGTGCTCTAAAGCACTGAGCCACCTCTCCACCCCAAAGTACGTGCTTCATCTTACTTTCTGTTTAGATAGGGCCCTGGTATGCATGTAGCACAGGCTGGCCTCAAAACAGTTGTTCTACCTTTTGGGGAATTATTTGACAAGTTTTGTCTACCATAGGTTACACATAGGGAAGCAAACTGATCTTCATCATTACAACGTGACACACTTTCCCAAACAATCTAAAGCACGGTCTACTCGACACTCTCTGCTTCTCCTAGAGACAAGCCAAGGCAAGGCTACAATGGGGAGGATGAGCAAGCTTTCAGCCTTTCTAGTCAAAGAGTCTCAAGGTCAAATTCTTCTACTGAAAGGAAATTAGAAACTAGAAGCTGAGCTGCTTTTATTTACAACGGAGGAAGAAAATGGGCAATCTGCAACCATCAGACCAGGCCAACGTGGCTTCATGAAGAAAGTCACCCTATTACATACATTCTCATCAAATATCCATCTTTCAGGATTAGAAACTAGCCCAGGGAGGGGTTATAGCTTAAGAAATGGTGCTTGTCTGTCATGTGCAAGGTCCTGGATTCATTGTCAGCAATACAGTGAGAAAAAAAGGGCCCATTATAAAACCCAGCCACACCAACAGGCACCTGCCTTCAACTCATCAATTATTATTCTGGGGAGGACACTGGCCACACAACATGAATACTATGCTTGGCCTGCCTAACTGAGAAGGATGCTTTCTAAGAGCACCTCTTATTAAGGGGTTTAACAGATTTAACCTCCATGTGGCTCCACTGACCATCCCTCAGAATAGATACTGAATGCTGAAGGGCTTAGAGTCACAGATCTGAGTCTTGGTCTCAGCTCTGTGTTTGAACTTGAACGTGGGCCTTATCTGGTCTGTTTCTCTCTTTTATAAGATGCATGTCCCTAAGTCTCTCTATCCAAGTACAGTTTACAAAAGGTCAAAGTTCATTCAGTGAGCATGGGAAAGTCACTTACTTCTTTTTCTAGTGTTCGAAACATCTGGTTGATCACACTTTCCAAAAAAAAGGTCATGGCTTCCCATTGCACATATGAAGGTGAGAAGATAGAGCAGAAGCCTCCCTCTCCGGTTGCAGCGGTAGAACATGCTTTTGAAACACACATGCAAACACTTATCAGTGTGGTAGGAGATATCAGCAGGAGACACATAGAACCAGCCGGAGTCTCAAGGCCAGCTAGGGGTAGACAGCCTGTTTCAAACATACACCACACATACACACACACACACACACACACACACACACACACACACACACACACACACCCCAGAGGAACTCTTAAGTTACAATATGCTGCACAACATCCAGTAGTATCACAGCAATTCTCAGGGATACACCTACAGAAAAGATCTAGGGTCCAGATTCCTAAACATCCCCAGACCCTCCCACCCCCTGGAAGAAGCCACAAACAGATGCCAACAGGCTAATTTCCAGCCTCTGTATAGTGCTGCCATTCACTAGTCTTGTAGCAGCTCGGCAGGGTTTCCTCAGTCAAGTCACCAGACCTTCAGAGTGGATTTACACTCTGAGGTGAATGTTATATCTCATCATTTAAATCCTTAGTGCCTTTGGAATGACTTGACTGCCATCACCTCTCCTGCCTGATTAAACCTGCCCACTAAACACAAAACAGAGGTAAGGCAGAC
The DNA here is from genome assembly GCA_030674055.1 of Rhabdomys pumilio. Taxonomy (NCBI): domain Eukaryota; kingdom Metazoa; phylum Chordata; class Mammalia; order Rodentia; family Muridae; genus Rhabdomys; species Rhabdomys pumilio. The sequence continues at coordinate 57,805,799 of JANHMN010000017.1, forward strand.
AGACAAGTTTAACTGCCTGAAGCACTTGCAGAGACGTAGGAATTTTGGTTTTATATAAAATGAGACTGCCCAAAGGCTGTGAAGTGTTTGATATGGGAAGTCCTTGAATTGTTCCTGCTATGCTTAACCAGAGGTTCTTTCTGAATCTATATATTGGTACTTGTTTAAAGCAAAAGTTAGGTCTAGACATGCGGATTGATTAATGGTGTCCCTAAAGAGACACAGCAGAATCCATAACTGGTTGATTCTAGTCTAAGAGAAACAAAGTTAAAGCAGATAGCGATTCAGTGGTCTAATTTAAATAGCAGCAGTATGTTTAGTTATTATCTGTGTTTGTTCTCAGTGAGTAATAAGAAAACACTCCCTAGGAGCACGGCAGTGGGCAGTGGGCAAACTGACTTTCAACAGAATTAGCACACTGCTCTGATATGTGCCTCTGGCTGATTTTTGTGTATACAGTTTTTATAGAATATTAACATTTAGTAATAAAAGACAAAAAGCAAAAACTAACAGTTCACAGGTCCGATGTCAATAGCAGCTGACAGCTGATACTTGAGCCACTCTGCCGCCATCTGGAAGCTAGTCTTAGGATCCAGTCGACACACACACCTCACCACCTCTCCGTGCTGGGCTCGGGAGGCTGAGGAGAGAAGGACATGAATGAACACCTGGATATGAACACAAGCTATCGCTTGCTCAGCTGCTGGGGCCAGGGTTCTAGATCACAGTGGCTAATTATAGCTTTGTTGAATTAATGAATCCAAAAAGCTTAAAAAGTAAGTTAACTCTAAAAATGCCTTCCCACCCAGCTCCTGTAAGCAGCGAACTAAGGCTGATTTGCAACGTCTGTGAAAGTGAAGGGAGCAGCTGGACAGGGTGAGGGTGTGGCTGCTGTGGAGAACAGCCCGGCTCCTCACCAGGCACAACATGGAAAGTTCATGGGCTTAGAATCTACCCTGCTGCAATAGAGACCTGGGAACTAAGAGACCTGCCCAGGAGGTCTGAGGACTGTGAACAGTGAGTCTTAGGCACCGCACCAGGACTACAGGAGTGGACACCGTTCTGAGCACTAGGAGTCTCAGCACTTACAGTTGAAGAACGTGTTGAAGTCCTCATCACTGTCAAAATCGAATCGGGAATATTCACAGCTGGGGCTATCTGTTTTAGAAGGAAAGCCCATCTGGAAAGAGATAATCAGTGAGGACAGGGATAAGGATGGACCACTGAGAAGAGTACACGACCTCCAGCAGCCAAAGCCTAAGAGGAGCAAAGGATCTGAGATTGTTTACTGCTGTCTGGCTTCCCAGAGCCAATGCTCTTCAGAGTGGTAAAAAGAGAACACAGAAAGCTGATACAATTTCTAGATTCCTCAGTAACTTCCAGGGTCTCTTTAGGGTCCATGTATGAACATGGCCCAAAAAAAGGTACTAATTTCATATAGAATAAGACGAGGAATTGGAAATTGCTTATCTCATTATGTACTGAGCAAGAGAGGCTGAATATCATGGCCCACACCTACATTCCCAGAAATTGAGAAAAGAGGCAAGATGATCTCTGTCTGTCTGTCTGTCTGTCTGTCTGTCTGTCTGCCTGCCTGCCTCTCTCTCTCTCCCTCCCTCTCTCCAAGTTCAAGGTGAGCTTTGTCTACATAGACCTTCTAGACCAAAACCAAAGCATAAAAAACAAACAAACAACACTCGCCCCAAAAGAAATAAAAAGGTATTGTAAAATCTTAACAAAATTGGAACACAGTATGTGTTAAATAAATTCTTGAGGAAACAGGGTCCTGTTCTCGGGCTTTATACCTTACAGTGAAGGATGGGGAGTGTTTGTATGTATGTGTGTGCATCTTGCCTAGTATGCACAAAGCGGGGGGAGAGAAGATCAACAAAGGTTCTGGCAGCTGCAGCTCTTCCAGATCTGAGACTGTCACAAACTTCCAAGCAGGTTTCTGCAGAGTGGGCCCTTACTGCCACCACACTCCTTATGTGTAGCCCCACCGAGTGGCACATGACTTTCAGAAACAACCCTTAAATATTATTCCATCTGAGAATCCACCTGATTCTACCCTCACACGTTTGCAAAACATTCTGCTAATCCTGCTTTTAACTCCTGAGCAGCAATGAGCTCCTGGGTCCTGCTCTGTCCCTGTACCTTACCCCATCCTTCACATTTAAGTGTTTTAAGTTATGGAAGAACACGCGTGACAACCATTCTGAGCTGCCTTCTTCCTCAATAGGAGAATCTCCTAAAGGAGTTTAAGAGATTCAACAACGGCACAACCTTACATCCTTACAACACTCTGCTAACACACTGCACACTTAGGACCCCACTGCTAACCCACACTGCACACTTAGGACCCCACTGCTAACCCACACTGCACACTTAGGGCCCCACTGCTAACCCACACTGCACACTTAGGGCCCCACTGCTAACACACTCTGCACACTTAGGGCCCCACTGCTAACCCACACTGCACACTTAGGACCCCACTGCTAACCCACACTGCACACTTAGGGCCCCACTGCTAACCC
>JANHMN010000017.1:57808342-57824781 GCA_030674055.1 Rhabdomys pumilio
CACTGCACACTTAGGGCCCCACTGCTAACCCACACTGCACACTTAGGACCCCACTGCTAACCCACACTGCACACGTAGGACCCCACTGCTAACCCACACTGCACACGTAGGGCCCCACTGCTAACCCACACTGCACACTTAGGACCCCACTGCTAACCCACACTGCACACTTGGGACTTGCACTGCTAACACACTCTGCACACTTAGGATTTCCACTGCTAACACACTCTGCACATTTGGGACCCCACTGCTTACCTTGACCAAGTTTGTCATAGACGCACGAAGATATTTTGGTATTACTGCTAATAGTGACGGATCACGGGACAGAACTTCATGTCTGAAGAGGGCTCCCCATGTCATATGGGTTGAAGAGCGTAGAAACTAAACCAAAACAAAAACCTACTTGTCAGCTTAAGGATTTAGATGTTACTTGAGCAAGACTGTTACTCAGCCCAGCAGTTATCAACAATAATTTTCCATAGGAAGAATCGCTCCATTTTGAAATAACTTCTGCAGTACATCAGGAATGGATGACTCGCTGACACCCCAATAAGAGAGTTGTGAGCCCTGGAGTGTGGTCAGAACACGAATCAACTCTCTCAGAAACTAGAGAGTAGAAAGGGAACTAGAACCACAGAGTGACAAGAAAAAATATTGAATTGAATGCAATTAATATCAAAGTAACAAAATTCACTAAACTTTTAAATTTAAGTATTTTTCTGTGTCTCTGTGTGTCACAACCAGAGGTCAGAGGTCATCAGCTTTCAGAAGCTGGTTCTCTCTCCTATCACCGTGGGCCCAGGAGTTTGTGCAGATTGCCAGGCTTGTATAGCAGGTCTCTTTTACTCACTAGGTCCCTGGCAATTCTAAATGAATCCTCCAGCCATCCCTGAGGTTTAGTGAGATGACATTTAGACATGAGCAGGAAATACTTCATGCTGTCATGTGTGGCTTGGGTTGACATCCTAATATTAACAAGTCATTTGTATAAAGCTTACCTGACTTGGGTGGGTTGTGAAAGCAAGAAAAGATTCCAGGTACATTCCAAAGTTTACCGGTGTTTGTATGCTAGCATCTAAGGCCTAAAGAAGAAAAAAGACCACATCAATGGTACTCAGTAGGAAGCAGCTGAATAGAGGTGGTGGGGGTAGGGAGAATGAGTGATGATAAACAGGAAACAGATGCAACATTTAAGGCTCCATGTGTTCATCCATCTAGCCTTGATCCACGCTCTCTGTCATAATACTAGGAAAGCTAAGGCAGGAAGACACTAAGTTTAAAAACAGACTAAGCTACAAAGAGATACTGATGTAAAAAATTAAAAGCAAAGGTTATAAAAAAAACATGACTTCATCAGACCTCCTCTATTTATATTTTGTGACTCAATCTATTAAACACCATTTCAATTCAGGTGTGGTTACAGACACTTTTAATCCCAGTTCTTGGGAGACAGTGGCAGATAGATCTCTGCGCTTGAGACCAACCAGGTTTACATAGTGAGATCCAGGACATCCAGAAGTACATAATGAGAGTCTGTGTCAAGGAAGGAAGGAAAAAAGGAAGGAGAGAAGGAAGGAAGGGAGGAGACAAACCAACAACAACCCACCTACGCACCCATATTCACCTTTTTATTGATGATGACTTAATCTATAGAGTCATATGAAAAAAAAACCGGCAGAACAATGGCTCACCAGCTCCTATCAGTATAGTGGCAAAGTGCTAACATGATTGCTAAGTGAACAATTCCCCCAAGCAGCCCCATGCTCTCCAGAGCACACATGCTCACCAGCAGTGCACACAGCAGATTTCCTAGTGCACATAACACCTGACAAAGTCTCTTCAGGAAGAGGTAGTGTTTTTCTACCAAGCCTCCTCCATCAGCCGTTCTGTTTGAGAAAGAGAACTGTGATCAGCTACATCAACAGAAGCAAGGAGCCCCACCGCCTGTAAGTCCTACCGCCTGTGCCTCACCACTACCATCTTAGTACTCACTAAAGCCAAAAACAAGTTCCAGGTCAGTGTGGACTACAGAGGGAGTTCCAGGACAGCCAGGGCGATTTAAAAAAAAAAAAAAAAAAAAAGGTATTTTATGTCTTCCGCTATCTAGACGGCTTAGCAGGTGGAGGGAGGCACTTGCTACCAAGACTACAGATTTGAGTTCAATTCCCGGGACCCATGGGGTGTTTGAAGAAAACTAGTTCCCACACATTGTCCTTTGACCAAACACATGCTCTGACGTGTCCATGTGTATACTGTATACTTTCATACAAATAAAAAGATATAATTAAAAATATCTTGGTCACGCATAGTGGTGCATACCTTTAACCCTAGCAGAGGCAGGCATTTCTCGGAATTTGAGGTTATCCTGGTCTATGTATTGAGTTCTAGGCTAGCCAGGGCTATACAGTGAGACCCTGTCTCAAAAGCAAAAACAGCCAGGTAGTAGTGGTGCTGCACACCTCTAATAAGGCAAAAAAAAATTGTCTCATTTTCCTGAAATACTGAGTTTAGATCCAAAATCCATCAGAACCTAATAGCTCTTCTGAAAAAAGAAAACTGAAATTAAAAAAACTCCTAAACTTTAATTTTTTTTTGGTGGTGAAAACTGGCCCGAGACAAGTAAGATTATTCACAGTAACAGTGGGAACAGCTATGTGAGATGCAGGTGCAGTAGCTGAGACCTGGGAGCAGGAGAGAACAAAAAACACGGTGGAGGGATGCAGACAACAGTGTGTGTGTCACGTGTGGTGGCTTCCTTGCTGGCTGTGCAGCACAGCTGCTGGTTGTGAATCGCAGCTCTCCTAATGCATGTGAGTTTGTGTGTGTGTGTGACCAGCTGAAGAAGTGTGCATAGGACACCCTGTGTATACTCAGTCTCTACAGACTTCAGAGCTGGGCCCTAGGAGCAGTAGCCACAGTGACAGCCAAAGCCGTAGTACTCAGGCACCAGGATTCCTTAGAACTCAGACGCACTCTTAAGAAAGGAAGTCAAACTTAAATGCCATCTTAGCACGGACAGTAAAAGATCACGAGTACACATCGTGTTTCTTAATAGTCTGCTCATACTTGTCTTCAGGACTTAGATAAAAGCCTCAAAAAGAGGACAGCTCAGAGATGGTTCCTATTCTCATTCATTTCTATTCCCTCCATGTCCCGCCCCCACCTAAACCATAACAACAAAAAACAAAACCGAAGGCAAGAGAAAACATACTGTAGGGAGAAGATTTGAAAACACTTGGGACAGGGACACTGTAATTAGAATATATTGTTTTAAAAACAAATGTATTCTCAGGGCTGGAGAGATGGCTCAGAGGTTAAGAGCACTGGCTGCTCTTCCAGAGGTCCTGAGTTCAATTCCCAGCACCACATGGTGGCTCGTGACCATCTACAACAGGATCTGATGTCCTCTTCTAGTGTGTCTGAAGAAAGTGACAGTGTACTCATACACATAAAATAAATCTTTTAAAAAAATCTTCTCAATAAAAAGGAAATTCCTAATAAAATAAAAGTACACTGCAGGACTAGGTGAGCTGCTGAGTGGTAGTGTTTTCTCAGCATGCATGAAGCTTGTCATTCAATCCTTTGCACCAAAATAAACAAAAACACCCACCTAAATTAACAGCTGGGGGATAGCACCATTAGTTTCTGTCCTGGTATGGGGTCCTGACTCTGACTCTTGAACACCTCTGTAAGAGCTGGGTGTCTGCTGTAGCCCCAGTTCAGGGGGTAAAAACAGGCAGATTCTAGAACTTATTGGCTAGCTAGTGTAGCCAATCAGTGAGTTCCAGGTTCAGTAAGATGATAGCTCAAATAAACAAGGTGCATAATGTTAAAGGACCTACATATACATACACAACAATGTCTACACACCAACATCTACACACACACTATACACAAAATGGAAAACAAACAAAAGAAATCAAAGCAAAAGCTGGGCAGTGGTGGCGCACACTTTTAATCCCAGCACTTGGGAGGCAGAGGCAGACGTATTTCTGAGTTCGAGGCCAGCCTGGTCTACAGAGTGAGTTCCAGGACAGCCAGGGCTACAGAGAGAAACCCTGTCTCAAAAAAAAAAAAAAAAAAAAAAAGCCAAATCCCACCCAGTGCCCACAACCCACTGAGAGGCAGACTCACTGTGCAGCAGACAAAATGTAATGCATGGCAATGTCTCCAAACAAGATCATCAAGCGCTTCCGGTCCTCCAGCTTGCCCTGGGCCCAATGTTAGGAAAATAGGGTCATCCAAAAAACAAAACAAAAGCCCCTCATAGTGCTGATATCTTCTATACCTCTAACTGACATTATAGTGAGCTTTAAACTTTAATACAACTTTAAGTACAAAATGGCAAGAATTATGGCTATTTCAAGTGCCAGTGTGTTAAGCCTAATGAATTTCCATATATTATGCCAACACTTCAATGTTGTAAACTTTTGTCTAAAAGGGTTGGAAGCAGTAAGTTGTGCTCAAAGATAAAATCACAGATTTTAAATGCAGTGAAACACACAGCTGAAGCACAAACACCAAGGACAGAAGGGATTTATTTATATACAGTGGTTGGAAAGAGGACGTACTGCACCCCCTCAGGTATCTGGACACCTGGTCCCCACTGGGTGGCGCTGCTTGGAGAAAGTATGGAATCTTTAGGAGGTGCAGTATTGATTTATAAAGTATCAAGTATGGGGGTGGGGGACTTTCCAAAATATACAGCCTCTCCTCCTAGCTTCTACTTCTCTCAGCTTCCTGCTCCTGTCAGCACACCTGCTGCCATGATGGGCTCTCACCCCCTTCCCCCACAGGTCCTTCTAGGCACTGATGCAAAGTGCTCACTCACTTTTCTGCTGACCGTGATGAGCAGACACTCGGCGGCTCCCAGCTGCAGCTCTTGCTCATTGAGAAGCAGGCAGAGAGTCTCCACGAGTTTACAGTTCTCAGCAGTAATGTGATTCAAAGACACCCAGTCGATGTAGCCTGCTAGAGTATTCAGTGCTGCGATGCTTACTCGACAGTTGGCTTGAGCCTGTGTGAAACCACTGCTGATTATCAGGTACTGACAACTAAGGCTTCAATTAAACTGCTTTTTTCAACTTCTAAAATAAAGGCGATTTGTCAGAAAAATTATTTTTCTGTAATCATTACTGACAGGGAGCTCAAGTGTTTTTCCTGAGATGCAACCATCTCTTAGCACCCTCAGCCCTGTTGAGTAAGAACACACTGGCAAGTATGGCCACTCACCTTCTTTCAGGAAGTTCTATCTATCATCCCCTCCTTTCCCGTAAATGAGGGGACAGACAAAACCCACCCAAGACAGAGGCGGTGAGGTTCCCTTCAGTTCCACACAGTGCACTTACCTCTGCCTCCTGAGAAGCATCTGTCTTCTGAAAGGGAAGAATAAAGAACCTAAGGTTTACCGAGTAAAAGAGCAGGCAGTAACTTCCTGCCCACTAATAAAGGACCTGGTTTGCTTTCAGACAAGCTCCCTGCTATACAGCTCCATTGTGCCTGGAACTCACTACAAACCCCAGGGCTGAGATAACAAGTGTGAGCAACACCGTCTGCTAACATTGGCAAACAAGAGACTGACTGAGGACCAGGTTAAAGAACCAAAACTCATGAATAAACTTGTTGTCCTCTATGGACAATTACAGTAAACCATGTATTCCAAATTAGTAAATGCCCAACCAACAAAATAATGGCTACTCTACATAAATATGTACAAATAAGCTGACTTTTATCCTGTGTATCAAGTTCTAGGCCAGCTTGGTGACAGAGTGAGACTCTGTCTCAAATATCTAAAATTCCTGAAATCAACACAAGGGGCATGCATGACTTTCTGCAGTTCCTGAAAGCAATGATGATTGGTCATAAAGGATCTAAGCAACAGCAGCTAGGCCCACCCTCCACCTGCCATTCAAACTGTCTTCCACAGTCCCTGAGCAGTGCAGGCCAGGGGGTGGAACCTACTGAGCAAGCCCATTCATTTATTACTCTCCCTAATATGGACTGTGAAGGGACAGAAAGAAACAACTATGAGTAACCCAGAAAGTCAAAATACCAGTGCCCAGCGGTTGGTGCATGTCTAGAATCTAATCTATAATCTATAAGCATTTGCAGGGTGGAGGCAGTAGGATGAAGAGTTAGAGGTCAATCCTGGGCTACATGAGATCATATGTCACTCAACAGAAATGAAGTCGGCACACCAAAGGTGGCCGCTCGCTATGTCCTCATCCTACAGAGAAGTGCAGCTTGGTTAACAGACTGAGAAGTGGGACACAAGGCAAGGGAGGAGACCCTCAAATTTTTATTTCTGACTTACGTTCAAGCCATCAGCACACTGAGCTGCTCTGGCACACACTCCACTGAGTGCCACTAACATGCTGAAACCCATGACAAAAGTAACGACAGCTGCTAACGAGTAAAGATCACTGGGAGCAGAGAAAAGAGAAGAAAATGTTTTAAGGAAAAGCGAAAAAGCACCCAAGACAGTGAGGGCTACAAGAGGACAATATCCAGAAAAATAATTTCTTCTTGATTTTGAGATAAGGCCTCTCTATGTAGCTCTAGTTGTCCAGGAACTCACTAGGTAGACCAGGCTGGCCTCAAACTCACAGCGACCTTCCTGCTTCTGCCTCCTGAGTGCTAAGATTAAAGTCATGCACCACCACACTCAGCTGAGATCATTTTCTGAAGTCCACTCACTAACTTATTGGTGTGTGTGTATGTATGTGCGCGCGCATGTGCACAGAACTAATGTAGACATCAATGGACAACACAAGAAAGTTCAGCTCTCTCAGTCTACCAAGGGGTCTCAAGGTCAGCCTCAGGCTGTCAGGTGTGTTGGTCAGGGCCCTTACTTACCATGGAGTAACTTTGCTGGCCTAGAAAAGAATTTTCATCATATACTGCTGTAAACTCTTCATATACTTTAATGTACAAAGTGTGTTAACTGTTCTATGTTCGAAAGTACTTTTGAGGCAGGGTAGGTCTCACTCACTGGTCTTGAACTCTAGCAGAGAACCTTATATCCTGATTTTTTTTTCTTTTGCTATGACCACCTAAATGCTGGGACCACAGTGTGAACCGCCACACCTGCCACTGCCATTTAAACGTTAAGAGCAGCTGGGCATGGTGGCTCATTCACTTAATCCCAGAACTCAGAAGGCAGAGATGGGCAGATCTCTGTGAGTTCAAGGCCAGCCTGGTCTACATAAGTGAGTTCCAGGATAGCCAGAGCTACATAGTGAGACCCTGTCTCGAAAAAGCAAATCATCACCACACCACAGTGGGGTGGGGTGGGGGGTTTGAGGGAGCAGGGGGAGAACCAGGGAAATGGTTCAGAACTTTTTGCCATACAAGCATAAGGACCTGAGTTAGGACCTCCAGCACACACACAAAGTCTTGGTGTGGGAGTGTCTTTAATCCTAATACTGAGCGATGGACACAGGTAGATCCCCAGAGCTTACTAGATAGCCAGGCTATCAGGCTAGCTGAAACAGTCTGAAACACAGTGAGGCAGAGAGCAAGAAGACACATGATGTTGATCCTCTGGCCTTTCCACCAAACACATGCACATGTATCTGCACACATGTGTATATATCATACATACAAGCATTTACCACATGCATTATACAAAAAAAAAAAAAAAAAAAAAAAAGTTTAAGTTTGCCCCAGCTACATATTAAATTTGAGGCCAGTCTGGGATTCATGAGATTGTCTTAAAACAATAATCAGTATTTGTGTTTAAAAGGTTGAAAGAAAATAATGCTATTTTTCCTTAGGACATGTAATCCCTGGGAGAAAGTGAACAATCTATAATGGAGCAGACCTATCTATGGAATCTATCGTACCTTCCGTAAGACAGCTTCGTTTCTTACAGAAACAGAGGCAGCTCTGACATATTAAACTTTTTCTGAAACAAATATACTTTTAGAGTCAATAACAGTAGACTAGTGATGTTTCTCAATACATACATTTTTCCTCTAGAGACAAGGTCTCACTGTGATAGTTTGTATAAGTGTAGCCCTGTTGGAGTAGGTGTGGGCTGTACAACCTCATCCTAGCTGCCTAGAAGTCAGTCTTCCACTAGCAGCCTTCAGATGAAGATGTAGAACTCTCAGCTCCTCCTGCCCCATGCCTGCCTGGATGCTGACCTGCTCCCACTTTGATGATGGACTGAACCTCTGAACCTGTAAGCCAGCCCCAAATAAATGTTGTCCTTTATAAGACTTGCAGTGGTCATGGTGTCTGTTCGCATCAGTAAAACCCCTAAGACAGAAGTCGCTACCAGGGACTGGGGTACTGCTGTGACACACTTGACCATGCTTTTGTTTGGAAATGTAGATTTTGAGACTCTGGATTTGGAAAGCAGTGGAATGCTTTAAGTGGGACTTAACAGGCCATCCTAGTAAGAATATGAAAGACTTTGTTGCTGAGATTGATTTGAACTGTGCAGATCTGGCTCAAGAGAGTTCAGTGAAGAAGGATTTCAGTATATGGCCTAGAAACTGTGTTTGTGGTATTTTGGTGAAAAATGTGGCTGCTTTTTGCCTTTGTCTGAAGAGTCTACCTGAGTCTAAAGTAAAGAGACTTATATTAATTGCACTGACAAAAGAAGTCTCGAAAAAGCCCAGCAGAGACTTTGTTCTCTGGTTAAGTCTCATGAAGAGCATTTTTTTTTTTTTTTTGGTTTTTCAAGACAGGGTTTCTCTGTGTAGTCCTGGCTGTCCTGGAACTCACTCGGTAGACCAGGCTGGCTGCGAACTCAGAAATCCGCCTGCCTCTGCCTCCCAAGGGCTGGGACTAAAGGCGTGCGCCACCACTGCCCGGCCATAAAGAGCATTTTAAATAAGCATAACAAGCTGAGAAAGGAAAAATATAAAATATATGATCTAAGTATTAAAGGGGTACGAGGAAGTGAAACTGAAACGAACCTGAATCCTGTGCTCTAGGACATAACAGATTAAGGGATTTGGGGTAGGATCCCAACCAGGCATGGTGGTCCACATCTTTAATCCCAGAAGACAAAGCCAAACAGATGTCTGAGTTCAAGGCTAGCCAGGGACAAAGCAGGTTCTAGGTGAAGAAAAGCTTAAATCCAGGCATGGTGGTCCACACCTTTAATCCCAGCATTATAGGAGACAGAACCATGCAGATTTCTTGAGTTCAAGGTCAGTCTACAGAGCAAGTTTCAGGAAGGCTGAGCTTAGGCAGAGAAGGAGTTGGAAAACAGAAAGCTGGTAATAGAATAAAGTCGGGAGTGGGGTGGGGGCTGCATGTTCTAGCACCAGCAAGCAGTAGAACACAGCCGCTTTGGCCATGTGGCTCTGGCTTTAGAGTGAAAAACAGAAGGGACTACTGGGACAATTGATGCTGGGTAGCTGGAGCTAGAAATTAGTGGTGATTAAGAAGAGACCAGCATTGCTGAGATGCAATCTTCTGGGAAGTGTTTTCTGAAGGCACAAAGAAGCTGTGTTCCAGAGATAGCCAAGGTTGTACCTCATGCTGCAGCTGGACTTGGTAATGTGTAAGAGTCACTCAGGTGGTACTGGGTTTGAAGATATGAAGGGGTCATGGAGAGCAGCTGAGGCTTGACACTGAGATGCCATAGAAGGCCACTGGTGAAGGTGCAGCCTTAGTTGTAGTTGATGGCCCAGGACTGAAGGGCTCATGCAAAGGATTGGAGGTTTGGCACCATGAAGAGAGACTATAGGCAGCAGAATGGACCAACCTGAGCTTAGAGTGCTTCAGAGGGCAGAGCTGGAAAAGTGAGGCCAGCCCTCTGGAGGGGCCCAGAAGATCATGTGTGGATTTCTGACACTGAAATAAGAAGCTGTAACATTGAAGCTGCCAAGTTGTCTGAGATACCAAAGCCATGGGCTAGCTGCTGAGGAAAGCTGCTAACAGGGACTGGAAACACCACCCCAGGAGAAAGATGACAAAGATGAAAAGGAGTTGGAGATTTGAAAACTGCTTTGACATCAGCCATGGAGATGGAGAGTTTGGAGTTTGCCCAGCTGGTTTCCTGTTTTGCTTTGGGAATTATAGTTAAGTCTTTGAATGGATCTCAGAAAAGAGAGAACTAACTGCCACAGTTGTCCTGTGACCTCCACATGTGTGCCATGGCACAAGTGCCCTACCTCATGAAATAAGTTTCTGAAAACAAATTGAGGAGCATTGAAAAGATTCATTACTGGGGCTGGAGAGACAGCTCACTAGTTAAGAGTATTGCTGTTCTTCCTGAGGTCCTGGTTCAACCGCCAGTAACCACATGGCAGCTCATAATTATCTGTAAATCCAGTTCCAAGGCTTCTGACAGCCTTACACAGACACTAATGAAACATAAAATAAAAATAAGTTACATATTAGAAAAATACTGTGGTTGGCTGGTTTCCATTTTTTGTGTTCTAGGGAATAAAACGTGATTCTTCTGCTTTAGGCCTCCCTCGTAGCTGGAACTACGGCCATGTGCTGCCATACCTGCCTCATTTGATACTTGGAGAAAACTCAGGCGTCTTGCATTTTAGGCAAGCGCTCTACCAACTGAGCAACATCCCAGTGTATCTTGAGATGGTCTCATTCCCAAGCTGGCCTTGAACTCTAGATTCTCCTGCCTCAACCTCCTTACAGGAATGCATTACAACAACCACACACAGGGATGCAAATAAATACCTTCTTTCCTTTTTTTTTTGTAAAAAATAGTAATTTTAAACGTATGGGTATTTGGCCTGCACGTGTGTATCTAAATACCACATGCATGCCTGGTTCCTTCAGAGCCCTGGGACTGAAGCTACCCTGGTTGTAAGCCACCATGTAGGTGCTGGAACTTTAACACAGGCCGTCTGGAAAAGCAGTAAATGTTCTTAACCAATGAGCCACCATTTTTACTGCTTTTGAAAAAAATATTGGAAAGGCATTCTAAAAAAGGATTAGTGTGAATTCTACTTAAACTATTTCTTGGAGACAGGTTTTCTGCTCTCTGAAGCTTTAGAGACCAAAGAATCTGATCTTAGGGTTGCTCTGGGGCTTGAACGATACATATGTTGCAAGTCCCACTCAGCACACTTAGTCACTGACTGACTGCTCACGGACCTGCCGCCATCATAGCATCTAGGCCTTCTTTTAAAATAGAGGGAAAAAAGAAAGCGTCTGACTTTTTACTTTGTATACGTTTTTGGACAATTCTTTGAGGGATGTGCTCTGATTATAGGATAATTAGCAAAACCCTTTAGGATTGACTTTCTCCCCCAACCCCCATCCTTTATTTTTTTTCAGGCAGGGTTTTTCTGTTCAATAGCCCTGGCTGTCTGGAACTTGATTCGTATACCAGTATGGCCTCAAACTCAGAGATCTACCTGCCTCTGCCTCCCGAGTACTGAGATTAAAGGCCTGCACCACTACACCACACTACATTTTTCCTTTTGAAATAGTTTTATTTTCATTCATGTGAAGGTATGTCTGTGAATACATGCCATCTGTGCATTGCCAGTAGAGGCCAAAAGAGATCAGGTCTCTGGAACTGAAGTTAGTCAGGAACTGCCATGGGAAGCACACACAGGTCCTCAGCACTCTACTCTCGAGCTCCAGGATTAACTTTCAAATGCCTTCTTCTAAAAAATGGCTTCTAAAGTATGGGAAAGGCAGCACCTGTTGAACCTTTCTGCAGAAGGGAAATCCCTCTAAGAACAGAACACCATGCACTCACTGCTTACAGACCCATTGCAAAGGAACAGGACCAAAAGAACACCGAGATTTATCAGGACATTACCCTGATCTATCAAAAATCTACAAGGTTGCTCTTCTTGTTGTTATTTAATGTGTAAGGGGATTTTGCCAGCATGTATATTTGTGTACCAAACATGTGTCTAGTTCTTGAGAAGCCCAGAAGACGGTATCAGAGTCAGAGCCTCTGGCACTAGATTTACAGAGGGCTGTGAGATGCCATGTGGGTGCTAGGAATCAAACTCAGGTGTTTGGAGAGCAGAGAGTGCTCTTAGCTACTGAGCCACTTCCTCTTAAGAGTTTTAAGAACATGTACTAACTTGCACGTTTATGTTTCTGTCAGTTTTTGAAGACAGTCTCACTGTGTACCCCTAGCTAACTTGAACCTCACTAGAAGAGCAGGCTGGCCTGGAACTCCGGAGACAGGCCTGCCTGGCTCCCTGTGCTGGGAATAAGGGAATATCCCACCACACCTGCCTTTTATGCTACTTTAAAAGAATGCTCTTATTTTGGGAGGAATTTACATGGAAACTCACTGATCTGGGTATCTGAGGAAACAGGTCTACTTTCTCTCCTGTCACTTCCTATAAATCTTGTTCTTAAGATGGCTCTTTCTTCTGCTGAACTAGGCACCCTAACTCCCTGTGGAAGGCATTTTCATAATAACAAAACAATAAAAAAATAAAAAACCCCACCCCTGCCCAACAAAACACACTCAGATCAAAGACAGGACATCTGCTGAACCCCGTGATCTGTAATCCCAGCTACTCAGGAGGCTGCAGCAGGAATGATCACAAGTCCATGCCTGCTTGGATACTGAGCAGGTCAACTTAGAGAGCTTCCCTCAGTGTGCTGAGGTTCCGCTTCACTGCAGTGCTTGCTCAGCAGACAAGCAGCTGAGGGGACAGGGAAGACGGGATGCTGTAGGGCAGGAAGTCATACCATTTGCTGGTACTTGTTCACATTTTCCTGAAGCGTACTGAGTAGAAAGTTTAAGATTCTTTCCATGCTCTGCGTTAATGTTTGCTGAATATCCCTTCTTCTTTGAGTGGGGAGTGTCTGAAAGGTCACTACATCCTCGGCCAGTCGCAAAAGGATGAACATCACTAGTTCCCTCTGCGTTTCCTAGGAAACAGAAAGAGGATAGTTAAACGAAAGCATCGGATTGCATTTGATTATCTACATATGCCAACAGATGACCTGCTACTGATAAAACCGCAAACATGACTACAAAGCAAACCCTTCAGTCTGCTCTAACATAAGCGCATGCAGCCAGCACGTATGTTCTCCATACCCCTTGCCTGGAGAGGGTGTCCAACTCCATGAGCATGTCAGGCCAGTGCTGAGGCCACTCTCGTTTGATCATCTCCACCACAATTCTAGACAGAACATCTTTAATGTGATTCTCCTCCTCCAAAATACTCAGTGTTCCCTGAAAAAGAATGAGATTATGAAGACTGTAAGACTGCATCTCCAGGCATGAAAACTGCAGTAGAAAGACACACACCACTTGAACTGGAATATAGCACAGCTGACACAATATCTGCTGGGGCCTAGGGTCTGAGCCCCAAGAGGACATAAACTGAGCGTGGTGGACACACCTGTGATCCCATACAGAGGAAGTGGAGAGGTGCATCAGAAGATCAAGTCCTCCTCTGAGCCAGTGAGATGGTTCAACAGGTTCAAAGTGCTTGCTATGTAAGCCTGATGACCTGAGCTCAACTCCTGGAACCCATGGTAGAAGCAAAGACAGACTTCTGAAAGGTGGCTCTAACCTGTGACTGTATCATGTCTGTGCTTGAGTGTGTACACAGAATGACAAAATGAGTAAGTGCCATTCTCTGCTACATACAGCCTAAGCTACATGAAACCCTGCCTCAAATACACGGGGTTATGGGGGTGCAGGAGATGGCTCAGTGAGTAAAGGCACTGGGGGCCAAGGCTGACGACCTCAGCTTCATCCCCAGGACCCAAATGGTTAAGGAGAGAACTGACTCTCTCAAGTGTCCTCTGATCTCACAATGCACGACAAGCACCCACCACACCCAACCCTCTCCATAAACAGAAGCACAAGACTGATTATCAGGTCTCCTTTGAACCTAACCAGTTTTCCGTGTCTGTGTCACCTGGTCTGCATTCTCACTAGTCACTGTTCCCACAGCTAATAAATAGCTGTCACATAGCCAGGAAAACATTGCCGCTCTTACTCACAAACTGAAGAGACTTTCATATCATCTCATAGTTCTGAAGGCCAAGGTGGAATACAGAAAAAGGAAGACACTGGAACAGTGATACATTAGGAGGGCACAGTCCCAGGAGCTCTAACAGTAAGAGGAAGACACACTATCACTGTCTTCCAAGGATTTCAACAGTAAAACTGATGAGTCATCAATTAATCTTCTTTGACTAGTTACAAGTCTTTTTTTTTTTTTTTTTTTTTTTTTGTTTTTTCCAGACAGGGTTTCTCTGTGTAGTCCTGGCTGTCCTGGAACTCACTCTGTAGAGCAGGCTGGCCTTGAACTCAGAAATCCACCTGCCTCTGCCTCCCAAGTGCTGGGATTAAAGGCGTGCACCACCACAGCCCGGCAAGTTACAAGTCTTAATTAGCTAAACTAATCCATAAGTTGGCAAAGCCTCTCTTTCCCATTAAAAGTAGCACAAGGCCTGATTGTTAGCGCTTGCCTGTAATTCCGCATCCAGCAGTGTCAGAAATTCAAGTTTATTTTCAGCTACACAGCAAGACTGAAGCTAGTCTGTGCTTCATTTGACCTTATCTCAAAAAGCAGCCCCACTAAATATTCAGGAATCTCCTTCCATGCCCTTTGTTATGAAAGAAAAGACAAGACAGGCATGGTGGCTGAGGTCTGCAATCCCAGCAAGCAGGAGGCTGTGGCAGGAGATCTGCTTTCTAGTAGAGGACAGATGAGGCACAGAATGAAGTCCCGTTTCAAAAAAAGGAAAGACTGGCCCAGCATGGTGGAGTATACCTTAAATCTCTGAAGGATGATACTCTGAGACCATCCAGACTACACAGTGAGCCAGAAGAGGTCTGGTCAGTTGCTATGTACTGTAATGCTAAATACTGGCCCCCAAGGTCTGGTTACCCCCAGGAACGAGGAAATCCTCACGTACACCAAGATGCTATCTAACCTTGCTCCTTAACTTAAAACCATTGGTTGAATAAAGATGCCTACAGCCCATAGCTGGGCAGGAGAGGTAGGTAGTTCTGGTTCCGAGACGTGGGGTCTGAGGCAGAGACCATGAAGGAAGAGGGAAGGCAGAGAGAAGATGCCGTGGGGCAGGCAAATCATGAAAACATGACCATGAAGGCTGGCCAATTGGAGTAAGAGCTGCCCACATGGAACCCGGCAAGTTCTAACTCAGGGTTATTGACAGGAAGTAGATACTAATAGCTTAGAGGGGAGACATCTCCCTGGCTCTAGTGCATTAAAGGGTTATCATAAATATAAAGGTTTTGTGTCTTTTATCTGGCAAGTAAATGACCAAAGGTAGGGTGGAAATCTCCAATTAATATTAATTATTACCACAACATAAGGCTGTCTAAATTAAAGAAGTAAAATTGCCACCAATTTACAGTATGTTTGCAGTCTTATTAAAAGTTGAAACAAATCCATTCTGTATTTCATGTGTATCACAGCAGTTCAGCTTAGATAAAAGGAAAAAAGATACACAGTGAATGGTGTTACAATCATCTAATTTACATCTAAGAATCTTACTTATTTTTAGGCAGGGTCTCTCTATGTAACCTTCACTGTCCTGGCACTCACTTGTGTAGACCAGTCTGGCCGTAAACTCATCAGGATCTGCCCACCTCTGCCTCCTAGGTGCTGGGATAAAAGGTGTATGACACATCTGGCTGGATCTAAGAATCTTCTTTATTCACCTGACCTATGCAGAAGTCATGATTTCGCGCAGCTGTCTGGGATACAAGTCCCCCAATAACCCTTTGCTCACATTTGCAATCAGCTCCATGACACTGTTCTTCAGGTAGACCTTCTCCAATCGAGACATGCTGTTCCATCGAAACCTAGCCAAAACAGAAAACCAACGAAACGTCAGAAGGCTTTTCTCCACAAGACAACACCTGTGTTTCCTGCTTTACATTATGTTAGAAGTTTCATCAAGAAATTCTACTGTTGGCCAGGTGTGGTGGCACTCACTTTTATCCTAGCACTCTGGAGGCAGAGACAGGCAGCTCTCTGAGTTCAAGGCCAGCTGGGCTACATGGTAAGTTCCAGGAAAGCCAAGGCTACATTGAGACTCTGTCTCAAAAAAAAAAAAAAAAAAAAAACTAAACCAAACCAAACCAAAAACAAAAAAACTTTAAAAGAAAATTATATTTCTGAGGATGGAGAGATGTCTCAGTGGTCAGGAAGACCTGAGTTGGGCTTCCACACCCATGTTGGGCAGCACAGAAACACCTATAATACCTGCGCGTCTGCATTCATAAGCACATACCCACACAAGCACACATAATGAAATATAATAGAATCGTTCAAAGAGTCTTGGCTCCAGGAAGATGGCTCAGTGTTTAAGAGCACTTGCTGTTCTTGCAAAGGACCTGAGTTTGGCAGTTAATCACACCTGTAACTCCAGTTCCAAGGGATCCAACACCTTCTTCTGGCCTCTGTAGGTACCAGGTACATACATGATGCATGCATATGTGTGTGTGTGTGTGTGTGTGTATGTGTGTGTGTGTGTGT
>JANHMN010000017.1:57825181-57842681 GCA_030674055.1 Rhabdomys pumilio
ATATATATATATATATATATATATATATATATATATATACACACACATATATATATATTTGTACATTACTTAGCATTTATATGGGATTTATGTCCCAAATCGGCATTTCTCTATCTAGTCATCTTCAATAATATAGTTGCTTTTCAAAAACAAACAAAAAAGTTTTTCTGTTTCTTTTTAAACTTTGATTTCTTGAGACAAAGTTTCACTCTGAACTATGTAGCCTAGGAGGGCCTGAACTTGTGGCAATCTTCCGGCCTCAGTCCCTTGAGCTAAGCATTATAAACGGGATTCACCACGCCTGGCTTGTTGAATACTTGACATGTGTAACACATTTTACAGATGACTTAACTGAAGAAAGAATAAACATCCTGAGTTCTGCCCACACGCTAGTCATCATTCTGTTCATTTCTAGTCACTGGGGTCATGAAAGGGTTAAAGAGCTGTTCTCTTCAACAGCTCCAGTGGCGGTGCTAAGAGCTCCTTACTTGACAACATGTTCCAGGATCTGAAGGCCAAAATGTCTGACGATGGCAATTTGTGTTTTTTCAGCCAACTTCAAGCCACATGGGACACAGATAGGGCACTTTTCTTTAAACTCTTCACAGAACTGAAAGAAGAAACGTTAGTATTTCCATGGGGAGGTATGAGAGAAGGGAGACTAAAAATCCTAAGAAAAGTCCAACTGTAGCTGATTGTGTGTGCTACTGGGAACTGAGCCTTTCAGGTGCAAGGCAAGCACGGTCCCGCTACACTAGATTCTCAGCTTTCTCTCCTTGGTGTGCATGTGCAGTGTTTTCATGCATGTGTCATGGATGATGTAGCTACACATGTGAGTGGAAGCTGGAAACTGCAGTTGAATGTCTTTCTCTCTGTGTTGTTTGGAGAACCTGGAATTCTGGATTTGCCTAGACTGGCTGGTGAGCAAACCCAGGGATGTGTTTGTCTCTTCCTCCCTACACCTGGGTTGTGGTACACAGCCATAATTACAAGCACTGCACTCTCTATGCCATCTCCCAAAGCCGTTCTGTTTACTTTTTTTGAGAGAGGGTCTTACTAAGTTGCTCAGTTAGGTGTTTAACGTTTGAATCCCCTGCCTTAGTCTCCCCAGTAACAGGGATTACCTACTGTCCTTTTAGCTGTATTTTTAAGATGTGAAAATGTAGATTAGTAATACTGACACTCTCCATTTTGATATTAGTCATGCTAATACTAAAAATAAACTGCATCTAAAAGAGTAAAAAAATGTTAGAGATATACCCATACAAGTGGAATGTCAATACCTAGAATCAGCTTTTAAAACTACGGGTGCCAGGAAGAGACAGTGAACAAGCAAATCTGGGTATCACCTGAGTTTAGGTCACAGGCCTATTCAGAATCACTGTGGTGGTCTATTTCTGTGCCCATGTAAAATTCTACACAATAAAAAACAAAGAGAACAGAGCTGTTTAATTCTAAACCCTGAGCCACATACATCTGTATGTTTGCGCTCGGTCTAATGGAGCAGCTCTGTTGCAGGTATTAGCGTTCCCAAATAGCAAAACCTAAGCTAGACTCTGGGGCAGAAAGCACCCGGGACGTAAGAAAACTACTTCCAGGAAACCAAAGTGCCCCTGTGCAAATGCAAAGCCAGCGGTAAAGCTTATCTTCGCGCAAAAATAGCCGAAGAATATCTCACAGCTATAAACATGGAAGGAGTGTTATAAATCAACCCAGAGAGGCCCAAGACTCGAAAAGAGATAGAGGTATGTGAGGACGTAAGAAAATGGACACTCGGGAATCTAGAATCAGCACAAGTCTGGAGTGATCAGCAGGGAAGAATGAGGGTGGCACTGGGGCAGGAATTTGCACGTGCGCTCCCGGAATACCAGGGAATCTGGGATTTGCCCCGGCATCAGAGCCAGCGCAGCCTGCCGTGGTGGAGACCGCAGTGTGGTCTAGACTTTAAAGAAGTGAGGAGCGGGCGGGAGGGCCACTGAGAAATGGCTAAGGAATGTGCAACAGTTAAGGATCCTTGCGTGCGATGCAAAGGCAAGCGCGCAAGCAAGACTCAAGTGGGAGGAGGCGAGGGCCGCGACCAGAAGCCACCCTCACCCACAGGCAGTGGGAGGTTCAAAGGCCGCAGAGGCGGGAGACGAACTGAGTTTGGAGAGGCCGTGAGGGAAGCCTGGGATAGGGGTCTCGGGGCAGGCCCAGGCCGCCAGGACCCCAGCTACCTTGAGGGCTTCCAGCCGGTAGCGCTGGGAAGAGCTGGGGTCCATCATGACCGTCACCGCTTTCACTAGCTCCTCGCACAGCGCGTTCACTTGCTCCATCTCCATGGTTAGAGCCGGGAACACCACCGGCGTCCGGGGAGCACGAGGTACGCACGGTTCCCCTGGCGGGACCACACGTTGATACCGGGCCGCGGCGGGCTGGGGGTGGGGAAACGGGAGGAGGAGCGTGAGTACCAGAGGTTGGAGCTAGGAAGAACCCAGCACTGCGCATGCGCTGGATTCGCCACTGCGCATGCGCGCGCGGAAGTGGCGGCTCAGTGTGACGGCCGCGCCTGGCTGGGCGGGGCTGGGGGCGGAAGTTCTGTGGTGCGCAGGCGCGTCAACCGTCTCTCTCAGCGCGCGCGGTGCTGAACTCCAAATTTCCCCCCGGGCTTGCTGTGAGGCGCAAACCCTCAGGCTGTGAGGTCTGTTTGCTCGCGGGATCCTAGGGATACCTACTCGGTTCTCTGTCATCACAGGCAGTAAATCTCTCTCGGAATCCGCTGACCTGCTCCTGGAAAGGCGACGACATCGTCTAGACGGGGTCTTTTTCCTTCCAGTGGACTCAGCCCGGAGCCCGCAGCGTCGCTCTTGGCAGTTTTGACAGGTGTCTGTCGCCTTGGTAAGAAGGTTAAGTCGCGGCTCGAGATCGCCGCGTCGGACTGCTTTTAAAGTAGTCTTGGCTGTCAGCTTTACTTGGAGTGACTGGGCCGAAATGAAAACGTGCTTACTGAGAGAGAAGGCCGTGAGATTGTCTCTAAGGAGAGTTTTCTTGTAGAAAGAATTTTTCTTGTAACTTTTAAACCTTCCTCGACACCCGTATATATTTTCTCGTGCGTGTTACTGCACGACCGACTCCAAACGTGTTTTGTAAAGAATAGGATGAACTGAGATGTTTGCAAACGCATCCTACTATACCTGGGAGGCTGAGGCAGGAGGATTGCTTCCAGTTTGAGGCCAGACTGAGCTAAGATGTGAGACCCTGCCTCACAAAACAAAACCAAAAGGGAGAAAAGCCAAACCCAAATTTACATTGTGTTGATTTTTCACCAATACATAAAAGTACAAAAGGAACACATAAATTAAAAGGCGAAAGGCTTCATTATCTCTTATCCTACATATATTTCCACTTAGTAAATTGTTGCCCTTAAATCACAGCTTCGCTTCTAGTTTTACCTCTAATATTTATATCGAATATGGTACTTACCCTGTGTCGATTGTGACAGTCCATTTGCCGTTTTCTGGCTTTATGTCCCAGTATTACAGAAAAGCCACTACAGAGCAAAGGGATGCCTGACTTAAGTGTGAAAGGTTTTTAAACTTATGATCACTTTGTTTTAAGTGGGGGATAGATTTGTAATGTGTTGATGCCTTGAACATTCAATGTTTTCTTAATTATTTGCTTTCTTTACAGTAATATTGTAGCTTTGTAGTAGTGGTTGGTTGGCACTGTTCATTTGAAAAATAACTGTTTAAAGTTACAGTTGGGTGCTAGCTCACTCATCTGTATAAGCTGTTTCTTGTATTTAAATCATAGATTTCCTGTGTTTCTGTAGAAAGTATATTTGTGCTAGGTCATTGGTATGCAAAGCTACTGCATATTGGAATTGTCTTGAGAACCTTTAAAAACCACGACAGTGGTGGCATGTACCTGTAATCTCAGCATTCTGTGGGTTGGTAAAGAACTCAAGTTCATCCATGGCTACAGAGCAAGTTTTGAGGCCAATTTGGGCTACGTGACATTCAGAACTATTCTTCAAAACAAAAAGAGAAATTACGCAAATAGAAAATCACTGATCGTCACAAAGTAGTCGTCACAGGTAGGATGTGTTGATAGTTGCATAGTTATTGAAGATTTTCAGAGAAACACGGTATTTACATAGTGTTAGATTATCCTCTTCATTTATGTGTGTCTGTGTTTTCTGCTCACTTTCTATGTAACCCAGGCTGGCCTTGAACTTCAAACCTTTCTGTCTTAGCCTCTTGAGTGCTAAGACTTAAGAAGTGTGCTACCATGCTCTATATCCGAATGTTTCTAAAAAGTATTTCAAGATTTAAAATTTGCATGAGAACAGTTGTGGTGACACACACCTTTACACACCCCAGTACACAGGAGGCAGTTTGGACCTCTGTGAGGTTGAAGCCAGCCTGCTCTGCAGAGTGAATTATGGGATAGCTAAAGCTGCTCAGTGAGACCCTGTCTCACCAACACCCCAATTCTTCATGGATGCTATGATACTATATATATATTTATTGTCTTTCCAAATTCGCAGGATTGATTCCAACATGCCCTCTGGTGTAGGACCTATTTATGCCATTACATACATAGGCATGCACACAGAGGCACTTGCTAAGGTTCAAAGTTGTGGTCTTGAGAATGCTGGGAAAGAGCTCTAACATTAAGAAACACTCCCCAAATACTTGAAATGACCACACCTAGGACTGTGTGAATAGATACCCTGTATCTTTTGGAGAATGAAGGAAGTGTCCAGATGCATTTGTTGCATGTAGTTTGTTTTCCTGAATATTTATTCTCAATCTGAGGTTGACTGACATAGAACATTTTCTTCTCTTTTCCCTAAATTTATGTTTGAGATCTGTCAATCAGCTAGAATACTCTTTGGTCCTCTCCCTATAGTGATGTACATCGTGAGTGTTTTGATCTCTGGTTTTACTTTTCATTTTTCCATGATAAATGATGCTGAGTCGTTGTTAGGCACTGTGAAAGTTTGAGTGACCACAACCCCCATAGGCTTGTATGTCTGAATGCTTGGTCCTTAGTGGAACTGCTTGGAAAGAATCAGAAGAATGGCTTTGTTGGAAAAGCTGTGTCACTGGGAGTGGGGTTCTAAGGTTTCAGAATCCCACCTCCAGGGCCAAGTTTGTTCTCTCTGCCTTTGGATCAAGATATAAAGCTGTCAACTACTGCTCCTGTAGTATGCCTGTCTTCCTGCCATGATGATCATAGACTAACCCTCTAGAACTGTAAGCAAGCCCCCAATTAAAGGCTTTCTGTTGCCTTGGTCGTGATGTCCCTTCACAGCAACAGAGCAGCAACTAAGACAGGCAACTTTTGGCTATATGTCTATGAAATGTCTTTTTCTTAGAACGAGTAGCCAGATGTGATGATGTATGCTTGTAATCCACCACTTGGGAGGTAGAGGCAGGACGATCAAGTAGAATTTGAGCCAAGTAGAACTATATTTAAAGCTGTAAGTATTTATCACCTTCATAAAATTATACTAGCTTATTTTTATGTTAACAGTAGAGGAAAATAACCTTCATTCTTATTAGTTTCCACATTCCTATTGTTGTGGCTCATCAATTAAAATGTAGAAATGTGGTAGTTATTGTTTTGAGATGGTCTTACTATGTAAAACTGAAAGGTCTGCCTGCCTCAGCCTCCTGAGTGCTGAGATCAAAGATGTATACTACCATTCCTCATAGAAATACAATGGAGTTGTTTTGTATTTTAGATTAAGTATTTTTCTGTTTGTAAATGTCTTCTAGAGATAAATGGCTCCTGGACAGGATCGAGTGGTTGCTCTTGTAGATATGGATTGTTTTTTTGTACAAGTGGAACAGCGGCAAAATCCTCATTTGAGGAATAAACCTTGTGCAGTTGTACAGTACAAATCATGGAAAGGTGGTGGGTATGTATCAGGAGCGTGTCATGACTGGTGTGCGCATGCGAGTGCGCTTGGGGAAGTCAGAGGTTAATATTGAGGGTCTTCCTCAATTGCTCTCTCCTTTGTTTTGAGAGTCTATCATTGAACCTGAAGCTCACTGATTCAGTGAGGCTGTCAGGCCAGCAAGCTCCCTTCCCAGACCTAGGATTAAAGAAAGGCACCTAGCTTTTTCTGTGGGTCCTGGGGAATCCAAACTCAAATCTGTTTGTTTGTACAGGAGGTACTTTAGTGATTGAGCCATCTTTCCAGCCCCTCCTAGTATTTTAAAGTATTTTTATGTGTATGAGTATTTTGTCCACATGTCTGTACCACCTGCATACAGTACCCACAGAGGCTAAAAAAGGGTATCAGATCCCCCTGGGACTGGGGTTACAGAGAGTTGTAGGCCACGCAGGTAAAAAGAGTAACTAATGCTCTCAACCCTGGGCCCCACTAGTGTTTTAATCTATGGACACTCAATAGTTCTGCTCTAGGTCTTGTTTTTGAGATTCCTGAACTGCTATGTCTGGGATTGAATAATAGCATTATGTAACATTTTTGGCTTTGTCTCCTTTCTCCCCTCTAACTTTAGAATTATTGCAGTGAGCTACGAAGCTCGTGCATTTGGTGTCACTAGAAACATGTGGGCAGATGATGCTAAGAAGTTATGTCCAGATCTTCTCCTGGCACAAGTTCGTGAGTCCCGTGGGAAAGCCAACCTCACCAAGTAAGCAAAAAACATTGTAAAAGAACATAGAGGAGTTAGAAAATGTTTCCTGGGTACGGAGTGTGGCTCAGGGGTAGTGATTGCCTAGCATCCATGAGCTCCTAGGTTTAATACTAAGGAACACACTTAAAAAGAAAAGTTACAGGTGATATTGCTAGCCTGCTGCTCCTTGCTCAATAAACTGCTGTGTATACTAATATGAAAGCATTCTGTCAGCATCTTGTGTATTTGTGTTAAATATTTTATGTGTATTTCAGTAGTAACAGTTTCATTATTGCTTTTAATAGTTCTTGCCTTTATGGATCCGTTTATCATCTTCCTTATTTAAAAATTAATTATTGGGACTGGAGAGATGGCTCAGTGGTTAAGAGCACTGGCTGCTCTTCCAGAAGTCCTGAGTTCAATTCCCAGAAACCACATGGTGACTCACAACCATCTATAATGGGATCTTTTTGTTTTTATTTTTTGTTTGTTTGTTTGTTTGTTTTTTGACACAGCGTTTCTCTGTGTAGCCCTGGCTGTCCTGGAACTCACTCTGTAGACCAGGCTGGCCTCAAACTCAGAAATCGCCTGCCTCTGCCTCCCAAGTGCTTTAAAGGAGTGTGCCACCACTGCCTGGCCTATAATGGAATCTTGATGCCCTTTTCTGTACATACAGATAGAGCACTCATACATAAAAATAAATCTTTTTTTTTAAATCAATTATTATGGTAAGATGAAAGATGACCCAATGGTTAAGAACAGATACTGCTCTTGCAGAGGACTTGAGGTTCCCGATCCACCCTGTGCAGCTCACAGCTGCCTATAACTCCAGCAGTAGAGGGATTGGAGGAGCCTCTGGCTTCTGAGGGCACTTGCAGTCAGTTGCACATGTTATACCCCTTCCTCTCACATAGTTCTTTTTTTAAAAACATAATTGTTTTGTTTGTTTGTTTGTTTTTTTCCAAAACAGGACTTTTCTGTGTAGCCCTGGCTGTCCTGGAACTCGCTCTGTAGACCAGGCTGCTCTTGAATCCAGAATTCCAACTGCCTCTGCCTCCCAAGTGCTAGAATTGAATTTAAATCAGTTATTACTGGGTTGGTGAGATGGCTCATCAAGCGTTTCTACCTGGCACCTCCATGGTAGAAAGAAGCACCTCTTGCACACTGTCTTTTGACACACAGCAGATGTGCACATACACATGATAGATTGGTTGGTATGCAGGTGTCTGGGTGGATAGGGAGCCAGGGAGATAGAACAGTTATCATTCAAACTTTATACTGGCCCAGTGAGATGGCTCAGTGGGTAAAGGTGGTGGAAGGAGAGAGCCAGTTCCCAGAAGTTGTCCCTCTGACTTCCACACATATGTATATGTGTAGACATATACACTCAAGCATAATAAAACCATTTCAAATATAACTGCACAAGGCCTAGAGAGATGGCTTAGAAGTTAAAGAGCTTCTGCTGCTCTCCCAGAGGACCCCAGGTTCAGTTACCAGCACCCACATAGTTGCCCTTTTAGACTAAGGCCTTTTCTGATGATCTTTAAGGAAGCAGCTCTCTGAGATGATCTTAGCTTGTTCAGACTTCTTTATCCAGGGTAGGTTTTAAGGCATACCCTTTATTTTGGGAGTGAACCAAGGGTTATATGGTTTTGGGGGTGAGAATACTCAGGGTGGAAAAAGGTCATTGACTGAAATCTAAGATACTGAGATGCCTCATTAACATGGAGAGGTGTACCAGGTGCTATGCTAGCTACATGACTGACTACTTGTGACCACATGTTGGGGGTCTCTGAGTTACATGCTCGAGGCAGGCACAGAAACACGGAGGGGGTTAGCCCTACTCCTCCTGGTCTCAGGATGAGATTCTAATCTCAAATTTTTGATATTTCCAGGTTCTGAGCATGCTCAACCTTACCTGTTCCATGCCAGTTTCTCTGGTGGCATGGTCCACGTGTCCTGCACACATTATCATAGTACATTATGTTGTACGGTTTGGTATAGACAGGCCTTGATGAATTGACAGGTGAACTGGAAGGCTAAAGATACAGTTGACAAAAGATTAGGGGTGGGGGTGGTGCATGCTTTTAATTCAAGTACTCAGGTTTAATCCCAGTAATCAAGGCAGAGGCAGCAGGATGTGAGTTTGAGGCCAACCTTGTCTACAGAGCTAGATCCAGGACACCCTAAGCTATACAGAGAAACCCTGTCTTGAATAACAACAACAAAAAAATAACTCAACCACAAAGCAGAATTAAGTCAGTTAATACACATGCAGTATTGCATGCTATGTTAGCAGTATAATTTCTGTGAAAGATATATTGTTGACTTCAAAGTTTGGGGAAAAGCACACCTCACTAACATAAATAGAGCCATTTATTTTCAAAACCTTTTCTAATTGAATATGTAGCATATGCCTGTAAATCCAGCACTTGGGATATGGACAGAGGACGATAAAGTTCAAGGTCATCCCTAAATACATAGTGAATATGTTTGGAGTATATGAGACTCTGCCTCAGAATATAAAACAAAGCACAAAGCAACTCTTTAGTAAATCATGAACAGTTGTGGATTTAGGATGTTTGGAAATGAGTATCTAGGTTAGAGAGTTTAAAAGACCTGGCTATTTAAAATCTCATTTTAATAAAGATACCAGGTTATAAATATACTATTTACAAAAACATGTCTTAGATTGGGTTTCCATTGCTGTGAAGACACACCATGTCCAAGGCAACTCTTATAAAGGACAACATTTAATTGGGGCTGGCTTACAGGTTCAGAGGTTCAGTCCATTATCATCATGGTGAGAAGCATGGCATCGTGCAGGCAGACACGGTGCTGGAGGAGGACCCGAGAGTTCTACATTTTGATTTGAAGGCAGCCCGGAAGAGACACTGGGTGGACCTGGAGCACTAGGAGCTCTCAAAGCCTGTCTACACAGTGACACACTTCTTCCATTAAGGCCACACCCATTCTGACAAGGCCACACCTCCTAATAGTGCTGCTCCCTGTGGGTCAAGCATTCAGACACATGAGTCTATGGAGGCCAAACCCATTCAATCCACCACCCATGTGCAATAAGTAGTTTGTAAGGGTTTTCAAATACCTTTCAAAACAGTAGCTTGCTTGAGAGGCTGCAAAGACATACAAACTACTACAATAAGAGTATTTTCTTGTGGCTGGTATAAAAGTGTATTTATTGTACACTAGTTTTTTTGTTTGTTTTTTCTTTTGAGTATTTTTTCTAATGCAGATAAAGATTATAAGAGAAAAGTCAGATAATGGATAATTCTCATTTTTTAAATTATTGTCCTCTTTTTCTTTAATTATTGTTACAATATATATGTTATATTATTGTTACATATATATATATATATATATGTGTGTGTGTGTGTGTGTGTGTGTGTGTGTTTTCACATATATTCAGTCTGTATATTTATACATATATATATAAAACCTAGGATACCTGTCCAGGAGTAGCACTGCCCTCAGTGAACTGTGCCTTCCAACAGCAAACATTAATTTAAAGAGATGCCTCACAGACTTGCCACAAGCCAGTCAGATGAAGGCATTTTCTTATTTGACGTTTTCTCTTCCCAGATGACCCTAGCTTGTGTCAAGTTAACAAAAGACTATCCCATGTCTTAAATAGATCTATGATGACATATTCCCCTGAAGCCCATCTTCCCAGATGTATCACCAAATTCTAGGCACTTGTCTTTATGATTCGAATGGCAGTATATTCAGAGTGACTGGCTTGTATTACCTAAGCACTGTTGACTGAAATTGAAGTCCACCATCAGCCAGTTGGTTTGTAGTGAGAGTTGCTGTCATAGAAAGACCTGGTCTGATGAGTACCATGTTCTCTGTAAGCTGTAGCTGTTTGAAGATAGACTCTGAAGCAAAAAATTACTGAGTTGTGTATAAGTAGGAAAGAGATAAGCGGACAGAGAGTGTTTCAGAATGCTAGGCATTTCTTTCCTCTTTAGAGAGACCCTTATCACAAAGGTCTCTATGGTGAGAGTCTGGATGCTTTTTTAACTCAGTATAATGCCGACATTGCATGAAAAGGCTTTCCTAGGACTCACTCTTGTCCTTGTTTCTATTGCTTTTTTATCCGTTGTTACCTTCAGTTTTGTAATTACTTCATCTCTATTAAGCCAGTTGTTACTTGCTCATGGATATTCTTGTTCATTATGGAGAGAAGGACATGGGGTTGACAGCCACAGGCTTGTGTCCACTTATTGCCTGCATGTGTGATCCTGACACTTAGGTACCGGGAAGCTAGTGCTGAAGTGATGGAGGTAATGTCTCACTTTGCTGTCATTGAGCGCGCCAGCATCGATGAGGCCTATATGGACTTGACCAGTGCTGTGCAAGAAAGGCTTCAAAAGTTACAAGGTCAGCCTGTCTCTGCAGACTTGCTGCCAAGCACTTACATTGAAGGCTTGCCCCGAGGCCCTGCAACAGAAGAGACTATTCAGAAAGGTACTTGTAGCATCACGTTACTTTTGCTTCCTGCTTTTAGAACCTGCTTTTCATGGTTAAGCTGATTCTTTTTAGAATGATTGAAAGGAAACTTAAATTATCAACTGTATGAATCATGAGAAGATATATAAAAACTCTTATTTTTCTGGGTATTTGCGTAATGAAAAACTGTAAAATGTTTATGATAGTTAATATCTCTTTAGATATATAGCTGTGGCAGTTTAATGTTATCAATGGAAAGTAGAAGACTGAATAATTCCTTTGTCTGTAGGTTAATTTATATTACTGTCATTTAGTTTCTTGATTTCTTTAATAATAAGCAGAATGAGCTTTCCATTTTTTACTTATTTTTATGTGTTTTGTCTATATATATGTCTTTGGACCACAGGTGTACAGTGCGGGAAGAGGCCAGAAGCGGGTATTGGATCCCGTGCAATTGGCTTTACTGATAGTTATTGATAGTTGTGAGCTGCTATGTAGGTGTTGGGAATTGAACCTGGGTCCTCTGGAAGAGCAGGCAGTGCTCTTCACTGCTGAGCCATTTCTCTAGCATCAGAATAAGCTTTTAAAATGGAGGCCTTAGGAATAGTTGACTGATTTAAATTTTCTCCTCAAGAGAAGGGTCTTTCTTTTCTTCTTTTTATTAACTTATTTACTTTACATAGCAATTGAAGCTTCCTCGCCCTTCTTTCTGCGTTGTGTAGGCTGGCCTCAAATTCTCTAACCTTCTCCCCTAGCCATTAGAATTACTAGGATTACAGGCTTGTACTACCACATGGATATGAGGCATTTATTTTGTTTTGCACTGGAGACAAACCCAGGGCCTCCAATATACTAGCAAGTGCTTGTCCTCTGAGTACATCTTCAGACCAAGTAGGAAGAGTTTGAGGTGGCCTGTGATAATATTCTGTAGATGTCTTTTCTATTGCTATGCAGGTACCATGACCGAGGCAACTTACAGAAGGAAGAGATTATTGGGCTGATAGCTTCCGTGGATGAGTCCATGACTATCAGGAGGAACAAGGCAGCGGGCAGGTAGTCATAGTGCTGGAGAAGTAACTGAGAGCTACATGCTGGACAACAGCCACAAGAAAGAGAGGCCTAACAAGGAATGTCCTGGGCATGGGCTTTTGAAACCTCAAATTGTACCCCCAAGGACACACCTCTTAATACTCCATGAACACAAAACTTGCACCAACTGGGGGCCATGTTTTCAAATATATGACCTTATGGGGGACATTCTCACTCAAACTCCACAGCAAGTAAAGGCACTTAGTGCCTGATGTGTTTACTGACGGACCATAGATTACTGAGTTCAATCCCTGCACTGTGAAGGGGAAGAACGGACTCCTACACACTGTTCTTTGACTTTTATGTATGTGCATTGGTGCATACTCCTCCCCTGATCTCTAAAATTTTATGTATTTTTAAAATTTATTTTTATTTTATACTTATTGGTGTATTGCCTACATGTATGTTAAAAGCCCTGGGACTGGAGTTAAAGATAGGTATGGGCTGCCATATGGGTGCTGGGAATTGAACCAGGGTCCTCTGGTAGAGTGGCCAGTGCTCTCAGTTGGAAGCCATGTCCTCCAGCTCCACAAGTAATTTTTCAAAGACTTAAGGTAGTTTAAGTAAGAAAATGTGGGTGAAGCAGGGGAGTTGAAGTCATACAGGAAACCATTTTGAAATGGGCTCTGCTGGCTGACCACACAGTAAAAATGAAAGAAAAAAGTCAATGTTAGTTAAATTCTAAGCTTTTATTAAAAACAGCATTGGGGGAAGGAACCTTTGAGAAAGAAGCTATGCTTGATTTTAGTTATGTTTAGTTTGAATTTTTATAGGAGTTATTCTGTCAGGAGGCGGCAGCGAAGGTGGGTGCTAAAGTGAGCTTAGGGTCAGAGAGAGATTTGCATGTATTCAGCGAGTCAGGCGGACCATAGGACCATAAACCACATTACTAGTTTACCAAGGGGAAGAAGAGACGGGAGAAAGTGTTGCTCACTTGTGGTAGGGGCTGGCAGACAACATGGCAGCTCTGGAGAGACGCAGCAGTCATTGAAGGGCTCAAGGGTTTCTTTCTGCATGGTCATCCGACCCATCTTCTCTGTGGTGGTTGGACTTTGACTTCTCCCAAGTACTCGGAGTATCTTTTCTTGCCCTATATCTACCTCATTACTGCATCTTTAAACAACATGTTTGCATTTCCTGTGTATCCATTTCCTTTGCTGTCTAGTCCCGTTTTATTCTGTTTCACAACTGTGAATTTGTGAATGGTCATTAAGTTCACCATCATGAATCGTCCTAAACTGAGCTGTACAGATGGTTTTGGTTGGATTTAAACTACTCATATGGAATTGTTCTCTAAAATAATGTAAATATTTGTTTAAGTGAAAGTTGAAGCTTGAGTAAATTATGAATGTTTATTCTGGGTTTTATTTTTGTTTTTGAGACAGAGTTTGGTAGCCAGACCAAGCTGGCCTTGAACTTCCAGTGATCCTACTGCCTCCACGCCCTGAATGCGATGGTTATAGTCATGTAGTCATGCGCTGCCATCCCCAGCCATTCTGAATGTTTCCTAAGGAAGAGGGAAGCTTACAGACCGGGCGGTGCGGTAGCGCACGCCTTTATCCCAGCACTCGAGGCAGAGGCAGGCGGAGTACACAGAGAAACCCTGTCTCAAAAAAACAAAAAACAACAGAGGAAGTATAAAAAGAGGAAGTGTAAGGAAGAAAATTTGAGGGAACATACTTAAGTCATTGTTGATGGGCTCTGGAATACACATCTAGCATGTGTGAGTCATGGGTTCCAGCCTCAGTGCAGCAGAAATCAGTCATCATTATTCATGAATAATAATTAACAGAAAACATTTGCTACACATTATCACTGTAAGTTTTCACAGAAGCTGAAAGTAAGGCTGCTGGAATTTGTATGTGTGAATGTGATTGGTCTTCTAAACCTTTGTGTCTAGGGCTGGTGAAACATCTCAGCAGTTAAAAGGGCCCACTCCCTTTGGCCCACCTATGCATATGCACATGCAAACAAAACAAATAAAATGTAGTCATAAATAAATGGGGCTGGAGAGATGGCTCAGTAGTTAAAAGCCTTAGCTGTTCTGGAGGGACCCAAACTTGGTTCCCAGCATTCACACTGCTAGACGCACAACCACCTGAAACTCAGGCTCCAAAGCATCCAAGGCCGTCTTCTGATCTCCAGTGTACCCACACACATGGCCTCCAGTGACACATACATGGCCTCCAGTGACATATACATGGCCTCCAGTGACACACACATGGCTTCCAATGACACACACATGCATAAGATTAAATTTTTAAATAAAGTTGTATGTCTTATATCTTAAGTACCTCTTTGTTTTTTTGTTTTCTGAGACAGGATTTCTCTGTGTATCAGAGCCCTGCCTGACCTGGTCTCTCTTTGTAGACCAAACTGGCCTCAAACTCACAGAGACCCGATTGCCTCTGTCTCCCAAGTGCTAGGATTAAAGGGATATGCCACCATGCCCAGCCTAAAATCAAATCATTTTTTCATTGAATGATAAATACAGTTATGTGTGCTGCTTAATGTCTGGGATATGCTCTGGAAATGTGTCACTGGGTGATTTTATAGTGCAGACGTAGAGAAAGCTAGATCATACCGTCTATTACATGTTAAGTTCTAATGACATATACTGTGATTTATGTAGTATGCCCTTGAGCAAATATTATCTGATTCATGACTGAAAATAATTAATTAAAAAATTTGAGAGCTAGGCAGTGGTGGCTCACACCTTTAATTCCAACAGTTGGAAGGCAAAGGAAGGTGAATCTCTGTGAGTTGGAGGCTAGCCTGATCTACAGTGGGAGTTCTAGGACAGTCAGTGCTACACAAAGAAACTCTGTTTCAAAAAACAAAAACAAGTTAAGAAATGTCTAAATGTGACCTCAACTTTTTTCAGAGGATCTTCGAAAACAAGGCTTACTTGAGTGGCTTGGCTCTCTTCAGAGTGATGAGTCCACCTCTCCAGACCTGCGGCTGACTGTGGGGGCCGTGATTGTGGAAGAAATGAGGGCGGCCATAGAGAGGAAGACAGGCTTTCAGTGCTCAGCCGGGATCTCACACAATAAGGTGACGGCTTACTGTAGACTTCCAAGAGAGGCATCAGTGTGTTCAGTACAGTACAGCAAGGATGGCAGTGGATAGAGAGTTCCCGCTGAGAGCCAGTTGTGGTAGTACATGTCTGTACTTCTGCTGCTGGGGAGGGAGAAGCCGGAACATCATGGGGGACTGGGCTCAGTGGTTGAGAGCACTGACTGTTCTTCCAGAGGATGTGGGTTCAATTCCCACCACCCACATGGTGGCTCACAGCTGTCTGTAACTACAGTTCCAGGGGACCCAATACTTCTTGAGGACACTGTACGCACATGCTGCACAAACACACATACATGCAGGCAAAATACCCATACACATAAAATGAGTGTAGTTTTTGTCTTGTTTCATGTTTTGGGACTGGTAAGATGGCTCAGTAGGTAAAGGCACTTGACATCAAGCCTAACGGCCTGAGTTCTATCCCTAGAACCCACATAGTGGAAAAAGAGAACAAGTCCTGTGGGTTGTCTTCTGGCTTCCACATGTGCAACACCACCCATAAATGTAATTTAAAACAACAACAGAAAAAAACTCGTAGTACACTGGGTCATGGAGATACATATCTTTTATCCCAGCACTCAGGAGGCACAGGCAGATAGATCTCTGAGTTTGAAGCTACCATAGTCTACAGAGTAAATACTAGAACAGCCAGGGCTACACAGGAAAACTCTGTCTCAAAAGCAAACAAAAACTTCACTAAAATAAATTCATGTTGAAACTCAAATAAAGACAATATTAGTTGACATTGCATAAGTATTTTCCTAAATAGCAGCCTGAAAATTGACAAAAAGTATGTTTTCTTAATGATGGAACTAGCTACATAGAAAAAGCAGAAGCTTTGAACTCATATATTCTTTTATTTCCACTTTTTATATAATTTTGTTGTTACTTTTTAACTTTTTGTGGCAGAATCTCATGTAGCTGAGGCTAGGCTTGAACTTCATATGTACCCAAAATGACTCTAATCCTCCTGTCTGTACCTCCCAAGTCCTGGGATTGTAGGTATGTGCTACTGCACTTAGCATCCTTATATGGAATTGCCTGGATATGTTAGCTTCTGTCTGTTTCTGTATCTATATGTGTGTGTGTGTGTGTGTGTGTGTGTGTGTGTGTGTGTGTGTGTCTATGTTTATATGATGTATGCACGTATGTCATAATCTATTACCCCTGTGCTGTATTTCTTTTGAGACAGGGTCTCTCTCTGAACCTAAAACTATCATTTTTTTGGAGGAGAGGGAACTATGCTCACAGCTAGCAAGCACCAGATATCTTCCTGTCTCTTCCCCCTCCAATGCTGGGGTGCAGGTATTTGCAGGATTATGCTCAGCTTGTTTTAAATGTGCTGGGATTCAAACTGCAGTCCTCAGGCCTTAGAGCAATGGGGACAATAAGAAAAAGGCTGTATGTGGGGCAGTGGTGGCGCACGCCTTTAATCCCAGCACTTGGGAGGCAGAGGCAGGAGGATTTCTGAGTTCGAGCCAGCCTGGTCTACAAAGTGAGTTCCAGGACAGCCAGAGCTACACAGAGAAACCCTGTCTCCAAAAAAAAAAAAAAAGTAAAATTTTAATTTGGACTAATATTTTTACAATAGGGAACACAGACAATCTCAGTGTTCCAGGAGAATAATACCTGATTTTCTAAGTAACAGGGTAAAGTGCAGTGAGACTGTGGGACGTCCATCAGCTCAACCAAGGCTCCATAACTGAGCAGTAGCTACCAGGATGTCGCCACCCTTCCCTCCTTTTTACAGAAGGAAAGTTGCTAAGCTGAACAGAAGAATTTTCTATTTTCTGGCTATATGGAAGGAAGGGAAACAATATTCCTAATGTAATATAAATTATACTAAATATTGTTTTGTTGAAGTTACTAAAGAATTTTACTAATAGTTGGACATGGTGGTGCATGCTTTTAATCCTAGCACTTGGGAAGCAGAGATAGGTGGATCTTTGTGAGTTCCAGTTCAGCCTGGTCTACATAGTGAGTTCAAGTGCAACTAGGGCCAGATAATAGAGATACTGTCAAGGTTCTCTATAGCAGTGATCCTCAACTTACGGGTCATGGCCACTTTGGGGGTGGAAAGACCCTTTCACAGCGGTTGAATATGAGATATTCTACATGTCACGTATTCACAACACAACTCCTAACAGTAGCAAAGTTAACAGTTATGAAGTAGCACTGAAATAATTTTATGGTTGGAGGTTACCACATCATGAAGAAGTATATTTAAGGGTTGT
>JANHMN010000017.1:57843999-57855712 GCA_030674055.1 Rhabdomys pumilio
GTGTGTGTGTGTGTGTGTGTGTGCACACCTTTACCTTAACAATAGTAAGGATTTTATTGCTCTCTGTTCTTCCAGGTCCTGGCAAAACTTGCTTGTGGACTAAACAAGCCCAACCGCCAAACTCTGGTCTCACATGGGTCAGTGCCACAGCTCTTCAGCCAGATGCCAATTCGTAAAATGTAAGGATTGAGGGAGGACCTTCAGTTCCATCGTGTCCCTGTGGATGCTTTCTGCTTATAGGGGCTTTTGTGCTTTATTCATGAATGTTTGGACGCCTTAAATTCTCGAGCCTATGTATGAACATATACAGAGTTTTAGCTCTACCTTGCTTCTGGCTTTTTATTAAAAGTCTATTAAATATATAACAAATAAAAATTTTACTTCTTAGCTGGGTGGTGGTGGCACATGCCTTTAATCTCAGCACTCGGGAAACAGGCAGGGGGAGCTCTGTGGGTTTGAAATCAGCCTGGTCTACAGAGTGTGTTCCAGGACAGCCAAGGATACACAGAGAGACTCTATCTTGAAAAACAAAACAAATGTTTTTCTCCATTGGGCAGTAGTAGTACCTGGGAGGTAGAGGCAGGTGGATCTCTGTGAGTTCAAGGCCAGCCTGGTCTACATAGCAAGTTCCAGTACAGCCAGGGCTTCATAAAGAAAACAAACAAAATAGTTTTTTTCCTTCTCCTGGGAGGGTGCTGAGGCAAGGTCTCACTATACATCTAGGCTGGCCTCATACTGGTGGTGTTCCTTATGCCCCAACCTCCTAACTGCTAGGATTTTGGGTTAGAGCTACTACATCCAGCTGGAATTTTACTTTCTCTATTATCGAGGGGTTTGTTTGTTTGCTTATTACAATAGGGTCTAACTCTATTGCCCAAGCTAGCAATCCTGGCTAGCTTGTGCCACCCAGGCTCACCTGAAACTCAGTGTATCCCCCTACTTCTGCTCACTGAATGCCTGGGGTTGTAGATATAAGCTAGCATACCTGGCTCAACCAAGGTTTTCAGATCTGCCAAACTGCTCTCCAATGAGGCATGAAAACAAAACTTATCTGAGAAAGCTTTATGGGCTGGAGGTGGTAGAGAGCCAGCCAAGGACACAGCAGCATGGAGACATTGAGCAGAAAGAAGAGCAACTGTTCAGATATTCTCAGTAAACCAAGGGAGCCA
The DNA here is from genome assembly GCA_030674055.1 of Rhabdomys pumilio. Lineage (NCBI taxonomy): Eukaryota > Metazoa > Chordata > Mammalia > Rodentia > Muridae > Rhabdomys > Rhabdomys pumilio. The sequence continues at coordinate 57,845,169 of JANHMN010000017.1, forward strand.
GGCAGGGTCTGTATTGATGAAGACACTGAAATAGAAACACCGAAGGAGAGCTGAGGACAGTGTCTTCAAAGCCAGCTGAAGAGTACTGGCCATAGGAAAGGTTTATTTTGGGTTTGGAAATTTTTTAACTTTTTATTTGTTTTGCTTTTTTGTTTGGTTGGTTTGCTTTTTTCAAGACAGGGTCTTCTGTAGCTCTGGCTGTTTTGGAATTTACTCTGTAGACCAGGCTGGCCTCAAGCTCACAGATCCACCTGTCTCTGACTCCTAAATTCTGGGATTAAATGCCATGCTGGGTTTGGAATTTTAATTTCCAAATGGGTCAATATGTTTTACACAACTAAAAATTTTATATATAAGAACAAGAAAAAAGAAATTTTTACATACAGTTGATTTGATAACAAATCAATGATGAATATTTTATTTATCTCCTGTTAATTTTCCCAGGTCCTAGATGGGAAGAATCATCTAGCTTTATTTTTCTGTGTGCGCATGTGCATGTGACTACAGATGCACTTGGTGAGCTGGCTGTCATCTTTGTCAGGGTTGCTGGCATCAGACTCTTTCTTTAGTCAGCATGGCCGCTTGCTGAGCTGGTGAGAACCTCAGCTCTGTGTTGGACAGCTAAGAGTTTACAGGACTAAAGTATGCTCTGATTTTCTGTAAATCCTTTGGAAAGCTGCTTGGAGCAGCAGAGTGTCTTTGTTTTGGTTAGCTGCATATTTAAATATAACCTATAAATTTCTCTCTCCTTTGTGTAGCCGAAGTCTTGGAGGAAAACTGGGGGCTTCTGTCATTGAAGTACTCGGGGTAGAGTACATGGGTGACCTGACCCAGTTCACTGAATCCCAGCTCCAGAGTCATTTTGGAGAGAAGAATGGGTAAGTGGTTTATATTATTTTTATTTTTATTTTTTTGGTTGTGTAGCCCTGGCTGTCCAGGAACTCACTCTGTAGACCAGGCTGGCCTTGAACTACATTACCTGTATCTGCCTCTCAAGTGCTAGGATTAAAGGTGTATGCTACCACACTTGGCTATAAGTGGTTAATATTACTTTTCAAACATAATCTTTATGGAGATTCTAAATTCAATACAAATAAAAAAGCTTTTACTTGAAAGGGCCAGATTCAAACTTGATATGTAACCAAAGGAACCTTGAAGTGCCGATCCTCGTGTTCTCTACCTCCCAGATCTTCAGATAACAAGCATTCAGCAGCCTATGACTTGTGTTCCATGAGGTCATTTCAGGGTTTGGGAATATTAGTTCCCACCAGACGGTAGCCTGTGATCTTAGGACTTGGGAGGTAGAAGCACAAGTCTGAGATCACTGTGATCCACATAGACCTTGGCTCAAAAAACAAAAAATAAGAACAAAAATGGGTTTGGGATACCATCCATTGGTGGAGCACTTTCCTAACACGCTGCAAGGCTCTTGGTTCTATCCAATCCTCAGTACTGCAAAAATTCTAAAACTGAAATAATTAGCTCACTGTTGCCTATCCCTCTAACGTTGTTTTCCTGTATGCTTGGGGGGTTGGTAAGAACCGTCACGTGAAAGCTGAATATATATATCCTAGTCCCTTGTTTATTCTTGCAGTACTGGAAATTGACTCCAGGGCCTTAGATGTGCTAGAGAAGCACCGCACTGTAAAGCTAGATTACCAGCTTCCCTGACCTCTTATTCTAATCTGACCAAGTCGTCCAGGTAGACTGTGAACATGAAGTTCTTCTGCCTCAGCTGTGCCACGTCCTATGAATTCAAGATCTGCACGATCAGGCTCATCCCATTTTATTATATTAGTGCGCGAGCACGCGCGCGCGCGTGTATGCGTGCGTGCGTGTGTGATTTTGCTGATGTCACATTTAAATTTTTGTGTTTCGGTCCTAATAAGTACAAAAAGATGAACTGTGGCTTTTGTTGGTGATTTGCCAACAATGAATGGTGGTTTATCTTTAGAAGTAGGATTAGTTCTCCCCTTACCAATGTCTTACATTAGAACTATTTAAGAATGACCAGGGCTCTGTCAGAGCTTAGGCATGCTCAATTTTACATACAGTTTTTTAATTAATTTCATTGAGACATAGTCTCAAGTAACACAGGCCTTGAACTCCTGATCCTTTTGCCTCCACCTCAGAAGTGCTAGGACATAGCAAGCTGCTAATTTCATTTTCTTTTTTGTTTGCAGTGTGAGGGATTGAATGTAGAGCCGGGCACATGCTAGACAGATGCTCTACCATTGAGCTGCGTTTCCCAGCCTCAATCATTTTTTTAATAAAGAGGATAAAAGGCTAATGTAGGTATTTTGTTTTAACAAGAAAAATTAAGCAGTCAACCATGGTGATACATGCCTTTAATTCCAATACTCAGGAAGCAGTGGCAGGATCTCTGTGAGTAGCATAACAGCTTGGTCTACAGCTTAATTTCCAGGATAGCCAGAGCTATACAAAGAAACTTTGTATCAAAACAAAACAAAAAAATAATTAAGTTAGACATGGTGGCTTGTGTTTATATTCTCAACCCTTGAGAGGCTGGGGCAGGAAGGTCATGAGCTGGAAGCCAGCCTGGGCTGCATAGTATATGCTATTTACAAATAGGTAAGAAACCAGGCATGGTGGCTCTCACCTTATAAGCCCAGTAGGGCCAGGCGGTGGTGGCGCACGCCTTTAATCCCAGCACTTGGGAGGCAGAGGCAGGCGGATTTCTAAGTTCCAGGCCAGCCTGGTCTACAGAGTGAGTTCCAAGACAGCCAAGGCTACACAGAGAAACCCTGTCTCAAAAAAAAAAAACAAAAAACAAAAAACAAACAAAAAAAAGTAAGCCCAGTAGGATCACAATTAAAGGCCAGTTGAATGAATGGTGAGACCCTCTCTTTAGGAAATAGACAAAAACAAGGAGAATAATTCTTAATGTCTTTTGCTGGTTTTTAGGTCTTGGCTGTATGCCATGTGCCGAGGTATTGAACACGATCCAGTTAAACCCAGGCAGTTACCTAAAACTATTGGCTGTAGCAAAAACTTCCCAGGGAAAACAGCTCTGTCTACTCGGGAACAGGTGAGTAGGCCTTCTCCATAGAACACTTCTGCTTCTAAAGGGGACAGTGGGTTTTCGTGGCCCTTCTAAGTAATACTGGGTTAGATGGTTGCCTTTATTTTAGGATATCAAAAGAAATAGAAATTGATTTTTTTTTTTATGAGTACACTGTAGCTGTCTTCAGACACACCAGAAGATCCCATCAAAGATGGTTGTGAGCCACCATGTGGTTGCTGGGAATTGAACTCAGGACCTCTGGAAGAACAGTCTGTGCTCTTAACCGCTGAGCCATCTCTCCAGCCCTAGAAATCTTTTTTTTTTTTTTTTTTATGTTGAAATGACTAGTTTAGTTTGTCATTTTTCCTCCTTCAATCTAAAAAGATGTAAAATAGGACTGGCTGACATGGACAATGAAATTTCATGTCTTTTTTGTAAGTAGGAACTTCAGAACCCTAAAATATTGTGCTCACCCACTTTTGGAATCTTCCTTAGATTTGAAACGTGGTAGAATTTACCAGGAAAAGTTGGGTGAAGGGCTTGGAGCCTGAGTGTGGTAGAGCACACCTATAGTCTAGGCAGGCAGCAAGCAGGTCAGGTACACCGAGAGCTGGAGGCCAGCTTGGGTTGCAGTATCCTGACTGAACAAATGCTTCATAAGTGTGTTGGGGTGTGTGCAGACACCAGACGAAGATGTCAGATTACCTGCTTATTAACCTGCCTTATTCTCTTGAGATGATCTCTTTTTGAACCTGAAACTGTTGGCAGCCAGCAAAAATCCCAGGGATCCCTCTCCCGTCTCTGTCCCCACTAGCCATGGGTCATACTCTATTGTGGGTATTTGTATTGCTGTGCTGGGACTGAAACTCTCCTCTTCATTTGCGCACTGCGAACACTCTTACCATTGAGTCATTTCCTTTTCCCAATAATTGACCAAGCCCACTCAGTCAGTCAGCAGGTTTTCCAGCGCAGGAGTGAGGATTAAAATAAAGAGACTATTAGACAAAATTGCAACATGGCCCCAGCCAGTTCTGAGGCTGAAGGCTGAGGCGGGTTTGTTCCCGCTTTTCTTTTTAACCCTTCTAATCACATGCAAGTATTTAGGTCAGTTCTGGGTTGAGAACCAACAATACAATAGATACAAACAGTCAAGGAACAAACAAGGCAATAGACAAAGTCCTGTGATCCCACCCCCTTCCCATGAACACTCTCATGATTGCTCTTTCTAAGGGCTCATCCGGATGACAAAAATATCTGAGCCTACTTCCCTGTCCTAGCCCACAGTCATATTCGTGTCTGAGGCCTTCTTCTTTGTTCTAGCCTTAGACTTGGATTCCTGACTGAAATTACTTCTGTTTTAGCCTAAAATTAGATTCCTGCCTGAACTTACTTCCTTGTCATGGCCCAATGTCAGATTCCTGCCTAAAGCCTCCTTGTCCTTGGTCAATGTTGGATTCTTGCCAAGCATCCCCAAAAGCTCTCCATAAGTTAATTAAAACATTTTTTTTCTTGTTGTTGAGGGTTTTTTTTACTGTGTAGCCCAGCCTTGAACTCATGATTCTTCTGCCTCAGTCTCTAGAGTCTGGGATTACATGTATGTACACTATGCCTGACTGAAACTCTTCAGGTAGAAGAACACAGTACTGAGAGCTCCATGGTCTAGTTATAGGATCCATCACTTGACCAATCCACTGCCCGGTTCATAGTAAGTCTACGTAAATGAAAAATTTATTTTAAAAATACCTGAAAGTTTTTGGCTTTTTTTCTTATAGGTACAGTGGTGGCTTTTGCAGTTAGCCCTGGAACTTGAGGAGAGGCTAACCAAAGACCGAAATGATGTAAGATTTTTTTTTCTCTCTATTATTAATCTTTGAGATTTTAAATGGTACCTGTTCCTTACCCTTTGGAGAAGAAACACAGAGAAACTAGAATCATCTTAGGGAAGTTTGTGAAAGTTTACTTGGCCAGATGCTTTTAATCCCAGCACTAGGGAGGCAGAGGCAGATAGATGCCATCCTAGTCTATATTGTACGTTGCAGGAATCCAGGACTGCATAGACTGTTTCAAAAAGAAAGGAAAAAAAGTTTGTTAAAATAGGAGCCCAGGCTCAGCCTTGAACTTGCCAACCCTACCTTCAGGGTGCCAATTTCTAGAATGATAGGTCTAACTGACCAAGCTTGGCTGAATATCCTTTTATCCTCTTAACACAGGTCCATAAAAGAGTGTGCTGGGGCTGAGGATGCAGCTTAGCTGGCAGAGTGCTTGCTCAGCAAGTGAGCTGGTTCCTAGCACCTTACAAATGCCAAAGGCTAGTCAGCCTTCACAAAAAAGAAAAAAGAAAAAAAAAAAATCAGTCAGCGCAGTCTCTGGAGGCCTCGATGTGTAAACAGAAGAACTTCCTCGAATCTTGCTCTTCTCCTTACCATTTGCCTTTACTGTTTTGTATTTTCTTATCTAAATTCTCCTGCAACACGAAATGGATTAGGGATTTCATCAGAGTAAATCTCCATTGAGCTGTAAGTCATTGCATTTAAACATAGTGGAAGGTTGGTTATTTCTAAATTAGTTCATATGATGGATGTGTTGGGTACACATGTGGTAGCCGGAGGCCTCCCTTGGTTGGGTCTGTTCTGTCCTACCTTACATAGATTCCAGGGATAGAATGCAGATGGTCAGGCCTGCACTGCCAAGCACTTTGCCTTCTGTGTGGAACATGACTGTACCTGGAATTCCAATTGTGCGGGGTCTATAACCACACCCGAGGTGGGATTGCAGGATCCCATGGTGACCTTTTTCACAGTGGTTATACATTTACATTCCCACCAGCAATGTACAGAATTCAGTGCTTCAAATCCTTGCCAGCGCTTGCTACTTTACCTGTTCTGTTTTGAGAAGTATCATAGGTAAGAGTCATGGTGTGCCATCTTGCAGGCCCCATAGTAGGAAGTTTTATTTATTTCATGTTGTCTGTGTGTGTGACATATGTAAGGATGCCTTGGAGGCCAGAAGACGGCACTGGATCTCCTAGAGCTGGACTTAGAGATTGGAACCAAACTCAGGTCCTCTGCAAGAGCAGCCAGCCTTCTTAACTGCTGCGCCATCTTGCCAGACCCCATAGTGGAAGCTTTAAATACAAAGTATTAATCAAACATTAGATATCTGCTTGTTTCTTCTCTAAGTAACTTATGTTTTGTTTTGTTTTGTTTTGTTTTGTTTTGTTTTGAGATAAGGTCTCTATGTAGCTTTGGCTGGCCTACAACTCACAGTGATCCACCTGCCTCTACCTCCCAAGTGCTAGGCATCTTGAACTCTTCTGTCTCTCCCTCCCAACCACTGGGAAGAGTAGTGTGGTCTACCCCTTGCCCTGGATTAGATATATACTGATAGAAAGCACATCCATCTCGAGTATACAGGTCAGTAGTTTTCGTATGTTCCAGAGTTATATAACCACAGTCAGCTTTATTTTTGTTTGTTTAGGGTTTGTTTGTTGTTGTTTCCCCCCACCCCTGAGAAAGGATTTTGTATGTAGCCTTGGCTATGCTGCAACTCACCCTGTAGACCAGACCAGCAAGCCTCCGCCTCCTGTATGCTAGGACTAATGGTGTTCACCACCATTACCCAGCTGTTTGCTTGTTTGTTTGTTTGTTTTTAATTTAATTTTTGAGACAGGCTCTAACTGCATCTCACTTCCTGGTTGGCCTGGATAAAAGTTATTATATAGACCAGGCTAGCCTTGAACTGACAGACATCTGTCTGCATCTGCTTCTTGAGTGCTGGGACCACAGGTATGTGACACCATACCCAGCTTTACAGTTAGCCTTAGAATATGTTCATTTACTCCCCAAAGAAATTCTATACCCATTAGCAGCCATCCTCCCTTCTCTCCCCACTTGTCCTCTGCAGTCCCCAGCATTTATTTAATATGATGGTGCACACTTTTCATCCCATGTTATATGAGCTGCTGAGGCAGAAGGACTTAACTGCCTCAAAACAAACATCCCTGGACGTTTCCTGTAACTGAAGCCATGCAGTGTATGGCTTTTTCACTGAGCTCACCCATATTACAGCACTACTTTGTGGCCGGATAAGAGTTATTATTAGTAAATGAATATTTGGGTGGTTTCTACTCTGGGCCATTATCAGTAATGGCGACACTCCATGTTTTCATCCCAGGAGCACAATTACTGGGTCACATGTAATTATGCTTAACATTTGAAAAGTTTGGCAGACTGCTTTCTCTGCTGGTTTATCATTTTATAACCCTGCTTTCAGTTTGATGGAGAGAGACAGACAGACGCAGATTGTTGTTAAATATTATTAATAGATCCCAGCATGTGTGATACCACCTCAATGGTTTATGTTCCTGAACGAAAGACACACACACAGCTTTTATATTTTAATATGCTTTAATCAGCACACTAGCTGGGTGACTGACTACCTAGCCTCCAGTGTTTCTAGAATCTACCTCCTGCTGATAATTCTGAGTTACTACTTACTAATTCTATGTTCCATCTTGGCTGCTCCAGATCCTGCTGGGCAGCCCTCTGGGCCGTGCTCTCCTGACTCCTTCACATGGCGACTATACCTCTCTGTCCTGCACTCTTCTCAGGCAGGGCGTCTCTCCATGCCTCCACACTCTCCAGACATGGTGGATCTCTCTTCTTCCTTCTCCGCCTGTCCCAAGCCCACCTCTGTCTGTCCTCCCCAGCTATTGGCTGTTGGCATCTTTATGTACCAATCAGAACCAACTGGGGGCAGGTTCCCAGAGACTCCTTGCAGACCTCCTTGTATAGTTTTTTGGGGAACATGATTAGCACTCAGAAAAGCAGCAGACATCTGAGTGCAGGTGTCTGCAGAGGTGAAAAGAGCTGAGTCACAGGGAAATGGAAGCCACTTGAGGTGGGCGCTGAGAACTGAACTCTGTCTCCGCAAGATTTATATGACTCGCCTACTGAGTCAGCTCTTGAGCTGATCCTGAGTCTTGTTTGCCCTTTGTTTCCCTTTTAGTGAAGCACAACCATTCCCGTTTGGGGCGTGCTGATCTTCTCTTGTTCCAGTTTTACTATAACTAGACATACGGCCATGTGATTTACTGGTCATGTGTGCATCTTCCCTAGGGAACTGTTACTTTTTGCCCTTATCCTCTAGTTCTGTGGGCAGCCGAGACAGGAGGATCACTGAGGCTGCTAGCTGGGTAAGGAGATGGGGGAAGCTGCAGTCCAGTGAGAGAGACCTGCCACAGGGGATACTGCTGACAGTGCTAGAGGAGGATGCTCATGTCCTCTTCTGGATGCCACATGAGTACATACATGTGCACACACACCGTACACACACACCTTTAAAAAATAAGATAACGAGGTTCTAAACTTTAGCTTTTTTTTTAGGCATAGCCAACACCCCAACAGAGCTTTCTCAACCAAAACTCCTTTGTAACTTGTATTCTCTCAAGATGCAAACCTTGGGGCTGGAAAGATGATTTACAGAACTGGCTCTAAAGAATGGAGTTTTTCTAAATACTCAGTGGTTAAGAGCACTGGCTGCCTTTCTAGAGGACCCAGATTCAATTCCCAGCACCCACATGGCAGCTCACTCCTATCTATAACTCCAGTTCCAGGGCTTTTGACACCCTCACACAGACATACATGCAAGACACTAATGAACAAAAACATAAAATAAAAAATGAATTAAGATGCAAACCTCTACAAATGAATCTTATAACCCCCCCACTCCCAACTGTGCTCCTCTTACTAGCATCTTTTGACTTTTAAAAGGAGTCTGTCTTAGGGTTTCCATTGCTGTGAAGAGACACCATGACCAAGGCAACTCTTATAAATGAAAACATTTAATCAGGGCTGGCTTACAGGTTCAGAGGGTCAACCCATTATCAAAGCAGGAAGCATGGCTGTATCCAGGCAGGCATGGCTCTGGAGATGGAGCGGAGAGTTCTTCATCTTGATCCGAAGGGAACCAGGGGAAGACTGGCTCTTCTAAGCAGCTAGGAGGAGGGTCTCAAAGCCCACCTCCACAATGACACACTTCCTCCAACAAGGCCACACCTCCTACTAGTGCCCCTCCCTGGGTCAAGCATAGACAAACCAGCACAGAGCCTTACATAGACTTTGCACTGGATATACTCTGCCTAATGATCTTGATTTCCGTTTACTGAGTATGGCATTCAAATGCTTCTTGACTGGAGTCAGTGCTTGCTGTCTCTAGAGGTATTCTACATTGTTGTCTACAGATGGTTGTGAAAAAGTACTGCCACAAAAGTCTGCTGTTTTAAGAACTGTTAATTATTTTTTTGTTTGTTTGTTTTTCGACAGGGTTTCTCTGTGTAGTCCTGGCTGTCCTGGAACTCACTCTGTAGATCAGGCTGGCCTCGAACTCAGAAATCCGCCTGCCTCTGCCTCCCAAGTGCTGAGATTAAAGGCGTGCGCCACCACTGCCTGGCAGGACTGTTAATTCTTAACATCCTAGATTTCAGACATTTTCCTGACTTGTTTTTCAGTATTATGGTCATTTGTCATGAAAACCATTTGGGAAAGTCTCAAATATATTTATGTTGTTCTATCCCCATTACCTGTCAAAATACTCTTTTAGTGTTTGCTTGTTTGTCTCTTAAATAGTGAGCAAGTGGCTCGTGGATCTCAGGCTAGCCTCAAACTCAGTTATCTATATTGATAACTTTGAACTTCAGACTCTTCTCCCTCATGGACCGCCATGCCTGGCTTTTTAATTGAGCTTCCGAATCATCTATTACCTTCAACTTGCTCTTAGTAACTCCTTCTGGCCTCAATCCTTCTCTCTCCATAGAATGACAGAGTGGCCACTCAGTTGGTCATCAGTATTCGTGTTCAAGGGGACAAGCGTCTCAGTAGCCTGCGTCGGTGCTGTGCCCTCACTCGCTATGACGCTCACAAGATGAGCCAGGACGCATTTGCTACCATCAGGAACTGTAATACATCTGGAATCCAGACTGAGTGGTGAGACTTTTTTTCAGTTTATCTTAAAAAGAGGGGCAGAGGGCAGCACTAGGCAGTGGTGGCCCAATCTTGGAGGCAGAGGTAGAAAGATCTCTGTGAGTTTAAGGCCAGCCTGGTCTACAAAGCTAAAGCTACACAGAGAAACCCTGTCTCAAAAAAACAAAACCACAACCAGAAAACCCAAAAGTTTATTTTGTAACTTATCTGTAAAGCCAATGAGCTTCTGAACTTTCATCTGGGGTCATTTCTTTGTGACTCTGACTAGCAACACCTATTAGAGGGGAGTGATCAAGATCTAAGGAAGGTGGTAAATGAGGCGGTTAGCCAGTAGACGCAGAGGCAGGCACATCTCTAAGTTGGAGTCCAGCCTGCTCTATAAAGTGAGTTCCAAGACAGGCAGGTATGCACAGAAAAGCGCTTTCTCTCTCTCTCTCCCTCTCTCTCCCTCTCTCTCTCTCTCTCTCTCTCTCTCTCTCTCTCTCTCTCTCTCGTGTGTGTGTGTGTGTGTGTGTGTGTGTGTGTGTGTGTGTGTGTGT
>JANHMN010000017.1:57855722-57885725 GCA_030674055.1 Rhabdomys pumilio
GTGTGTGTGTGTGTGTGTGTGTGTGTGTGTGTGTGTGTGTGTGTGTAGGTATGGGGGGTCATCAGTTACAGGGTTTTTGTTTTGTTGTTTGTTTTGCTTTGTTTTTCCCTACATTTGGTGCACTCTGGCACCCACAGGTGCGTTTGTAGTGAGAAGACATGAACCAGCACCATTCTTGCCTGTACCAGCTTACTGTATGCATGACTGCCTGCACCTGGGGGCTAATACACTTAGGAACTTCTTAATTTATCTTCAAAACATTTTTCATGATTTTTATTCAGAAATTTTTCCTATAGTCTAGGCTTTATATACCCAGCCCATTGTCCTATGCTTAGTAGACGTTTAGTATGTGTTTCTATTTTATCTAAATAGGTACTAGAATAGCCTCAATTTTTGCTGACTGTGTTGAATGTCTGTTTTAGACAAGGTCTTTCTGTGCAGCCCCCTCCTGGCCACTCTGGGAGCTAGAAATGGAAGCCAAGCTCTCGCACAGGCCAGCAGTCTACTGCTGTGCTCTGCCCTAGCTCTTCTTTATGATAAAGTTCTATATACATTTCATCTCTGTTGGGCAGGCAGCATCGCCAAGGCATGGTGAAACCATTTTTGAATCATGTTTAGTTTTCTGTCCTGACATTATCATCGTAGATGTTTTTAAGATAGGGACTTCTGTATTCCAGGCAGTGTACTTAGAGATGTCTCTGCACTTCTGGTCCTTCTGCCTACATCTCCCAAGAAGAGCTGAGATCACAGGCCCGTTCCATCACATGCCTGGCTTGTGAGGTACTTGGGATTGAACCCAAGTCTTCATGCATAGGAGGCAAGCACCCTCTCTCTGCTGAGATACAGACTCAACCCTGAGTCAAGGTCCTGAGTTCTATCCCCAGTTCCTCACCCCATCCTGCCCTGTCCCAAGAAAAGCAAGGTATTTTCAAGCCAGTCTTGATGGATCAGAATTCAAAGTCATCCTTGGCTACAGAGCAAGAACTTGTTTCAGAAAACCAAAGGAGGATATTCTTAATTCATTGTGACAGAAATATAAACTTGTCACTGAAGATTACAAAAAGTTCAGTTCCCTAAAGTACTGCTTATCTCAATACATTGACGTGTACACAACTGGGACATTTACCTTCTGGTATAATTGCTTGTCCCACAAATACTAAAGTTTCACAGGCCCAAATGATAAATGTGGTACTATGTTTATATGAATCCTTATTTGAAAACCACTACGGGACCACTAACATTGTCTGTTTATGATGTGGTACCAAAGTACAAATCCTGAGGGCAGTGCCAACATTTTCTTTTGCTGTTTGAGACAGCATGTTGCTATGGAGCTTAGGCTGGCCTTGAACTCATTCTGTCTTGGCTCTGGTACTGGATTTCAGGCATGTGTTAGCATATTCAACTCACAGTAACTAAAAATAGCATTTGCTCTTATCTGATTGAAGATTTAACCTGTATGTAAAAGCATGTTTTATATTCTGAAACTCAGTTCATGTGGAGATACATAATGAACTTTTTTTTGGAGGGAATAGGGAGTATTTAGGGTTTTAGTCTTGTTTTGTATTTAAGACAGGGTTTCTGTGTAGCCACCATTGCCTGGCTTTAAAATGTTTTGAGACTGAGATTTGAAACCAAAATCTTGATAGGAAATTTTATCTTGAAAAATTCTATAATTATGGGTTAAGATTGGAAATTTTTTCACTTATTTTGTGTATACATGTACCACATATGAAATCTCTGAGTTGGTCTTACAAACCAAATTCAGGCCATTTAGCTTGGTGGCAAGTACCCTGACCCTGGACCAACCGGCTGGTCAGCTTTTTATGTAGCTGGGAATGACCTTGAACATCTGCTCTATACTTCTCTACTTCTCAAGTGTTGCCTTTAATAAAATTTGTGTTGCCCCAGAACGTATGAGACACAGACTGGTCTATATAGTTCCAGGCCAGCTAGAGCTACATAGTGAAACCTTGTCTCAGAAAACAAAAAACCAAACAACCCAAAATTTGTTGCCCCATTCCTTACTTACAGCAACTTGTGGTAAGTCATGGATTCTCTAAGTGGTCTAGCACTAGCAGTAAGAGAGAGTGCTCCACCGACCCAAGCTAGGAACCTGCTAGAAACTCAAATGGTTATCCAAGTCTACTTTCTTTATATTAATATGCTACACAGTAATGGCTGTGAAACACTGCAGTAAGAATAATTTCCTCTCATGATTATAATCTATTAGTTGGATCTGAGCTCTTAAACAGTGACGAGGTGACTTGTTCTGTCCTTTGTACACAGGTCCCCTCCCCTCACCATGCTCTTCCTCTGTGCTACCAAGTTCTCTGCAGCTGCCCCTCCAGCTCGCACGGATATCACTGTGTTCCTGAGTAGTGACTCAAGTTGTCAGCCAAAGGCACCAACTGCCAGCTCTGAGACCAGGACCCAGGCACCTGGCCCAGCTGTGCCCACCTCTAAAGAGGCAGCCACATCCTCTGTAAAGTCTTTTTTTCAAAAGGCTGCCAAAAAGCAGAGAATGAAAGAGACTTCCTTTGTGCCTCTTAACATGGCCACAGAGAAGTCACCATCCAAGCCCTCAGCTGTGTTCCAGACCAGCCGGCCCACAGGAACTAACTCTTTCTTTAAGCAGAAGAGTCTGCTGCTACAGCACACACAGCTTAGTAGTTCTGCAGCTCCTTACCCTCCACAGCTCAACTCGGAAGCGCAACCAGGCTGTCTACCAACAGAGAGCGTAGACAGTGGTCCTGCTGATGGAAGAATACTGAAGCCAGTATCCTCTAAAGCAATTTCGACAGAAATGAATGTGGCTGAGAACAGTCCAGACATGCTTGGTTCTTCAGCTTACAACCCTCAGGAGGTGGCCCAGAGGGCACCTGATGACCAAGTGCTCTGTGAGCAGTGTGACTCCCTGGTTCCAGTATGGGACATGCCAGAACACACGGACTACCATTTTGCATTGGAGTTGCAAAAGTCTTTTTTGCAGCCTTGTACTTCAAAACCCCAGGCTGTTCCTGCCATGTCTCCTCAGGGCAAAAGAAATCCCAAGAGTCCTTTGGCTTCCAGTAATAAGCGCTTTAGGCCTCACGGCATGCAGACACTGGAATCATTTTTTAAGCCATTGACACATTAGTGCTGCCCTGGGGCTTGCAGGAGAGAGAGCTTTACTATTCTGTTTCTAAGAGATGGAATCATTATTACTCAAGGGAATGTATGAAATTTTTAATACAAAATTAGGGTTTTTTTTTTTTATTTCTTCCAATGGGATTCTGATCCTGTTGCTGATCAAAATGTTTTTAATCTTTAGGGAGATAGAGTGTCATAAAAGGTATAAGGAACCTTGACAGACTCCCTCAGCTTTGAGCTATCTCACTTCCTTCCCTATAAAACTGACCAAAGACTAAACAGGATATATTTAGGAGTGTAACTCAAACAATTGAAACAGAAAGGGGAGAAAATGGGGCTGGAGATATAGACTTGTCTAGGACAGCATGTGCAAGGCCCCATGTTCACTTCCCAGTTCTGGAAGGTAAATAAGGACTATTGAGATGGGCAAGTGCAAAAGGATTGCAGTCTTCCTCAGCCATACAGGCACTGGGATTAAATCTTTCAGGCTTTTCTGATAAATTACATGACTTTGAATTATGTATGAAACCAGGCAGTAGGTTTAATGGATAGGACAGTAGTATACACGTCTTTTCCCTGCACAAATACAAATCAACTTACTTATAAATTGGGTCTTTGAAAGATTTGAAATTCACTGTTTAGCAGGAAATGACCCTTTCCTTTGACTTTAGTGTGGAGCTTCTTCCCTGGCTGGACTTGTAAATATGGTCTTAATGTTGGCTGAATGCATGTAGTAAATGATACCACACTGAGACAATAAATGTATACTCTTTGGGGTCTGCCTTTTACTCCTCTAATATTCTGTTAATGTAAGGAGTTTTTGGACATTGGAGATGGGAAGGCTAGACTGCTGTCAAATCTGTGAACCTACTACTGCAGCTCCCTGTGTGCTGAGATGTAGGTGCATGCCCCCGTGCCTATGCCACTGTCAGTCTGGGAGTCGGAAAGTAATGTGCGTCAGGTGTTTGGTACACATTTGTAATCCCAACAGTTTAGAGGGTCAAGAAAGGGTAATCAGTCTGGAGTTAAAAACATCCTTGGTGAGACAACCTGGGCTACATGAGAGACCTAGATTAGGATGTAACCCAGTGGTAGAATACTTGCCTAGCATGACTTTTCTCTAGTAACAAGCCAGATGTGACCATGGTAATCCTAGAATTCTGGAGATGGTGGCAGGCGGATCTGGATTAAATTCCAGGCCAGCTTGGGTAATACAATGAGACCTTGCCTCCAAAGAGAGAAGCACTGTAGCAGAAACTCAGGTGTCTTAGAGGAGTAGGTGGAAGAGGGCTAGTGGACCAGTGGAGGACAGAGTTAGCAGTGTGCCTTGCTTATTGGGCAGAGCTGCCCTACCGTGCACAGTCTATGGGAGTAGTGCTACCAACAGGGCTGGTAAAGCAGCATTGTGCTACGAGATGATCTTGCTTTCCTTAATGCCCGTAGCTCCTAATAAAGGCCTTACCCACAGGCTTCTCAATAATTAAACCAATGATAGATATTGTTTGTTCCTCAGGGCCGGGGTTTCTCTGTGTCCTCGCTGTCCTGGAACTTGCTTTGTAGACCAGACTGGCCTTGAGTTCAGAGATCTGCCTGCCTCTGCTTCAAGTGCACCTTTAATAAAAACTATTTTTTTTAACCAGATATGGTGGCACATACCTGTAATCCTAACTGAAGGAGAAGGCTGAGGTGGGAGGACCACTGAATTCAGGCTACACAGCCAAGAGCCTGTGTAAAAGTACTAAAAACAGGGCTGGGGGCGATAGCTCAGTTGGTACCTAAAATTCAGAAAGGCCCAGATTTGGCCTTAGTATGTATGGTATAAAAGCAGACATGAGCCATGCCTGCAATCCCAACATTTGAGAGGTACAAAGGGGCCTGAGCTAAAGGTCATCCTCAATTACAGAGTAAGATGGAGTCCAGCCCGGGCTAGAGACTCTCATCTAAAAAAGGCTCTGAAGGCTGAATGCTACACAGACTTTGGACCACAGGTATTATTTGTTTGGCCAGGATTAGTACTCAAAACAGAGTCCCTCCTTCTGCAATAGACACTAGCCTTAGACCCTATTTAATATGGGATAGTCAGGAAGCCTGAGAACAGAGCTGTTTGGTGTCTGGCTAGCATTACAATGCCCTGGACCCCAGACTATACGATGGTCTGAACACAGAAACAGGAAGGACTGGGGGCTAGCTAAAGTGACCCTCGACACCTCGATAATCTAGACTATAAATGAAAAATGTGAGGACTGCATGACCATCCACCTCTGGTACTGAGGACAGGGCTCTGCTGTAAGTACCACAGAGCTAGCTGAGCTGAAAAGGCCTTTCCACCTTGTACTCTGCTCACTCAAAGAATGATATAAAACAAAGCAGACACACAACACAGATCCTATGGGAGAGAAGACAAGAACTGGCACACACAACAAAAACAGCCAATGAGGTAACAGATGACTTCCTTCCCAAATATTCAGAGTTCAATGGAAGGGTGTTATTTGCTTCTAATCCTGACAATCTAGCCTTGGAAGCTGAACCTGTGTCTTAAGCATAAGCACAGAGTGTCCAATAAAACATTTTTATTCTGTACAATATATATGTGTATTTAAATATATATATACATATATATATATATATGCAGAGAATCTTCAACAAATCCCTGAGTCCATGGGAACCCAGGATACTAACAAAGGAAAAGGAGGGAGTCCATGCCTAGAATAGGAAATATGACATTGTCCCTTTCCTCCTGGTTCCCGGCAACAGAGGGAAGGGGGTGGTCACTACAAATTACTAAAACAGGAAAAAGTTTTATGTTAAGAGCAGGATTGGGGATGAGGATCCCAGGATGCACAAACTGGGTCAGTCCTGTGGCTACCGCACTCTTTGAGGTAGCATGGAAGCCAACAGAGGGAAAGAAACTGACATGCAGCTGGCCTTTGGTGTGCCAAGTCTTAGCCTGGCAGCCCCACGCCTGAGCCAGCACCACAAATAGCACCAAGTGGGGCCTATGACATGAGGATCTGGGGAATCGGCCCTTGAGAGAAGGAAATGAAGAAGGAAATGCATTGGGACTCAACACAGGATAGGAGCACAGTCCTTCATGGTCTCTGCCATTTCTTCAGTCCCTGGGTCCACCAGATGGCTAGGAGCACTGTCTTTTATCCATAGTCAGGTAGAGATAGGTAACTTACGTGGCCTTGAGAGGAGGTATAAAAAAGAAGTGCTGTCAAGGGCCACCCCAGTTGTTGACAATTCCTGAAGTGCAGAGGTCACACTGGTGAGTCACACTCAGTCCTGATAGTGGGCCAAGATGGCTGTGTACTGCTCCCTCCAGTGGACAAGACCGTGCAGCCGCCAGGGTCAATGAGCCAACTGGGGGTGCACACAGCTACTGAGCACCGCCCTGAATTGTCTTCTCCCTCAGGACTGCCCCTCCCTGGCCATACTAAACTTGACACCTCTCCAGAAATGTGACAGGAAGCAGGCAGCAGACACTCCTCTCCCTAGCCTATTAACACACAGAGCCGCCAACAGTGGCAGCATGGCCGGAAGTCACCTTATGTATTGTAGGAACAGCAGTAGAGCTGTTTTGAGGACTCAGAAGCCCATGCTGGCCTGGGCTTCTCCTGCTGTGATGGCTTGTACATCCGTGACATGACCGATGCCCTTGGTAACACCCTCCCGGAACAGCAGTTTGGCGCCCACCTTCAGGTATTCTGGGTGTTTCAGGAAACGGAAACGTACCACTGCCTTCTCCCCTGTCCGCAGCTTGTCCTTCAGGAGAAAAGTGGTCACGGCCCTGGCAAGTGCCTCCCATCCCATTCTCTGTCAGCCTTGACTCTTGACCTGTGAAGCCCCCAGGTGGGCTGCTCCCCACCCTACATGTATTATATAGGCTTTGCTCCCTTTACGTGATCAGGGAACTCAGCCAGGTCTGATGTTAGGCTTCCCTCCTGTATGGAGTCAGAATATTGACTTTCCCTGAAGAAATGGATCACGGCTGGGTCCCTCTCACCTTTGCATGGATCTTTTCCACCACCGCTGTTTGACGTACGTTGCCCACATGTACTGTCACCTGGAATCCCCGCCGGAAAGTGGTGGCATGGAACAGTAGGACGATCTCTGCCTCAAACACTGAGCAGATGGTGGGATTCATCTCGGGGCTCACCATCACCATGCCCTGGGGAGGAACAGTCCAAGGTCCACAAGGGCAAACCTGGCATTAGACTCTTTCCAACCACTCTACACCCTTTACAGCTCTTGACCCATTCTGCATACCTCCTGAGAAAGGCCTTGAAGAGGAGGGCACTGGGAGTTTAAGGACCTGTGTTTTAAGTATCCTACGCCCTGTCAGTAGTCTACATAACCAGGCCTACACTTCTAAGTTAAAGACTATGCAGACAGATGCTTCTCACTCAGTGGCCAGTTTTCCAGACACTTGCGTTCCCTCTCCAACCCACTTGACCACCTCACCTTGCGAAGCAATGCACGGTCAAAGTCTCCAAGGGCCAGTGTAGCAGCCTGCCCAGCTCGAAGCACACGACAGGCAGAGCGGTTCCGCTGGATGCTGCATACTCTCAGCTCCAGGAAGCAGCCATCGTCTGTCGGGCCTACTACCAGCTGGTCCCCTTCACGGCAGATCCCACTGCAGCCCAGACAGCAGGTGGCAGTGTCAGCATCGTTCCCTCTGACTTTGCCAAGGTCACTCAAAACACTCCTGCCCTTCTGGGCTTATGTCCCTTGAATTAGGGCAAAGGAACCCTACATTCCAGCTTGGAAGTAGGGAGGTGACTGCCTTCTCCAGCCTAGCATTCAGATTCTCAAGGCCAGCAGTAATGGCTGGCAGAGGCATCCCTGTGGCTTGGCTAACACCAGGTCCCTAAAGGAACAGTTCTATCCATAAGTTTCACCCTGTGGTTCATTAAGAGACTCTTCCTCATTTCCCTGCTTTGAGATGTCAGTTGAACACAGTTTCTTCCTAGAGCCCGTGACCCATATGTTCTAGGGGCCTGGAGACTCCCCTAAAGCAGCAGTACCCATTCCGCCACCCCCATCCTTCTACCCTCCCACCCCCACAAGCCAGGAGTACTGAGCTTCCTCCAGCTGAGTTGTAAAGCTAGTCTGCAAACAATCACATCCTGTAGATTAGCAGAGTTCAACCCCAGGGGCTCCTTCATGCAAGAGGTCTCCGGTAACAAGTGAGGGCTGAGCAGCATCGACGAGGCAGTCACCTGGACAGTGTTCCTCCAACTACAGTCCCCACCTCCGGGACTGTGTAGATTTCATCCACCTAGAGCCAAAGAAAACTGTCAGTGTCCTGCCACCCTTGTAGGCCCGCCCTTTATAAATGCGCTGAGGCTCAGAACCGGGCCCGCCTCCCTCCACCCCACCGGCCTTCTGTCTGTCTGTCTGCACCTGGAATTCCGTCAGCTGCTGCATGAGCTCCTCCTGCTCTTTGCTGTTGGTGAGTGGCGGCAGGATATTCAGGAAGACTTTAAGAAGGTCCAGACTCTCTCCAGACACACTGGACAGTGTGAATATGGGGGTGACACTGTGGAGAGACAAGTGCATGGATGAAAACAGTCTGGACAGGAAGCAGTAGCCAGAGGCCCACCCACGAAAAAGTGAACAGAGTCCCTTTCTGACTGTGAGCAAGCCAGGGAACATGGATAGCTAATGTCTCGGAGGTTCCAGGCATCAACAAAGCTCCAGGTTAGCTCCCTCCCACAATCCCAAACTGGAAAAAGGCAGAGACCTGAACTACAATGGATCTGGCCCTGGAGGTGGGACACTATGCTCCTGGACCCTGAGGCAGCCTTCCCTGTCCACCAAGGCTTTAGGGTGAGAGGCAGGCTCACTTGGGTGACTGGGCAAACTGCTGGGCAGCAGTGACAGCATCATCCTCAGAGGTGACCAGCATGGGGACCTTGTGGCAGCCAGGCTGCTTGAGGACCCGCTCCAGCTGGCGTACTGTCCTCTCCACTGTGGTCTTAGCACACAGGTCCACTTTACTGACCACGATGAAGAAGGGCACTTTCAGGGCCAAGGCCAGCCCCAGATGTTCCCGTGTGGTGCCGGCTGCCTCAGAGAAGGCAGGTGGCAGGAGAGAGAATTTGAGAGAAAGGAAAAGGAAGAGTTGGTACTGCTCGCAGCTCTGAGGGGCCTCAGGGCAGGAGAGAGAGTCAGCTCCTCCCTTTGCCCTGCCCCTCTGTTCATTGTCTCGTACCGATTCCAGTGTTGGCACTGACGAGGAGCAGGGCACAATCGGGGCAGTAGGAGGTGAGGCCAAAGATGGTGGTGTGCAGGTATTTATGGTGGCCTGCCAGGTCGATGAAGGTGATCATCTTGGAGCTGCTCTCGCAGATCTCCTCTGCAGTCCGTGAGTCACTGTAATTCACCACCTAGCCCGGGGCCAGGGCTCTCAGTGTCCCTGTGCACCTCCCCACCCCTTCAGGAGTCACCAGGTCCTAGGCTAGTCCCTTGGTAGTCCCTGCCTCATAACCTTTAGCCCATTTTCTACTTCGCTCCGTGGATTCTCACTTGCTTTTTTGAGGGAGAGAGGCATTCACAGTGCCCTCAGACTTCTCCAAGAGGTCTCCACACCCTGCCCCCAGCCCGTCCTCAACAGTCTGGCCCCACTGGGTCCCGTTGAGCCCATGCACCTCTCCCTTGCTGTTAAAGCCCAGGATCTCAAAGCTGATGCTGGAAGTCCGGCCAGACTGAATCTCATGCAGGTGGCGGAAAAGGTTGAGCCGAGCCCGGCCCCGCCCGTTGTCTAGCTCTCCTTGGGTCAGAACTCCAAGCAAGGTTGACTTCCCTGAGTCCACATTCCCTAGGACGGCCACACGGAGATCTAGGAACTGGGAGGAAATTGGCAGAGGTGAGGTCTCCAATACTCACCTCTCACTAACGGGTATAGGTGCTGCTGCCCCCTGAAGAGCACTCCCAGGACCCTGGGCCAATGAAGAGCCTAACTCCCACAGAGCCTTCACTGGGAGAGAGACCTGGAGTGTTGTCAGGTGCTCACCTGCTGGTTGTCAGGGACCTTTCGTACTAGCACCTCAGTGATCTTCCGGGGCATGTCACTGTCGTAATCCACCTCTCGTTCCCGAAGAACAGTGATGTCTGCCCCAACCCTGTCACAGAAGAGCCACAGCCGCCATATTTCACATAAACTTGCCCTAACCCAGTCTAGCTCTGGATCACAGAGCTCCTGATGGCCTACTGCACCTTACACCACCTCGCAATCTATGCCCCTCCCCCCTTCTGCTGCCTCCACCTCTTTTAAAACGAGCATTTTCAGTCAAGGGGAGCGGGGAGCCCAGGAACAGTGAGGCAATGAGAGCAGCAGCCTGACTCTGGCTCTTTGTCAAGGGATGGCAACAGAAGGAGCCCCCACCCCACCCGAGTCCCTCTGGACCTGGCTGGCTGGGTGTGCATGGGTCCTCCCTAAAGTTAGGTAAAGGGGAGGAAGAAGCATACTTCTCTGCCATCCGGTGCAGGGTCTTGAGGGAAGCCCGCATCTCCTCCTCAGCCAGCCCCACCAGCAGCCCATTGTCCTCTACCCCAATCTGGTAGACGGCCTCACCGCGGCCTTCCTGGAGCCGCCACTTCATTTGCGTCACCAAGTGCTCAAAGCGGTACTGAGATGGATTCACCAGCTTCAGCTTAGGACAGATGCGGTACCATGAGATGAAGAAACTATTACTCCTCCCAAACCTCAAGTGTGGTCCCGTCCTGTCCTGCTAGAATGACCGGCAACTTTGTCTACTTAAAACTCTTGCCCCCTGGGGATGGAGAGACGGCTCAGTCATCAGTTAAGAGTACACAGTGCTCTCACAGAGGACCCAAGTTCGATTCCCAGCACTCAAGTCAGACAGCTGACAACCTCCTTAAATGTCAGCTTCAGGGAAATCTGACACCCTACTCTGGCCTCTGAGGGTACCTGTACTCAGAGGCACGTACTTAAAAGTTAAAACTTTTAACCTGGCAGTGGGGTGCACATGCCTTCAATCTCAGCACTTGGGAGGCAGAGGCAGATGGATCTCTGTGAGTTTGAGGCCAGCCTGGTCTAAGGAGTGAGTTCCAAGACACCTAAGAGACTACAGAGAAAGCCTGTCTCAAAAATCCAGGAAAAAAAATTAAAAATCTTAAAACAAACAAACAAACAAACAAACCCTTCCCCCGACCACACCAGCAGTGACTCTTTCCTGACACAGTGGCTTCAGAGAGCTCAGCATGATGCCATGCAGCATGAAGCTGCATCATGAAGTCGGAGGATATCAGAGAGATCACCTCACACTGACAAGGGCAACTCCACTCCCTTCTCCTCCCCAATGCAAGACTCACTTTATATTCGATGTTTCCATCTTCAGCCTGAAAAGAAACAGGAAGCAGTTACCATATCCTGTCCAGACCCCATCCCTATTTCCCCTCAATTCCCAGTGACCTCAGGCATATAAGGCAGGAAGAGAGCCCACGTGGCACCTGCCACTGCTGGAATCTGCCAAGCAGTGGAAGACAGATTCTAATCTCCAGTGTGGCCTCTGAGGAAAGGCCTGAAAGGATACAGCAAACCACCCGTTTATCTAAGAAACCATCAGCACTGCTCTTCCTGATATAAGATCACCTCTCTGGCCCCTCAGCCGCCACAGCCTAAAGCTGCTGCTTGCTCTGGGGTATTTGGTTTGGGTTTCTTTTTCTGTGTTCAGACTGTTGAGGCCTTTCTTTTGACACTCACTAAGTAGACACTACTTCCTTCTTGCCCTTCCCTCTCAGCTGATGCCATCAAGTGTAAGAGGCTACGGTGACTCTGGAATGGAGCCAAAGTATGAACTCAGCACTGGCCCTAAGATAAGAGGCCCAGGTAAAAGAGCAGAACTCCAAAGCTGGGACTTACCCAAACAAACCAGGAAACGTAAGGGGCAGGACTCCACAAAGTGAACTCACTAGGGCTTTTATCCCCTTTTCTGCCTCAGTAGAGGTGAAAGCAGGAAAGCATCACATAGCCTCTTCGAATAGCAGCCACTGTTTGGGCTGTGTGCCACACATACCTGCCCCGCGCCACCCTCCAGCCCCTGGACAAAAGGTTATGAGATTTACTTATTGTCTGCCTGCGTTTCTGCACTCCTCCTCTCTGGCCACTTTATTTTTCTGTTTCCCTCTTGGTCATCAGACTGTCTTTAAAGTCCTTAGAGGTGTCTTTATCCATAATGTCAACCACACCACAGAATGTGTGGAAGCTCTTTTCCCATCAACAAAGAAACCTTTTTACTCTTCTTTTGAAGTTGAATAATTAGGATTGTTGACTATAAAGATGGTAGAAAGATATAATCTCCACCAATGGTTCTCAAAGTGTGGTATTTGGACCACAACTTTAGCTTGTAAGAAATGCCAAATTATCAGGCCCATCCTCACCTACTGAATCGGAATTCTATGAGCAGGAACAGCAACCTGTATCACTCTGGTACATACTTAGTTATAATCACCTGTTGAAGCCCTTCCCACCTTGGGTTCTCCCTTCTTTGTTTTCGAAACAAAGTTTCTCTGTGAGGCCCTGGCTGTCCTATAACTTGCTTCCTAGACCAGGCTGACCTTGAACTCAGAAATCCCCCTGCCTCTGACTCCCAAGGGATGGGATTTTTTTTTTTTACATTATTTTTATTTTATGTACATTGGTTTTCTGCCTGCATGTATGTGTGTGAGGGTGTCAGATCCCCTGGAACTGGAGTTGCAGACCATTGTGAGCAGCTATGTGGGTGCTGGCAATGGAACTGGGGTCCTTTGGAAGGACAGACAGTGTTCTTAATCGCTGAGCTATCTCTTCAGAGTGATGGGATTTAAAGGAGAGTCCACTACTGCCCAACTGGGTTCTCCTATTTTAAGAGGAGGGAAAGTAGTCTTCTCTGCCTTAAGAACTCACAGAGTGCGTTCATGGGAACTTTTCACTGTGTCTCACAGGACAAGGAAAGGGCAGAGGGCTATGTCTAACCGTTCTCTGGTTTTATGTGTGTGGGTACTGAAGGGTAAGGAAGGAACACATCGCTCTTGTCCCGGCTACTCCCCTTCTCCCTGTGGATCAAGTTTAGAAAAGCGTTGGTTACTCTGCCTCCCCTCTTCCCAGTATAGTGTTCCTTCCCCACTCCCAGCGTAGGGGTTCAGACATCCTCTTCTCAAGGGGAAAGGATCCCCTGTTCCCACTAATTCAAAGGTTATGGAGGTGAAAGGGGCAGTCCCTCCCGGAGGTCCTGACACTGAAAAGGATCGTCCAGTCTTGACGATCCCGCTTTGTACGGGTCCAAGAACTGGAGGAGGGGGTTCTCTTCCCCAGTCCTTCCTCCCTGGGGTCTTGACACCGGAAAGGGGGATTAATTGTCTCTCTCCCGCCTCCTTGGAGTCTCGGGGACCGGAAGGAGTAGTTCCCCACGGCTCCACCACTTTTCAGGTGCTCACCTCTGGGGGCAGGTACGGAGGGTTGTTGGCTTTACCTCCTCTGTTCCTTCCGTTCTTCTTCTTCCCCTTTGGGCCCCCGCAACTGCTGCTACCGCCGGCCCCCCGAGCTTTGAGGTTTCCGCCCATGGCCGGGCCTCCTCCGGGCCGGCAGCAGCCGCCGAACAGCTCCGATACCCGCGAGTCCATCCGCCGCTGCCACCAGCCCCCCGCCCGACCCCTCCCCCCCGCCACTGCCGCCGCCCCTACTGCCACCGCCGCGTCGGGCCAGCCGGAGTAGAGCGGGGTGTGGCCCAGTGCAGGCCACGCCCCTGCTTCCCCGGTCCTCCTAGTCGCGTCAGAAGAAGCCGCAGGGCATCAAGGGATACCGAGTCCGCGGCTATGAGATTTAGCGCTAAAGAATGCGAGTTCAAACTACAATTCCCAAGAGGCATAGTTATGAGAGAGCCGCAGGCGGCTTCGGGGGCGTGGGCAGCAAGCGCGCCTTGAGCGCAAAGACTAAAGGGAGTTGTAGTTTGCACCAATTTCCCGTACTGCCAGCGGTTTGTTTTCTAGGGGCAATAGGAAAGCCTTGTGGCCTGAAATTAGGGGCAGTCACCGGAGGTGAAGGGCTTATATCAGAATTGAACTGGGTTTGACCTCTCGGCGCTGATCCCAGACAAATTAAAATTCAGGACGGTTGGACCTGACAGCCTGCTTGCTCCACCTGTGCCTCAGTTTCTTCCCCGACGACTGGCGTGCTGTCGAGTGAGTCAGGGCAAAAGCTAAGGCGGAGGCAGGTGGTAGTTATAGCATAATTAGAGCTGTTATTGTGACGATGATTATGCCACCCTTGCACCATAGTCACTGCCTTATTATTACTTGGCTGGCACAGTCCGGGGGTTGGTTTTAGCAGCCCCAGGCACCGCGGTGGCCAGACACGTGTCCAGAACCCATAAACCAGCCAGCTGCCTTAAGGCTTGGAAGATGCCCACAGCAAGTATCTCTCCTCCCCTTTGTTTTGAAGTTTAGCCAATCCCGGAAAACAGAGTTTGGTTTAAAACTTGTCTGAAGGAGGGGCCTGGCCCCTATTTGGGGCGGACCTGGAGTTCCAGTTACGTCAACCACTAGGGGGCGGGGAAAGTGGCCTGGAATAGAAACTTCCTAGGGCCCTAGGGAATTGCTGATTTGTCTTTCTA
The DNA here is from genome assembly GCA_030674055.1 of Rhabdomys pumilio. Classification (NCBI taxonomy): domain Eukaryota; kingdom Metazoa; phylum Chordata; class Mammalia; order Rodentia; family Muridae; genus Rhabdomys; species Rhabdomys pumilio. Next base: position 57,870,470 of record JANHMN010000017.1, read on the forward strand.
GCCAAGCCTGTCCTTTAGAACTCTTGAAGCAACATAAACCAGTATACAGGGTACCAAAGGCGCAGAGTGGAGAAGCAGAATTACTGGGCAAAGAGTCATGACGCAAGGATTCAGATCCCAGCTCTGTGGCTATCTCATGACTCACAGTATGTCCACTCCCCTCTCTTCACAAACAACCAGGTGTTCATACATAGCCAAGAAATAAAACAGCCTTTGCCTCCAGAATTTGAAAGTAAAGTAGAAACACCAATAGTGTCTTACCTCTGGTGCACTCTGCAGGAGTTCAGACCTGGTTGAGTCCATAACTTCACAGTTCCACCTCGAAGGAGACGAGTCTGTTGAGCATGCAGCTGCTATCCACATTGGATAATTTCCACACCAGCTATATACCAAAAGAACCAAAACCTGAAAAGCCTTGCAGATCAGCCATTTGCCTCGGTCTCCCGTGAAGGAAAGCAGGTGTCTTTTCTGTTTGCTATCCTGTATGATTGAGGATCGCTGTGGCCCAAGATTGCCAGGAAAAAAAGGTTTTAGAGATGGAGACTAGAGAACTCAGCGAGACATCTCAAAGGATGGGAATAGAGAGGAAGAGACACCCCCACCACAGCCATACCCACACCTTATCACCACAAACAGCCCAGGCCCTCTCACCAGCCAGAAGCTAGTGCACTCAACTGATAACTATTTTTAAAATATCCACGGATCTTCTGCTGTCACCATTTAACACACAATTCCATCCCACCCATACCTGCTTAATGGATGCCTTCCTTTAAGAAGGGGTGGGGCATCACATTACCCATTCTTGAACAACCTGGCCTACCTACAGATACACGTGAGGGCTGACAGAGGAGTGAGGCCACAGGATGCCTGCCAGGAGACCAGGGGCCTGGGGAATGGAAGTAGTCTAGGTGACCAGTTTCCTATAGGTTGTTTACGAGGTGGCTGCCGATAGGATGTATATATAGTGTGCTTATATACACACCACATGCAAATATTTTTCCTAGCTTGTAATGAGTCACTTGCTTTTACATCTAATACCTTTGTGTGAATATGCATTTTATGATGTCACCTTTGTGTGCTCTGACTTAGAACAACCTTTCCCCTCTGCTTTCTTGGTTGCCTGTCATCCCATCCTTAAATCAACCTCATTATTACCCGGTATATATATATATATATTTTTTTTTGAGGAGATTTTGAGACTTTTTACGCTTGGAGCTAGAGAGATGGCTCAGTAGTTAAGAGCTCTTGCTGCTCTTCCAGAGAACCAGAGTTCAGGTCCCAGCACCTACGCTGGGTGACTCAGCTCTAGGGAAACCGGCACCCTCTTCTGCCTTCCAAGAACACCACACTTAGAAGCACAATTCCAATTACAGACACACACACACATATATGTGTATATATATATATATATAAATTTAATCTATGTGCATGTGTGTACACTGTAATGTACATGTGGAGGTCAGAGGACAACTTGTAGAAATGTATCCTGACTTGAATTCAGGTCACCAGATTTAACAGCAAATGCCCTCACCCACAAACTCGTCTTCCTGGCCACGATTTGTGTTTTGTTTGTTTGTTGTTTTTATTTACACTAATAACTGGACCCAGAGCCTCCATCTTTGACATATGCATAAACTCTTCTATTGGGCTGTTCTCTTAGCTTCCTGCACTGATTTTCAGGTGTCTTTTGGTTTTGTTTGGTTTTTTTTCAAGACATGATTTCTCTGTGTAGCCCAGGCTGTCCTAGAACTCACTTTGTAGACCAGGCTAGCCTCAAATTCAGAGATCCACCTGCCCCTGCGTCCTGGGTGCAGGGATTAAAGGCGTGCACCACAACTGTCCAGCTGATTTTCAGATGTATTTTACACTTACGTCAGCGTACTTGAAACAGCTTTTTGTAGTATGTGATGAACACTAAGTTTATTTTTAAAAGATCTCCCCTCTTTCTGTTTCTCAAGCATTCTTCTATATACCTATGTCCCCAGCCCTGTTCTATATTTTTCATTTTGAGACAGAGTGTTGCTAAGTTATCCATGTTGGCCTTGAACTTCTGATCCACCTGCCGAAGCCTTCCAACAGGCTGTCACTGTCGGACCTGGTTTGTCTTGTGTTATTTACTTGAAAAAGCTGCCACCATCATATATTAAGATTTGAACTCACACCATCGTGCTCTGGATCCCTAGCTTTTATTTTATTCTAGTGTAACTCCCCCACACAGTGCTTGGACCAAGACTCTCATGCATCCTAGGTAAGCACTCAGCCACTGACTCACACCTCCAACTCGACACCACACTATTTTCTACAAATACGGTTCTCTGTGTAGCCCTGGCTGTCCTGGAACTTGATCTGTAGACCATGCTGGCCTCAAACGCGGAGCTCTGGCTACTTCTGCATCCCAGCTGCTGGGATTACTGATGTGGGACACCATGCCTAGCTTCTCAGTACTTTTAATTGTGTATGTGTATGAATGGGTTTGTGCACACGAGTACAGTGTAGTTATGTAGAACAAGTCTAATCCCCTGGGGGCTGATTGCGACCCACTCGGAGTGGGTGATGAGACCTGAACCCGGGACCTCTACATGAGCAGTCTGTACTGTTAACCAGTGCAGTGTCTCCAGCCACCCAGCACAGTATATTGATTGTGCTGCTACAGTATGTCTTGACCTCTGGCCCCTACTTCCTGGAACATGCTCTAGTCTTGATCTCCATGACCTGGCGCTTGTCTCTCCATACTGTTCTCAGAATTCCTTGATCGCCTCCACATGTTCTCTCTCCCATGAACCCACAAACACCAATGTCTTCAGGATCCAGCACATTCTCTGTTTTGTGTATCCTCCCTGGGTTATCTAATCCCTGTTTATACTGAGGACTCCCTTATACCTGCCTCTATTCTAAATAGTACTCTTAATATATCCAAGAGACCTTAAACTCTCCCCATGAGAAACTGATCTTATCTCTTCTTCTTACTTCCCTATATGCCTAAATCTCATATTTTGTCATTCATTGACTAATACAGCTGGTCCTATGGGTGCCTGTAATAGTTTGTACATGCTCGGCCCAGGGAACCAGGGAACGGCACTATTAGAAGATGCAGCCCTGTCGGAATAGGTGTGTCACTGTGGGTGTGGGCTTTAAGACCTTCACCCTAGCTGCCTGGAAGCCAGTATTCTGCTAGCAGCCTTCAGATAAAGATGTAGAACTCTCAGCTCCTCCTGCACCATGCCTGCCTGGACACTGCCACTGATTATAGTGGACTGAACCTCTGAACCTGTAAGCCAGCCCCAATTAAATGTTGTCCTTGTAAGAGTTGCCTTGGTCATGGTGTCTGTTCACAGCAGTAAAACCCTAAGACAGTGCTAAAGTCAGAAATCTGCTGAGTGGGAGAGCCTGGAGATCGAGGCCAACATGAACAGCATGACAAGTTTGAGGCAAGCCTGTGCTACATGAAATTCTCTCTCAGCAAACATTCTTCCCCCTAAAAACCACATCTATCTGACTATTGTATGTTATAAATTGTAGTGTTTTATGGTACCTACAAACTTTTCTTTCTAGCAATTTTTTTAATTGGCTATTTTCTTTATTTACATTTCAAATGTTAACCCCTTTCCTGGTCTCCACCCCCTCCCCCACAGCCCCTATCCCACCCCCCATACAAAATTTTTTTTTCTTTTTTTTTTTAAATTTTTTTTTTTTTGGTTTTTCGAGACAGGGTCTCTCTGTGTAGTCCTGGCTGTCCTGGAATGGTAGACCAGGCTGGCCTCGAACTCAGAAATCTGCCTGCCTCTGCCTCCCAAGTGCTGGGATTAAAGGTGTGCGCCACCACTGCCCGGCTAGCTTTTATATTCTTATAGAAACATAATGGTTTAGTAATAGAAAACAAAGGCTTAGTATTTTCTTGTTGCTTCTTGGGAGTAAATATTAAGTCAGTATATCTACAAGAGAAACAGGTACATCCATCTTATTATTAGTAGTATGCAAATTAGATTTTTTTTTTTTTTTTTGGTTTTTCGAGACAGGGTTTCTCTGCATAGCCTTGGCTGTTCTGGAACTCATTCTGTAGACCAGGCTTGCCTGAACTCAGAAATCCGCCTAGCTTCTACTTCCCAAGTGCTGGGATTAAAGCCTGGCCTTGATTTGGTTTTAATAAGTGATAAAATTGTCAGAGAAAGTTTTAGAAATTCATTTATGTGTTTGCTGGTCACTTGGGTTAGTCTGGGTTGCACTTTTTTTTTTAAAGAATTATTTATTTTATGTATGTGAGTACATTGTTGCACCAGAAGAGGCATCAGATCCCTTTACAGATGGTTGTGAGCCACCATGTGGTTGCTGGGAATTGAACTCAGGACCTCTGGAAGAGCAGTCAGTGCTCTTAACCACTGAGCCATCTCTCCAGCCCTGGGTTGCACTTTTTGTAATGCTGGGATTCAAACCCAGGGCTCATGTACTCTCTAAGTTGAACCTGTGTCTCTAGCCATGTCAATAGCCAAGTTTAAAATGAACTTCTTTGATTTATTATCATCATGTTTGATTTGTATACAGCCCCACCCCCACCCCACCCCACCCGCCTTTGACACAGGGATTCTCCGTATAGCCCTGGCTGTCCTAGAACTCACTCTATAGATCATGCTGGCTTTGAACTCTAGATCTTCCTGCCTTTGCCTCCCCAGTGCTGGGATTAAAGGTGTGTACCACTGTACCCAGCATAACATGTTAATTTAATCATGTTACTTCTCCACTTTGTGTTTGCCGTGCCACATAGTGGTGTGGAGGCAATCTGTTCTCTCTTTTCACCTTGTGGGTCCTGTTTGAACTCAGGTCATCAAGTTGGCAGCAAGCTTCCTTATCTCTGTGGCATCTCCCAGGATTCCTTACTGCCCTAATTTGAGAAAGCTTACCCATCCCCCTATATTCGATCAAGTTTAAACTTTGTCATTACTTGGGAAGTCCTGCCTTGACCTCCATGTCATTTATCTACTACCGCCTTAACAATTCAGGCTGGCTTTGAACTCAGAGCTCTGCCTGCCTCTGCCTCCTGAGTGCTAGGATTAAAAACATACACCACCACCACCCTGCTAAAAAACTTAACTCTTTATAGTATTGTAAGGGTCCATGATTCACCAAAGAATGACACCCTGGATTCAAATAGTATGTAAACACAAAGAGTGTGTTATTCTGCACAAGTCCAGCATGCTGGGGTCTCCCATTTCCAAGTTAGAAAGACCCTGAAGTGAGCTAACATTAGGGGAATTCTGGGGAGGGGTAGGTGACCTCTATCTTACTTAATCTTGGCTCTATCTCTAAGGACATTCTTGAACCATTGCTGGGGCTGGGGGCTGGGGGTGGCTGGAAAATATTGCTGGGGAAGTTTGGAACCTGTTGCTGAGAAGTCTGAAAACTGCTGCTGTCAAGGTAGCCTGGCAGCTTCTGATGGCAGAATTTTTGACTAACTGCCTGAAGACTGGGTTTTGTTTTTGTTTGTTTTCCTAGTAACTGACTTGCCTGAATGTACCCAGTGTTTAGGCATACTCTCCTGAACTGCCAATTTGAAGTCTGAATGGGGTCAGCTTAGCCTTCTCAGTATACATTTCCGTGAGTCTTTGAACAGACAGTGTATTTCTCAAGATCTCATTAGGGTTATCCTTTTGATCTAGTTAACTTTAAGTCACTGAACATACATTCCGGGGACCACCCTTTCGGGCACCTAACTCTGCCCCAACCCGCTTTGGGTCAGGCGCCCCACCCAGGCATGAACCCCTTGGGAACGGGCTGGAGAGTGGCTTGACCGAGGCTGAGTCTCCAGCACCTAGGACAGGGCCCTGGAATGGTGTAGACTCGGAGCGAGCGAGGTGTGCAGGAAACAGGTGTGAATGGATGCGTCCTTAGGAAGGCAGCCCCAATCCCAGAGGACAACTGGGTCACTTAAGTGGGAGGAGCCAAGCGCTCTCTGGCCTGGGCGTGGCTCAAGTCAACGCAATCCAACCTCCACCATTCAGCGGCTGCGCTGAGTCCCTTCGGGCTGATAGGAGCCGGAAGTGGAGCTTAAGCTTCCCATGATTCATTGCGCGGCGTCTAATTTAACCGCAGGACGACTAAGCTAGCAGTCACGATGGCCGCATCCGGACAAGATGATCTGTCGGAACTGTCCCCTGCTGCCGCCCCAAGTAAGGCGTGGGATCCATGACTTGGGGCCTCGTTTCTTCCCTGCTGCTACCTCCCCAGAGACATTTAGTGGCTGGCGTTTCCTCTGTCGTTCCTCCCTGTCCCGGTTCCCGGTGTCCCATCCTCTCTGTCTCTGCAAGTCACTCCCTCGTCCTGGGTGGAATTGTTTTTCCTGTCCTGTCCCTTTGGGTGTCTTGCCCCCACTCGACACTTGATGACGAAGCTTAGTCTCTGCCTCGTAAAGCCCCCTCTCCCGGCCCTGCTGTCATTTAAATCGCCCCTGGCCAGAATCAGGTTTTCTGTCACTTCCTAGGAGTGTCTGCTGATCGAGTACCTGGAAACGAGAAAAATAACGCTGATTTTGACCCCCTCCCCTCCTTTCTTTACCTTTTCATTCATGAACTAGATTTGGATTGGTATGAGAAGCCGGAAGAAACTCATGCTCCCGAGGCAGATCTTGAGACTGTCATCCCGTCAGCCCAGGAACCTTGCAATCCTTCGGAGCCCTTTTGCCCTAGAGACCTGGTGCCGGTGGTGTTTCCTGGGCCCGTGAGCCAGGAAGGCTGCTGCCAGTTTACTTGTGAACTTCTAAAGCATATCATGTACCAACGCCAGCAGCTCCCTCTGCCCTATGAACAGCTGAAGCACTTCTACCGAAAATCTCCCCAGGTATGTACAGGCTTTCTGTGAAAACTGGTGGAAGACATTGTGGCTCTTAGATGGTGGGCAAGTAGAAAAGTGACCTAAGATGTCCTCAGCCTCCTGGAAGTCTAGGCTTTTGCAAATGCTTCCTTGCCTTATTTTCTCTGCACTTGAGTCTCTTGCTTTTTTTTTTTTTTTTTTTTTTGTTTTTTTTGGTTTACATGTGTGTTTCACCACTTCTGGCCTTTTCTTGTTTTTTTTTTTTTTTTTTTTTTTCTTTCGGTTTTTCGAGACAGGGTTTCTCTGTGTATCCCTGGGCTGTCCTGGAACTCACTCTGTAGACCAGGCTGACCTCAGAAATCCGCCTGCCTCTGCTTCCCAAGTGCTGGGATTAAAGGCGTGCGCCACCACTGCCCGGCCTTTCCTTAGTCTTAATAGTTTCCATCTGCCTCTCTCTGTCTCTGTCTCTTTGCCTTCTGTCGGGCCTCTACTGCCTAGGGGTCTGCAGTGTGGACTTGCTTCTTGGGGGTCCCCTTTTCTAGTAGTTGCTAATCAGCTCTCTTAACTCTTTTTGGTTTTTTGAGACAAGGTTTCTCTGTGTAGCCCTGGCTGTCCTGGAACTCACTCTGTAGATCAGGCTGGCCTCGAACTCAGAAATCCTCCTGCCGCTGCCTCCCAAGTGCTGGGATTAAAGGCGTGCGCCACCACTGCCCGGCTCTCTCTTAACTCTTAAATATGTGTGTTTGGGTACATGTGCCAAAGTGTGTTTGTGGCGGTCAAAGGATAATTTTGTGGAGCCATTCTTTCCTGCCTTTCCTTGGGTTGTGAGGTTCAGCTTCAGGTTGTCAGGCTTATGCCACAAGCCCCTTCACTTGCTGAGCCCTCTCACTGCCCTCTGACTATTCTCGGTGCTTGCATTTTGGTGTCCTCCAGCTTTCAGTACTATCTTTGCTATTCAAAGGCTTCGGAGAATCTTAGTTTATATGTGGCTATATTTTCCTTAACTTAACTTAGCTTTCTCAGGAAACCCAACATCATCAATCCAATTGATCAATCTATCTGCACATCTCCATGGCCTTCCTTCAAAGGCCACCCACTCCTGTCTGTCGTGTTCTCTAGGTCCATTGTTCTTTGTTGTTACAGGCAGAGGACACAGCAAGGAAGAAACCTCGGCTTGCCGCTGAGGGGAGCAACAGGAAGTGTCATCAGGCTTTGGCGGAACTGGAGAGTGTCCTCAGTCACCTACAAGACTTCTTTGCCCGAACACTAGTGCCACAAGTGTTGATCCTGCTTGGAGGCAATGCTCTCAGTCCCAAAGAATTCTATGAAATCGACCTGTCCAGGCTGGCCCCATTCAGTGTAGACCAGGGCCTGAACACAGCAGCTTGCTTGCGACGTCTGTTCAGAGCCATCTTCTTGGCAGATGCATTTAGCGAGCTGCAGGCTCCCCCGCTCATGGGTACCATTGTCATGGTACAGGGCCACCGTGACTGTGGAGAAGATTGGTTTCGACCTAAACTGAACTACCGGGTGCCTAGCCGAGGCCACAAACTCACGGTGACACTGTCCTGTGGCAGACCTTCTGTCCCAGCCATGGCTTCAGAGGATTACATTTGGTTCCAGGCACCAGTGACACTTAAAGGCTTCCATGAGTGAAAGTGTAAGGACAATGACTGGATCCTCTCCCCCTCTCGCGCCAGGGTACCCATCTTCCTGCTGAGGGAGGAAGGTTCTGTCCTGGCTGTGTGCCTCCTCTTCCCAGACTTCTGGTGACTGATGGTGTGTGTCTATGGCTGTGATAATCAAGCAAAGTCCCCGAATCTACAACCGAGTCCCAGAGGCCCCTGTGCCAGGTGGTTCTGTTTGGGAGTAGACAGCAAGGCTGTGCTGGCAGACCCTCCAAGGGAGAGGGAGGTGCTTCTCTGCTTTATGCTATGGATTTTCAGAACTGTTACCAGCATTATAATGTGGGTGTGATTCATGAATTTAAATATGATGAGATAATAGAACTATATTAAAATTTCCTAACACTTTTGATTTAGACTTTTGGCCTTGAGCCTCAAGGGTGGTTGTTGTTGCTGCTATTTGCTGTATGTTTTGAGAAGATTTCTTGTGTAGGAGAGGATAACCTCTCTTTATTTACTTCCTGGTTGCTGGGGCCCTCGGCATAAGCTTCCCTACCTGGTTTACTTGGTCCTGGGGTTGGAATCCAGACATTCTTTTTGTTTGTTTGTTTGTTTGTTTGTTTTTGTTTTTTTTTTTTTGGTTTTTTGAGACAGGGTTTCTCTGTATAGCCCTGGCTGTCCTGGAACTCACTCAGTAGACCAGGCTGGCCTCGAACTCAGAAATCTGCCTGCCTCTGCCTCCCAAGTGCTGGGATTAAAGGCATGCGCCACCACCGGCCGGCCCAGACTTTCATTCATGGTAGGCAAGCACTGTCAACTAAGCTACCTTCCAGGCACTGAAGGTGTGTCCTAGGCTAGCCTCAGACTTGTGATCATCGCCTTCAGAATTTGCTTTCTGGCTCACATCTCTACAACCAGCAAGCATTTGTTTTTTTTTTCTTTCCTAGTCATAGCTTGTAATGCAAACTTTTGTCCAACCTCTTTCCACTGCTCAGTGGCTCCCGCCATTGCTCTTGGAGGCAGCTTCTGGCGACAAGTTGAGGCCAGAACCCCACCCTGCTGAGCGAGAGGCTGGTTTAAAGTCCTTAGGTTATACGCAAGGTTGTTAGAATAATGTGTCTGAAATGGTTGAAACATTGTAACACATAGACTAGGTTTTGTTTTTGTTTCTTAAAAAAAAAACAACAAATCTTTTTGAGACAGTTTCATGTTACTTGAACTTGCTATGTAGCACTGAATGAGCGTGAACGCCCGATCCTTCTGCCTCTGCTAGGATTACAGGCTACCAGGCAGGGTTTGGTTTTGTTTTTTGTTTTTTGTTTTTTGTTTTTTGTTTTTGTTTTTTTTTTTTAAAGATTTCATACATGTGAGTACACTTGTTACTCTCTTCAGACACACCAGAAGAGGGCATCAGATCCCATTGGAGATGGTTGTGAGCCACCATGTGATTGCTGGGAATTGAACTCAGGACCTCTGGAAAAGCAGTCAGTGCTCTTAACTGCTGAGCCATCTCTCCAGCCCCCAGGCCAAGTTTTTACTTTGTTTCTTTTCGTAGGTTTTGGAAGTTGCAAGTCCAGTTGTGAGGGTTGGGAAGCCTGTGGCAGGGCCCCTCCTTGGCTGTCATTTAGGTTCAGTGATTGCTCGAGTGAGGATTATTTCTCCTTTAAAGCCCCTTTACTATTTCTCCTTAGGATATCTTTTGTTCTCTGAAAAATTCATACATGTATACAATGTATTTTAGTCATATTCATTCCAAACTCCCACTTCTGCTCTTCCCCCAACATGACCCCTCCCACCGTCAAGTCCTTTCAGAGTGTGTGCAGACACCCTTGCATTCCAAGTCTACTTTAGTCTGTCCCTCTGCAATGCCCACAATGGAGGCTATTTCTACAACTTATTGTTTGTGATACCAGGCTGGCCTCTTGGGCATCTGCCCCCTGTGCTCCCTGTACCTATACACTATGTTAAGTACTTATGAACAAGGCTGGGTGGGGTAGTGCATAGTGCATGCCTTTAATCCTAGCACTTGGGAGGCAGAGACAGGCGGATCTCTATGAGTTCAAGGCCAGCTTAGTCCACATAGTAAATTCCAGGACAGCCAGGGTTACATAGAGGCCTTGCCTCAAAAAGAGAATTTATGCACATTATTTCATGTATATATATATATATAATGTTACTACCCCATTATAAAGGTGAGGCTTGGCAAGGCTAGTTTGCTTAAATTAGAGGTTCTTGTGGGTCAAAACCCCTTTGGGCATCAAACAATCCTTTCACAGGGGTCATCTAAGACTATTATAAAACACATTTATATTATGATTCATAACTAGCAAAACTGCAATTATGAAGTAGCAATGAAATAATTTGACAGTCACTATAACATGAGGAACTTTACTAAAGGACTGCAGCATCAGGAAGGTTGAGAACTCTGGCTTAAGTAGTAAAGCATGAATTGAAACCTGTTCCGCCTGCAGAGATTGCTCTCCTCTGTGTTCTAACAGTAGTGTGCGTTTTCTCTGAAACAGCCGGGATTTGCTATGTCCCTAATGGCTGTAGTACCAAGTTCCTTCATATTCTGGTCACTGATGTGAAAGTCATTCCTGATAGGTAAATCCAGGAGGGAGAAAACAAGATGTCTGTGTTCTGTGTGACATCACCCGAAGTGTATCCTGTCAGCCAGACTGTTGGTTGGTTGTGTCTGATTACTACTTTACTGAAGAATTAGGCCATATCACCAAAGCAGGGCAGGATGGTGGAGGGCAGGATGTGAGGTGTGAATGGGGTCATAAGTTACTTTGAAATGAAAGACCAGCCAGGTTAGTCCTCAAGTGTTCATTTATAAAGCCTCAACAAGCAATGCCCAGGCAATCAAAACAAAGTAATTATCTGAGCAACTTAGACACTTACTTATGGGCTTGGCTTGGAGGCCCAGGGCATTTTGACTTCATGAGTCTTCCACAAAGGAATCCAAAAATAGGATCAGTCCCTAACAAGGCCCAATTTCCCTGAAACTAGAGACTTCAGAAGTGGATGTGAAGTAGCAGTGGTTAGACTAGCTTGGATTCGGCTAGCCTCGGAAATGCAGAGCTGGCCCTCTGTTGCTACTATTTGAGTCTGAACAGCTGTGGAGCCCAAGGGTATGTACTTGTAGGTTGTAGCTGACACACACGCTTAGTCTGTAGGTGGCTTTTTTTTTTTTTTTTTTTTTTTTTTTGACACTCTCTGTAGCCTTGACTGGCTGGTAACTTGTTATGTGGACCTGACTGGCTCTGAACTCATAGAGCTCTGCCTCCTGAGTGCTAGTACTAAAGGTGTGAGCCACCACCCCTGGAAAATGTCGCCCTTTATCTACATTCTTTTCCAAGGATTTCCTCTATTTTCATTGTCTAATCAGACGTCCTGGGAGCAAACAAAGAGCTCTCAAGTGTGAAGTGGAGGAGTCGGACTGGATAGAGCCTACTTAGTGAGACTTGGCTTCGGGTGGGCTTAGAAGGTGTCAGAAACTGCCTCTACAGCACGAGGTTTCAGATTCTTCATAAAATTCTGAGGCTAAGAAGTGATATTCCCAGGCTGAAGTTAAACAGCTAATGGCCTTGTTGAGGCTTTGTATTATTGGTTTTCTTCCCAAGGCCTTATGGGCATAAATGGAGTCCGTACATGTGGCGTGCATGTATGGAGCTCGGATGGCATTTCCTATGGGGAAGCCGTGGCCGGGAAAACAAAAGTCAGTCTACACTGCTCTGTGAAAGTTTGGTATATTCCCAGGCTCCCGGAAAGGGCGGGTTTGGCGAGATGGGCGGTCCGGTGGGTGGGATTTTGTTTCCTGCTAGCTAAAGGGGTGGGGCTCAGGGTCTCCATGGAGACGGCTTCTACCCGCTAGACTAACTTGGAGGAGAACCGCTGGCCTGATGGACGCCGACAGCCTCTTGTTGTCGCTGGAGCTGGCGTCTGGCAGTGGTCAGGGACTCAGCCCGGACCGTCGGGCCTCGCTGCTCACGTCCCTTATGCTGGTTAAGCGTGATTACCGCTTCGCGCGGGTCCTTTTCTGGGGCCGCATCCTTGGCCTGGTCGCGGATTACTACATCGCACAGGGCTTGAGTGAGGACCAGCTCGCACCACGCAAGACGCTCTACAGGTGAGGCGACTGTGGCAGGAGAGGCTGCTAGAGGACCCCGAAGGGTGGTGGGTGCAACTGCGACTGGGGGAGGTGGGTACGCCCAAGACCTACGCAGGACGCACCTGTGGGTGGGGCTTGAGGAAGGAAATGGACAGTTGAAGAGCTTGGGGACTGGGAAGTCACAGAACTGTGAGGGTCCTGTGGATCCTGACGGGGTGGGAAAGTGGCCAGGCAGGGTCCAGGGAGGCAACGTTGTCAGCCTAGAGGAGCATGAGAAACTGGTCTAGCTAGATTCGTTACAGACCGAAGGCTAAACTGAGCAGGCACAAAGTGAGAGGTCCTGGAGAAGGCGACCTGGTAAAGAGTTCATTCAGGTTCTAGCTGTGACTGCATTTGGCTTGGAGACGTCAAACGCTCTGGGACTTGTAGTGGAGCTGTTTAGAAGCGTTTCTCTTGGGAGTGTGGGCTCTTCAGTGGGAGGTTCTCTTTCTATGGAAGTGCAAGACTTGTAAAATGGAGAAAGACCTGGGGGCAATTCTGCAATGTAAGCCTCTCAACCTCTTTCGGAGTTCCCCAGGATGATGGGGAAGCCCGTTGTGTTATTAAAGCATCCAGGCGGGAGGTATCAGGGACTTCATTTATCTACCCATGCATCAAACCAGTATTGAAGGACTATCAGAGGTTAAAGGTCAGCCTCAAACACACAGGGGGTTTGAAGGCAGTCTGTGGCTTTTGGGGCTGGAGACATGCTTAGTCTTTTTTTTTTTTTTTGGGGGGGGGGGTTTTCGAGACAGGGTTTCTCTATGTAGTCCTGGCTGTCCTGGAACTCACTCTGTAGACCAGGCTGGCCTTGAACTCAGAAATCCGCCTGTCTCTGCTTCCCAAGTGCTGGGATTAAAGGCGTGCACCACCACCGTCCGGCAGCATGCTTAGTCCTTAAGAGCACTGAGTACTCTTTTGAACAACTGGGGTTCAATCTCTAGCACCTACATGGAGTTCAGAACCACTTATAACTCCAGTCCCAGGGGATCCAACACCTTCTGGCTTCTGAGGACACTGTACACATGAGGTGCATGTACATACATGCAGGCAAAATACTCAGACACACAAAATAAAGCACAAGCAAAGAGACAAACCAAACCTAACAATAAGCAGGGTAGCTGGTATGGGGTTCTAAGGCATAATAAGGCATATACTCTGTATTTGGGCTAAAGATGGAGACTCATTTGTGTAAGCATTTGTTGAGCTCCTACTATGTGCTGCGTATTGATTTAGGCACCAGGAGTCCAGTCTGCCTTGAAAAGGCAGCACAAACTCTGTCTTCATGGAGTATGTGTGTATGTGGAAGCCATATGCTAGGGATTCCTAAACAGGTCAGACTAAACACCCACATCTATACATGACAGATGGTGTCAGGTACATGTATATTAAATTTTATTTTATTTGCATGGGTGTTGTCTTAATTTGGGTTCCAGTGCTGTGAAGAGACTCCTTGACCAAGACAAGTCTTATAAGGACAACATTTAATTGGGGCTGGCTTACAGGTTCAGAGACTCAGTCCATTATCATGGAGGGAAGCGTGGCAGCATCAAAGCAGACATGTTGCTGGAGAAGGAGCTGAGAGTTCTGATCCAAAGGCAGCCAGGAGAGGCTTTCTCTTCCACCCTGGGCAGAGCTTAAGCACAGGACCTCAAGGCCAGCCCCACAGTGACGCACTTCCTCCAACAGGTCCTAACTGTAGGACTTCCCATGGGCCAAGCAGACTCAAACCACTGTAGGTGTTTTGTCTGCATGTATGCCTGTACACCATGTGTGGACCTGGTATTTACAAGGGCAGAAGAGGGCATCAGATCTTCTGGAACTGGAGTTACAGACAGCTGTGAGCCACCATATGGGTGCTGGGGACCAAACCTGGGCCTCCCTCGAAGAACAGCAAGTGCTCTAACTGCTATATCTCCAGCTCCCAAAATAGACTATTTTAAGGCAAGTGAAAAATACACCAGACTGAACGTGTATCAGATGTTAGGGTGGACTGTACCACGAATACTTTGCAGGGGCCTGGGATGAAAGGTGTTTTCAAAGCTTTTGGCTGCCTGACCCTGGAAAAAGGGAAGGCAGTGGGGGCAGGGCATGAGGAGAGTTGGAGTCCAGTGTGATGTGGCTGTTGTTGGCAGCCTGAACTGCACAGAGTGGAGCCTCCTGCCCCCTGCCACAGAAGAGATGGCGCTGCAGACAGCGGTGGTGAGTGGTCGCTTCATGGGTGATCCTTCACACGAGTATGAGCACACCGAGCTCCAGAAGGTCAACGAAGGGGAGAAGGTCTTTGATGAAGAAGTTGTGGTAAGTGCAGGGCTGTGTGTGTATGTGTGTGTGTGTGTGTGTAAGTGTGTGTATGTGAGTGTGTATGTGTAAGTGTGTATGTGTAAGTGTGTGTGTATGTGAGTGCAGGGCTGTGTGTGTAAGTGCAGGGCTCTGTGTGTGTGTAAGTGCAGGGCTGTGTGTGTAAGTGCAGGGCTGTGTGTGTGTAAGTGTGTGTAAGTGTGTGTGTGTAAGTATGTGTGAGTGTGTGTGAGTGCAGGGCTCTGTGTGTGTAAGTGTGTGTGTAACTGTGTGTGTAACTGTGTGTGTGAGTGCAGGGCTGTGTGTAAGTGTGTGTGTAAGTGCAAGGCTGTGTGTGTAAGTGCAGGGCTGTGTGTGTGTAAGTGCAGGGCTGTGT
>JANHMN010000017.1:57892915-57909474 GCA_030674055.1 Rhabdomys pumilio
TATTATTATTATTATTATTATTATTATTATTATTATTATTATTATTATTTTGAGACAGGGTTTCTCTGTGTAGTCCTGGCTGTCCTGGAATACACTCTATAGACCAGGCTGGCCTTGAATTTGCAGAGAACTACCTGCCTCTGCTTCCTGAGTGCTGGGATTAAAGGTATGTGCCATCCACCCAACCAAAAACCCGAATATGTATATGTATGTGATATATATATATATATATATTTTTCCAGGCCCCAGGAGTTCCTGGAAAGCTTTGGTGGCAAGAGTTAGGGAGGTTTAAAGGAAGGCCTGTGATGAGAAGGCAGTGTGTACAGGTGGATAGAGCAGGGACAAGCAAGCCCTCAGATTCCTGTCTTAGGGCCACTAACAGTGCCAGGGATAATGGTCCTGAGCAGCTGGGTTCCACCACATGGAGGGACCTGAGCCAAATCACTTTGAGTATGGGCTTACAGTCATAGGTAGGTGGCTTCTGGGACCAGCTGGCAACAGAAGGAAACTAGAACTGGGATGAATCTCCCTTATCAGACATACTCTGGTTTCCTTCCAGACTGTCTTCTAGTGAGAGATCTGAATGAGCTGAATGGGTGGCTCTACTGCCTTGCAGACGGCACTGGCGATGACTTGTGCAGAGTGGAGACTAGAATCCTTGGAGGAGCCCCCTGCAATGCCATGCCTAGCTAGGATGGTGGAGTCTGTAATTCTTTAGCTCTTCCTACTTAGGGAGGACATTGCTTTCTGAGTCTGAAGCAGTCATTCAAGATGGCTCTGGTCACCTCTGAGCAGATGTCGTTGAAGTGGGCCTTGTCCCAGGGCCTCCTGCTCCCTGTGCCCACAGAGATAAGCCCAGAGCTCATAACTTCTCTCTGAACCAGTGTTGGTGAAGAGAAGGGAGAGGGATATTGTCTGAGGCCAACATCTTGGCAATGACCTGCCCTGTAATGCCCTGGGATGGAAAGTTTTGTGGGGATGGATCCCTGGCAAGATCATCCTGCTGATGGGTGCTAAGACTTCTCTGAGTGTGGGCTTGCACTGGAAGGCAGGTGGAGTGGTAGACTGGGCAGCCAGATTCCTCACAGGGACTCTGCTATTCAATACTCCTTAACCTTCCGCTCTGTCAGCAGAGCATGGAGCAGCTCCTGCGTGCCAAGCTCTTTCGGTGCCCTTGGGATGAGAAAGACAACTCTCTTGTGTCAGGAGGGTTTGAGAGCAATCAAGCGAGGCTGAAACACAGGAGTTATCCTGGAAGATGTGTGGGGGTGGGGGGATGCACAGAGGAGTAGGCTGTAGAGGCAGCAGGTGGCCAGATGGAGCTGGCAGAAAGTATAGCTGGGGTCCCAGAGAGTACTCAGTGCAATGCCCAGTTTGGGCAGCAGAGGGCAGCAAGAGTCCTGCCGCCAGGAAATTGACCTTTAGAATTCTAGTCGCTGCTGGTTAGTGAGAACAGGGAGCCGGAAGAGAATGGGCAACGTGGTATCAGCCTTATTGGGTGTGTGTGTGTGTGTGTGTGTGTGTGTGTGTGCGCAGATGGCTCCTAAGTCTTTTAGAAGCTGTCCCCCCACCTCTGGGAGGGTTGACTACCTTGTAGTAAAGGGAATGGTGGCTTTCAGGAGCCTGCAGTCACTTTTTTATTTCATTTTATGTGTATGGATATTTTGTTTGCATGTATATCTGTGTACCACATGTTCTCCTGGTGCCCATGCAGGCCACCATGGCACCAGTGTTAGATGGTTATAAGCCATGCTGTGGGTGCTGGGAATTAAACCTGAGTCCTTTAAAAGAGCAGCCAGTGCTCTTAGCTGTTGAGCCATCTACCCAGTCCTTCCTGGCCATTGCTTCATGGGATGAAGTTTAGGGGCTGAGGCTTAGGCTGCCTGCCGCCTCTCGACAGCCTGACCTGAGCCTGACTCTCACTCTCCCTTACATTCGCCTTTCTTCCAGAGAGGCAGGAGAATGAAGTCCATTCCAGCCTAGGGCCCCACACTGGGGAGGTGGGTAAGACCCTGGCACTGGGAAGCCCAGGGAGACCTCCTGCCAATTGCATAGGGTCAGCTGCCAGTTCCAGGGTTGATCCCCTCCCCAGTCTCAGGGTACAGGCATTCTGGAGAGGAAGCCAGGTCTGAGACCTGGGGTTGGGGACTGAGCCATCAGGGCTACCATAGCTGGCTGGGCCCGGTTTTTCCATATTCACAGTTGAGATAGAGGAGAAGGTTATAGGTATACACTGTGTGTCTGCTGACAGAGAGGGAGAGGAGGGGGAAGGGAAGACAGCGTGTGTGTGTGTGTGTGTGTGTGTGTGCGTGTGTGCGCGCGCGCGCGCCCCCACCCCGCCCTTCACCCCATAATGAGCTGACTGAACCAGGGAGGTTGAGAGGCTAGGAGCATGCTGGGAATGCAGGGGAAGGTGGAGAGGCTAGCCCCTGGCATGCTGCAACTCAGCTAGCACCCTTTGGCCTGCTTGGCCTTGCCCTCCTTGGCTTCTGTATTTTTTTAACTTCCTTGCAGTTTACCCATGTTGCTGGGCTTGGGCTACTCATCTCAGCCTCAGCCTCTGCTCCCCATCTACTAGAAGCAAGAGGTGAACAGACATACCGGTCTGAGGGGCCCCAGGCCACCATGCTGTTGGCTGAACCGATAGATATTTCGCTGCAGTGGGGCTAGGGGTAGACCCTAGGCTGTTTTCTCCAGGCTAGTGCTTGGGTGAGGGAAGCTATGAGCCAGCCTCCCTGGGTGGGCAGAGCAATCAGAGTCTGGCCTTACGTATCTCACTGAGGCTGTGTAGCTGTGGGCTCCAAGGGTGAGGAGAGACTAGCTCTCTGATGCTCTGGGCCCCGGTCTGTTTGTTGTCAGGATCAAGCATAGGGGCCCTGGGACACTGCTCTGCCACACTCCAGCCTCATCTCCGCTCAAGCAATGTCTCCTGGAGGCTTGTGACCAGGAAAGCTACTAAGGTTTCCAGGAGCCCAAAGAACAGCTGTTAGCTAGGTGTTGTACCAACCAGGGCCTGTTTCACTTGATGCTTTAATTCCTTCTTGATGGTGGCACTGTGGACCAGAGCAAGATATAAGCCCATGGCGTGGCCATTACTTCATTGTCCTGTGCATGGCAGAGTCAGGACCAGGGGTAGTAGACCTCCATGCTTCGAGAAAGCTCTGGTTTTGACCTGGGCAGGCAGCTAGCTACACAGGGATAAGCTTCTCTGATGCAGGGTGGCCCCTGGAGGGTGGAGACTGATTTGAGCCGTAAGGCCGCTGGGTGTGGAGTGACCAGGGTGGGCCATAGTTGGAGGTAGGCTGCGGGAAGCTCAAGTGGTGGGAGCCAGCGCGGGGCTGAGCTGGCAACTGATGAAGGCTTCAGAACAGCCCTCGGAGCATAACTGGTTGGTCCTGTACCAAAACCTTCAAAAGTTATTTGCCTTCCTGGCAGGGCCCAGAGCAGGGCTGTGGCTGGTTTGGGGGAGAGGCCTCGGTGCGCAGGGGAATAGAAGCCCAGATCTGCATCCAGAGGCGATTTTCCCAGGCTCCTTCCTCCCACACAGCGGCTCCCTCCCTTGGAGCTGGATCAGGCCCTTCCAGCCAAGTCATCCTGGCTACACAGCTCAGCCTGGGCTCATCTGCCTGGTCTTGAGTAGCATGGGGCAGACTCAGCAGCCGAGGTCTCCTCCTACCAGACATGGCTCCACCCACCAGCAGTTGGGAAGACCACTGAGGTGGAGGCCTGAAATGGCCCAACTTCAGCTTGGTCCCCGGGCGTCTCATCTGTCTTAGAGCAGAGGCTCAGGTCAGATTTACTCTAGAACAAGGAAAAGGAGCCACGCCATCTGCAGGTCCCCTAAGTCCTAGCTTGGTGGCTCACCTTTTCACGGTCTTACCTCTGTGTCATGAGCAAGTGGCTGTGGCAATCAGCACAGCAAGTTTCCCAGTGGCCCCTCAGCGCCAGCCTCTCAGCGGGCGGTCTGTCCCTTCCAGGGTCCTGGAGCATCCAGATGGAGCGGGGCAACGCGCTGGTGGTGCTGCGCAGCCTGCTCTGGCCAGGCCTCACCTTCTACCATGCTCCCCATTCCAAGAACTATGGCTACATCTATGTGGGCACAGGTGAGAAGAACATGGACTTGCCCTTCATGCTCTAGGAAGGCAGCTGGATATTTATGTGGAGTTGAAACACTATTTCATAAAGTTCAACTACTGGGCCTGTTTGTTTTGTCCTAAATTTTGTCATTTTGTCTCTCTGGCATCTAGTCACCTGGCTCTGAAAGGCCAGGAAATGTAATTCTGAACCAAGAGGCAGAGGCCTGGGATGAGTTAATGAAAGAGGCACCAAGTATGGACGGATGGAGGCAGGTGGGAAGGGGTACTCAGAGGCCTGCTCAAGTTCCTGGATTCAACTGTAAGCTGCTAGTAACTGACAGTCACTAGGCCTCCGACTACAGTGTGGTGCCCATCAGCAGATGATGGACCTGCTCCAGTTACAGTTACAGTGACAGGGCCCACTACACAGTTCCGTACTCTGCACAGGCTGGGAACTAGCACAGGCCCCACACTTCTAAGCACTGACCACACGGGGAAGCAAAGAGCCTGCTTTATTCCATTTTCTTGGGTAAGTCTCCTGCCCCGGCTCCGACCTCAGCCCCAGCCACTCAGAAGACCACAGTGGCCAGGAGATCCAGCTCCTGGCTGCCCCAGGCTCCCAACACCACAGCTGGGCAGATCCAAGGAACAGAAGTTAGTTCCAACATCCTTGTGCTGTTTGTGAAGGACAGTGGTTCTGGTGGGAAGGGTCTAGTCAGGACTTCCGCAGTGTTGTTCCCATTAATGCATCAGCTTCAGAGGCCTTCTGGAGTAGCAGACATTGTCTTTCAGGAGTGGTGACCCCACAGCCATACCCACCTTGTTCCAACGATGGCCTCTTTTGTAGATCGGCTTGACGGACTTGGGAGCCCAGCGAGTCAGATAGCTGTAGTGGGAACACAAAGAGGTTGCCTGATGGGCAGGCAGGAAGAGCCAGACACTGTCTCCTGGGGCTGGGCCACAGGGGCTGTGCAGCCTCCTTCGCCAGTTTTCCTTTGTCAAAAGGCAAAGCCTTTTTTGGGGGGAGGGAGGAGAAACTGCTGTTTTGTAAATAGATGGGCTGGGCTCTTGCAGCTACAAGTGTGTGGTCAGGGTTGACAGGGGCAGGCAGTCCAGGCCCGGCTCCCTTGGTCTTTAAGAGTTGTCAGTGTGCATCTACAGTGCAGGCAGAAGGCAGAGAAGAGGCTGCTTGGACAGCAGGTCTCTGGCCTGAAGCTAGAGACAGGAATGTGACAGAGCCTGGAGAAAGCTTGCACTCTTCCCACTTGGCTCCTTTAGACATCCTAGCCTCCAGGGAACTTCCCAGGGCACCTCAATCGCTGCTGGACCCCATCCCTCACCCAATAGGAAGCAAGGGATGAGCACGATGGTGCAGTCCCAGTCCAGCAGGTTTCTGTAAGTGGGAGGGGCAGGGAAAGATGGCGGCCACCCATGGCCCTCTGGCCTCTCTGGGGATCGCCTAGGCTGATTGTTCCTGGAAGAGTAGTTCATAGTACCAAGACTGGGATTTACTCTGTTCATAATGAAACCTGGCTCCTGATCAGGAAGGCCCATCCTTCATGCTCAGAGTTCAGCCACAAAGGCTAGGGGTCGTCCTGTGTTCTATGCGAGGTTGAGGCTTGCCCTGGCTGTCTCTAGAGGCTCTCAAGTATTACTTTAAAAACTAGTATTCCTGGCAGAAATTAAAATTTATTTTTTGGCTGACATCTTCTGGCTGACAAAGGATTGCTGATTCACGCCTTTCCATCACGCTCCTTTGGACCTTGGTCTTCAGCTGTTAGCCTCATGCAGAGGGAAAGCTATGGGAGGTCCATCCTGCACCCGTGAGTGCTGGGCACAGGAGGTAGGAAGATGAGGCCTTCCTTAGTTGGCTGGAGATACCAACACTGTACTAGGATACTGCCTGCACAGGGGCTGCTGTTTCTATGGTCAGTTGTTCTAGGACAACAGGTTAGTCCAGCCTAAGTTCCCTCACCACCAGCTGGCCCTTTTGCTGGCCTCTCCCAGTCCCCAGAGGGAGAGGTGAAGATGGGGTTTATGAACAGGCCCATGAAATAGGTGCTCACTAGGACTCAAGGACTTCAAAGACCCCGGCTGACCAGACTCTCCAAAGCTATCCTCTGCTCTTCAGTAAGCCTTGGCTGCCTCTGTGCCACATGGAGCAGCCAGCTAACTGGGGTAGGCTGGGGGACATCCAAAGAACTCTGTGGACACCTCAGCTCTGGCTAGAACTCAAGGCTTTCCTAAGCCAGCCCCTTCCTACCTCTCCTGAGCAGGGTCTGGCCTGGACACGTGTTAAGCACAGGAGAGAAGGAGAGGGTGTACTATCCTCTCTGCTGGAGAAGACAGTGCTGTACCAGGGTACTGAGGACACAGAGAGGGAGTCAGACCTAGGCCCTTGAGTGCAGCTTAGGGACCTCTGGGTGTAATCGTAGTGTCCCTTGTACAGAGATCAAGTACCTCCTGAGCCAGGACTTCCCTTCCCCCAGGATGGCCTTTTGCAACTCAAGAGCCCCCACACATCATCAATCCTGTGTCACACTAAAGGACACCGGATGTAAGGGAGGGAGCCTGGCCTAGCTTCAAAGGCCTGAGGGCAGGATGGATTGTGTCCTCAGGCCTGCTGCTGTCTCTTAAAAAGCCAGGGTTGGGGGTGGGCTCAACCCCAAATGGACCAGAGCATGCCCTGCTCCTTGGGGCTGCTGGCAGATAGCCTAGGCCAGCTCAGCTTCGGCTCAGAATCTAGGGATGGGGGAGGCAAGGCACAAAGAAGCATGCCTGTATTACCTATCTCTGCCCTCTTTGCCTAGCAACCAGGTCTTCCAGCCTCCACCTAGGCTCCGGCAGGGATCTCTGCAAAGGTCGGTTGGGGCTGGGGAGTCTTGCTCTGCCTCAGTCCTCCTGTAGTGTCTTCCTCACTATTACCAGAGGCAGCCTGACACACTGGAGGTGAGAGGAGCTGCTGGTCATGGGCATAAGAACTGCAAAGTGAATTCTAAAGACCCAGCTCTTTGCTGAACAAGGGGATATTATAGATCTAACTGCCCGTTAGTGATGTCAGGGAAAGAGGAACCAGCAACAGGACAGCTGTCTGAGTTAGGTGAAAATCTGCTCTCTGAGGAGGGGCCTGCATAGCCGCCTGCTGGTGCTGGAGGGCTGATTTACATCTGTTCTCAGGATATCTCGATGGCATGGCAGTTGTGTGGGCTGTTAACTGCATGACTACAGGCGTGCACTGGTGGTGACTGGCTGTGCAGGCTGCTTTGATGCAACACTGTATACGTTACCTATCCCAGACAGTGCTCCCATAGCTAAGGCCTTGCTCTGCCCTGTAATGACCCCAGTGCTAGAGAGGGCTGGGACATCAGAGTTTGTAGAAGTGCTCTGACTTCCCCATCGCAGCTCTGTGTGATACCAGCAGGGATTGACACAGTCTAATGCCCAACCAGCAGCTTCCTTGCCCCCGGGGTCATGGCCCTCTAGGACAGAAAGAGAAGAGCTGGGTCAGGAAGGTGGCAAATAGCATACAATACAGCCCTGGCAGGAACGGTAGGTGTGTGTTTGGGCTGGCTGGGAATGGAGCAGACAAGCAATACCCCAGCTCTCTTGGGCTGCTGTGAGACCCATGGGACAAGCTCCCCTAGAATGCAATGAGATCCAGAGGCCCCGGAATGCTTGCGTTAATTGTAAGCACGTCTTCTTACCGGTTGAGACTGGGTTTATCCTTTGGTAAGCATCCTTCTGGAAGCCGTGGTCTGTGATTTGGGAACAGACCTGAGTGGAAGGAAGAACATATGAGGGGGTCAGTCTCCACAGTTCTGAAAGGGCCCCGGGTACAGACCCCAGGAGTAGGGAGGAGGTGTGTGTGTGTGTTTGCGTGTGTGCGTGCCGCACTTAATCAATATTCTGCTCACCACCTCTCTTCCAGCCGTGACAGCTGGCTGGAAGGAGGAACTAGAGTCCCCACCACCCCTCTTAGCCTTGGGTACTGTGACCTGCTCGATGAGCCATCTTCACGCACTCCTCGATTTTTCGGTGCTCCTCCCGGCACAAGCCCGTGACACTCCGGGGCAGCATGCCTCCATGAGGCCGGATGAACTGACTGAGCAGCAACACATCCTAGTGAGAACCGAGAACAGGAATGTGGGTCGGCTGCGTTTGCTTGTGTATGCTGGGAACCTGAACCATGGGCTCCTCGGGGCTCCCAGCACCTCCCCCAAAATGTTCTGACACTATCAGATGAGACCGCAAATACTGAAGTGAGCATTTTACCACCAGACTTTCTTGCTATAAGATGCCTGGTGGCCATTCTCCTCTGCTGATGGGACATGTGAAGTATTTTCACGAGAGGAATGCCTGTTTCACCTCAGTCCCAGAACTGAGATGGCGCAGGTGAAGTGCAGACAGCTGTTCCTGCTCAGGTGCTGGGCAGGCACCTGAGCTGAGGAGGAGGGAGCCAGATGTGAAGTTCAGCCGGCATTCCCTAAGCCCTGTTATCCTGAAGGGAAGGGGCCTTAGGCTTCCCTGTCCCCCACACCTAACAAAGTACGTGGGAGAAGTCTAGCAAGAAGGACAAACCCTCTCCCCCACTACAAATGGCTCAAAGAGTTAATACTTGCCCTTGCCAGGGCCCAATGCCAGCTTCAGCAGTCGCTTGTCCGTTTAACAGTCTGCTGCCTTGGCAGCTATTTGCAGTATGGCTACAAATCTGTTTTAATCACTAAACAGCTCTTGGGGACCCAGGTCCGGAACCCTCAGCCCTACACTCATCAGAAGTAGGTAACAAGACTTGGACTAAGTCACAGCTAACATGCTGGCTTGTATCCTCGGACTCTTTACTGCAGGCTGCCAAGCCAGCTGACAGTTGCACACAGCTTGGACCAACAGTGCTCCTAGTGGAAAGGGGAAAAGGAAAAATAACTTTAGCCTTTACCTCGGAAAGAATTAGATCTCTTCTCCTGGAAAAACAGAGCCAAATCAATTTCCTGGAAAGGCCAGTAGGAGAGTGCCCAGTGTGTCTGGGCAGGTGTGGGCGTTGCCTCCCTATCTGCAGCTGAGATTACGAGCATGCCTGTATATTCACTGGCATCCAGGAAAAAAGGCTCTGACCTCAGCCCCTTCTGCACTCTTCTGCTGCACTCTTTCGGCACTTGAGACGACCTAGGGCAGGGGAGAGCCTTGCTCCTGCCCCCACACCTGGGGGGGTGGACTTAAGCCAAGGTTCCCGCCCAGGAGATTAGTTGGGTCACTCTGTTCAGATCTTCCTGGTCTTATCACCTGACCAGGAAGGATCTTTGCCCTTAGTCATTCTGTGCCTTAAAGGGGGAACTGGGACAGCACAGGTCAAACTGGTCCAGAGCCTGAATCACCTGAAACCCCAAAATAGAGTGTTCATGTCACCAGTGAGCACTAGAGAACAAGTGTGGGGTATCCAGAGCCCGTCCTATCTTCTGCAGGGCAGCAGTTAGCACATGGGCTCTGCCCGGTGCCTTGGATTTGAAGCCTAGTTCTGATCCTTAGTGCTGAGTGATTTCGGAACATTCATTAACTTCTTCATGCTCGAGATTCCCTCATTGCAAAGCAAGGAAGAGTTGGTCCCTACTTCATAGGGTTAATCAGAAATCTAAGGGCTGGTAAATGTCTCAGCCAGTGAACGCCTGACTAAGTTCCATCCCTGGGGTCCATACAAAGGAAGGAGAACCGACCGACCTCCATGCCTGTGCCTTGGCATCTGTGCCCTCACACATACACACACTCCTCAAGGGAGAAAGAATGAGAGAGGGGGAGAGCGAGGACTAAGTGAGCTATATAAAGCCTATGACTGGCCAGGATGGGGCCTACTGGAGCAGGCCCCACACTTGCTATGCTGTCTGCTTCTGGGTATGGTCAGGATCATCTCCTTTCCCAGAAGCAGCTCTTCTGGAAGAGCTAGGGCAATTGGGTAGTCTGGAGCTCCACTGTGGAGACAGAATGTGTCTGCAGGTCACGTTGTGAATCATCTCATTACCTAAGGGGAGGAGAGCCCAATTCAGACCTGACTGAATCCATGGGAGAACTACCCCTGCCATTCTGAGCAAGGCCACAAGTACAGCAGTGGCTTCCAGCCCCACAGCCTGTGAGAACTCTAAAAATGCCAAGCTGATTGGGTCTGTTTGACGCTGAGTTGTCTGAGCAGTGATTTTCCTTTTAAATAAATGTGTCTAAGTGAGTTTCCTCTATCTATGGACCACATGCTCCTCAGTACCCTTGGGGGACAAAGAGAATCAACTCCTCTAGAACTGGAGTTCTGGGTGGTTGTGAGCTGTCATGTGGGGGCTAGGAACTAAATTACGGCCCTTTGCAAGAGAAGCAAATACTCCTAACTGGTAAACCATCACTCCAGCCCCATTATTTCTTTTTACTAAAAAAAAAAATATTCTTGAGATTTTATTTTTATTTTATGCATATAGGTATTTTGGCTGCATGTGCGTGCGAGCAGCATTCCATGCAGTGCCTGTGGAGGCCAGAGGGGGGTGCTGCATTCTTTGGAGCTAACAGATACAGTTCTTAACCACTGTGCTGTTCAGAACTGAAGCCCTGGCCTCTGGAAGAGCAGCCAGTGCACTTAATCACTGAGCCACCTCCCCAGCGCTCAGCCCAGGATTGTGTCAAGCTCCTTAGAGTCTATCCCAGGGTTGACAGCAACCAGACAACATGCTGCCTTTGATAACCTTGTGGAATGCAGCTGTCACTACATAAGGAGGACGGTGTTCAAGATAAGAGGCCCCTGACTCCAGAGAATGCAGGGTACAGTCTTTACATCCACACTTACCTCATAGGAATATTTGTGCTTCAGGTTCCAACGGCAGATGGGGCACTGGCCTGAGGGGTTAGGGGGATTTGGAGTCGCCTTGGGAGTTTCTGTGACTCGGCCTTCAATCTAAGAGGCAGAAAAAAGAGAAAGAAAGAAAGAAAGAAAGAAAGAAAGAAAGAAAGAAAGAAAGAGAGAGAGAGAGAAAGAAGTCCAGCGTGAGAGCCACGGTCAGACACGCAAGTCATTCACTTTGAGCACACCCTGCATGAATGCCAGTCAGAGCTTGCTTCTGGGGGTCACATGGCAGCAACTGACAGGTTCGCTTGCACATTGAAGATTTTCTGCCACAGGGATGTGATTTGGTGGCCAGATAGGTGATAAATACCTGTAATCCCAGCACCAGGTGGCAGGGGCACGAAAACTGTTCAAGGCTAGCCTGAGCTACATGGTATTAGGTTCCAAGCCAGCAGAGGTTATACAGTATGAATCTTGCTTCAAATCAGACAAAATAGACAATGACAATGGAGACAGACATGGAAACTGGTAATTGACAAGAGTGATCTCAACCCTACTGATGTTGCGACCCTTTAATACAGTTCCTCAGGTTGGGGTAACCCCCAACAACAGAATTATTTTCATTGCTCCTTCATGACTTAATTTTGCTACTACTCTGAATCGTAATGTAAATATCTGTATTCCTGATGGTCTTTTGGGGTTGAGACCTACAGGCTGAGAACTGCTGAGCTAGAAGAGTGGCTTGCTGTCCAACTGAATGCTATTTTCCTTCCTCAACAAGCCATAATAAAATATCTGAACCCTAGGCTTCCCCTGCCTCTGGGAAGGGTGACACATGCTCATGGTTAAAAGTTCCAAATAGGGGCTGGAGAGATGGCTCAGCAGGTAAGAGTCCTATGATCTTGCATAGGACTGGGCCTTGGTTTCCCAGCATCTGGTCCCAGGGGAATCTGATGCCCTCTTTTGGCCTCCAAAAACATGCATATGTATACATATAGACAGCTAGACACACACATAGAAAAAGTCCCAAATGACATGGAGAAAGATGTACTATTCAAAGAAAATGTCTGCCCATTCCACGCATTATCTGCAGAGAGCGCTGTTTCCAGCTTTATGGAACAAAACAAAGTCTGCTGGTCCTGACCAGAGGTGATGTGTGCCCTGCAACTCCCTTTGGCCATGTGAGGGGACATTTCTGATTGTACAATTGGAGAAGGGGTAGTATGGGCATCTAGCAAAGATACACAGGGAATCCCTCACAATAAAGAGCGCCAGCCAATGCTGTAGCCAAGAAACCCTGAGAAGAGCAAACCAAGCAATTGTCTGCGTGCACTGCTCCTCTCTCCCTCTGCAAGCTCTCCTTTAAAAACAGCCAGTTGCTCACTAGGTAGCCTTAGCTGGCTCACTAGGTAGCCGTAGCTGGCTTCAACTCACAATGTAGAGTAGGCTGGCCTTATACTTGGAGTGAGTTTGGGTATTGTAGTTCTCTTCACTTGTATAATTTTGGATAACACCTTTTTTTTTTTAAATTATTTATTTTATGTATGTGAGTATACTGTAGCTGTCTTCAGACACACCAGAAGAGGGCATCAGATCCCATTACAGATGGTTGTGAGCCACCATGTGGTTGCTGGGAATTGAACTCAGGGCCTCTAAAAGAGCAGTCAGTGCTCTTAACCACTGAGCCATTTCTCTAGCCCCCGGATAACATCTTTTAAATACTCTGCAGAGGCCACGTGTGACATGACCTTCCCATCAGGGGTGTATCCTAAGACCCAGCCTTGAGATGGCTAAGTGTCCTAAAGCAATGATCTGGGAGTCAGCTTCAGTTGCAGGGGAGCTTAGCCCAAGAGCACAGTGGGATGAATTTGAGAGGCAGTGGGACAAAAGTAACCTTATCCTGGGGCTGGGGCTGGGGCTGGGGCTGGCCAAGGCTAGAAGTTCTGCTCAGTTATGCCAGGCACCACTACCCACCCCTGCTTCTACCATGGCAACCCTAAACATGTCAGAGAGAAGCTGTGGGCCAGGGAAAATCTGAAGGTGCATGGGAGGCCTTGGGAGGGGTCTTTTGGGCCCCAGGAGACAGCGAACCTCCACTGGCTCACTGTGCCCTGTGCTAAGAGTGGCTCACATAGGCCAGTCTATTTACCACCCACAACTCTGTGCGGCAGGAGTCGGATCTTACTTTGGAGGATAATCAGCCAGCCAGCCATAGCAGCATCTGGCCAGGCATGCACGGGCTCACCCCAGAGCAGTGTCTCCATATGCCTTCTACAAACAGCAGATCCACGCCTCACGTGAAAAACCTCTTTCCACTTACAAGTCAATGTGAGCAGCACCAGTAGCTGGCAAGTAAGCCTTCAAACAGAATCTCTGTCATGAACTAGGTAGTTCTGAAGAGTCTGAAGATGGCAGCTGACATAGCCAGACATGGTCTGCCAGGGTCTTCAAGGGAAAGCAGAAACAGCCAACAGCAGAATAAGGATCCTAATGAGCTTTAAAAAAAAAAAAAAGGCTGTACCCAGGACAGCAGCTGTAATAGCAGGAGCTGCAGTGGGTGGGGGATGTTCTCTTTAGCACTGAGCACTCTGTACCCAGAAAAGCACAAGCAATATGCTACTTCAAAAGTCTAATATCAGTTGGTGTGATGGCACATGCCTTTACTCCAAGCATTAAGGAGGCAGATGCAGGCAGATCTCTGTGAGTTTGAGGCCAGCCTGGTCTACATAGTTTTAGGACAGCCAGGACTACACAGACAGAGAGACCCTGTCTCAAAAAACAAAACCAAAAAAGACTGATGCCACTCTTTTCTCCATCATACAGTTTATAGGATAAATGCTTTTCTTAGCTTTTTTGTCATTTGAAACATGGTCTCATGAAGGGCAGGCTTACCTTGATCGCACTATAAAGCTGAGGGTGGCCTTGAACTCCAGATTCTCTAAGTACAGGGATTACAGATACGCACAATCATGGCCAGATTGCTTTAGGTTTTAGTCAGTGAACAGAGAAGCCCCTTAAGGATATGAAGTTCCCTAAACAGTAAGAACTGGGTGGACGCTAATCAGTGGGAAGGCCAAGGAGCATTCTGGGAGAAGAATGACTGGATTTCTCCCGGGGATAAGACTGTCTTAGGGGAGAGTACATTTGGCTAACTGCCAGAGAGGTTAAGCTCCTGGTCAACATGGAAGTTCTCGAGCCTTCTGGGAGCTCTGTAAGGTGGCTGAGAATTTCTTGGAGGGTAGAAGGCCATGTGAAAACAAGAGTGTCTTTTAAGGATTATGGGATAATCTAGGCCCCATGACTGGCTCCCCAGGGGAGGTGACATGGGCCCAGTGAGGGGAAGGGGGGCATGGGAGGAAGAATAGCTCCAGCTTTCTTACCAAAAGACAAGCCAGGGTGCCAGCTAGTGAGGTTGGGGCCTAGGGCCTGCCACCTCCTAATGCATCACTTAAGGGTACTAAGTCATTCCAGACAGAAGGCAAGGATCAGAAGGGCAGGCCCCTGGCCCTGGGCCAACTAACTCTAGCTCTGTAGGCCTGCAATACTGCCTTAGTTTCCCCTTTGGGAAGCTGATTTATCACCTGCCAGACAACATATTAGTAAAGGCCTCTGAGACTTTGTCATACAAAAGGTCACTTTAATCAAGTAACAGATACCTCAGCACAGGCACAGCGACTGTTCCTGATTAACCACACTACGGCACACAGCCCGAGAAATAGTAGACTTCGGGATTTATGGTCTCAGAGGGAGCAGATCCTGGAGCCAGGAGTCCACGTTGGGCCTCCGTCCACCATCCCTCAGAGGAGCAGCCAGGCGGCTCCAAACGTTAAGGAGGTCGTGAGTGGCCAACGCAGCGATACTTACTACAGTCGTCTTCCCTTCTTGGATCTTCACCACTACAGAGATAAAGGGGAAACATTAGGTCAGCCATTTAATAAGGAACAGCGAGTCTCAAGTAACAGCTCAAATTCTACACAGGCAGAGGAGAGGAGCCTTCCGTCTGCACTCTCCCACGGCCCCTGCCTGGGACAGAGAGTAAGCAGGGCTCACCCCTAAGTGCCAGGGCTCTGTGCGCTCGAGGCTGACTGTAGGCAAGCCTGGGATGCTCAAGCTGTGGCATCTCTGTAGGATGAAGGGGCTCCAGGCTGGTTTTTTTTGCCTTTTGAAGCTGAGATTCATCTTGATTCTGTCCAGAAGAATTGGCAAACTGAATAGCTATGGCAGGAGAATTGCTATGAGTTTGAGGCCAGCCTGGGCTACAAAAGTAAACCAGAAAGCATTTGGAGTGGCAGGTTTGGAAGGATGAGAAGTACCTTTGTACATGTCCCTTTGCAGAGTGAATCAGCCCAAAGTGGTTTCTGTAATCTAAAACACAACACTGTGTTCCAGTGGTGGCTTATCAGTGAGACAAATCCACTCCCCAAAATGTATCCTGAGAATCCCATGTCAAGGGGGCATGAAACTGGCCATGAGGGAAATACTCTCTGCTCCATCCTTCTTCATCTCTCCCTATAGGGTTATGTTCTGTTCCTGTACCAGGGCCTCCTGATGCCTGAGGCGAGACCATCAGCTGCACACATCTGTCAGCTGCACACACTTCCCATCTCACCTCACTCAGCCACTGAATGACAAGGCCATGGTACTCAGAGCTGCCAGCTCACACATAGCAACTGTTCCTGGCGAGTCTCCCATGCTCCTGGCTTGTTTAGAAGGAAAGAGCCACAGCTGCTAGCAAGAAACTGGGACAGCAGCAAGTAATCAATAAGTGCTATGTTTAAGGAGTGAGACAGTGGTCACTGCCTCCTTTTGACTATGAGCTGCTGCATGGAAGCTTGAGCTCACGTCATCTCGTCATCTGTGAAGAGCTGCCTCTCCAGATACAAACGCCCAGTTACACAGGAGCTGCCACAGTTCCGTTTTACTGAGTTCCGACTAACATAAGAAATAATATAGACTAGAAAAGTGCCTGAGATCCTTGACTGTGAGAATCCAGTGGGAGCTAAAGATCTCTCCCTAGGAAAATATCCAACCACAAATAC
This sequence comes from Rhabdomys pumilio, assembly GCA_030674055.1. Lineage (NCBI taxonomy): Eukaryota > Metazoa > Chordata > Mammalia > Rodentia > Muridae > Rhabdomys > Rhabdomys pumilio. The sequence goes on from JANHMN010000017.1 coordinate 57,908,839, forward strand.
CCAAGTCAGCGACGGGCTGCAGGAGGCCCTCAGCCAGCTGTGGGGTATGTGTTAGAGACCTGGCGTTCCCTCAGATGTGGGAGGGGGTTCTTCTGCTTCTTCTTTTTGCCTATCATATTTTCTAAAATAAACATATACTGCTTCTGCAAAAACATAATATAAACAATAAAAAGAGAAGGGCCTAAGGGAAAGGCAATGCTAACCCAACCAGAGTCCATGTCAGCATCTGTGACCAGTGAGCTCTGTGACCGACACCTAATTGAACACAGGTTGTCTGGAATTACCCTCATTTGTTTTCTGGGCAGACCATTTATAAAGAATCATTACTCCAGAGCAACCAACCCGAGAGCCCTCCATGGCCAAGTCCAGACACAGAAAACTGAAACAATGGCCAGAAAAACACAGAGCCTTTCTTTGGAAAACACTGTAGCCACTTATGTGAACTAGGTTCCCTGTGTCTAAAAGAAACTGCGTCACCTCACACACGGTTCTACTTGTCCAGAACAGACACCAACCCATGAACGGGATGTGGGTGAGACTCATCCTGGTGTCAGCCTAGAAGCCAGCACAGCTGCAGAGGGAAAGTCAGCACGATGTGTCCACTGCAGCATGGCCACACAAGGGGACCAGGGAGAA